>CM060307.1:25448911-25458911 GCA_030674185.1 Monoplex corrugatus
GACAGACAGACAGACAAACAGGCAAGACAGAGACAGAGGGAGAGGGGAATGAGGCAGAGAACTCTGGTAGCAATAAAGCGATTCCCTTTTGAACAAACAAACAATAAACGGGGAAATTTTTTTTTTTAAAAACGATGTGCTTAGCTGGCGACGTACATTTCTCACGCGCTTCGACAGCCCCCCTCACCCCTGTGCCGCACCCCCACTCCCCACCCCCACCCCTTTATGCTTTATTTTATTGGCAGAAGCACCGTGGTGCATTCCTTGTAATCAACCACTCATTCCGTGGTTGAGCGCTGGTATTTATTTAAACAAGTTTATAACAACGGGCACAAGCATTCCAATGGCATAAAGCTTGGCGTAGAGCTACAACTGCGACCCGCTTCAGTTTCATTTGCAGTTTTTTCAAGATGACGTCTCCGCGCTAGGAACGAATTCCATATGCACTAACGTCACAGGTGCCATGTGTATGGTGATCATGGTACAAGCCTTAAGCCTGCACATAGACCCATGAGCTGGCCAGGTCCTGAGGCCCTACCTAGCCTGTGTTTTACCTAGTCTATATTTTATACTGGTATTCTATCAGCCTTCCCCTGGAATAATCTTGGTTACATGTAAATGACATGTGAATCTGTGTAGCTTACCTCGAAAAAAAGGAACATAATATATATATATATATATATGTATATATATATATATATATATATATATATATATATATATAAAGTAAATAAGTAATTAATTAAAGGTTTGAATCACAACACAACTACCTATCCTGTATAAATTCGTCTCACATGACAGACACCCCCACCCCCACCCCCGTCACTGCACAAATGCTCAGCTGTCTATCAGCTAGGTGAAGACAATATTATATTAATCATAAATAGGTATCTAAGTAAGTTATTGTTATTGTTATATAACGCCCAGCCGACTGCGTAGAACCATATCAGGGCTAATGTAAGTAAGTAAACAAGTAAGTAAGTAAGTAAGTAAGTAAATGAATAACAAGTAAGTAAATATGTGAATAAATGAATACAAAATAAAGGAGTATCTAGATATATATACAGGTAAAAGATGAAAATAACAACATCAAATATATGCATATACCCACATGCCGCCCACACACAGACATACACACATACATTCATACACACAGACATACATTCATACATACACACCCATATCGACACTGCTGCTTATAACCATTGCCTCAGTTCGAACCTTCTTGGGGAGACTTTTGTTGTTGTTATTGTTGTTGTTGTTGTTGGTGTTGGTGGTGGTGGTGATGGTAATGGTGGTGGTGGTGGTGGTGGTTTGTTGTTGTTGTTGTTGTTGTTGTGGTGGTTTTATTGCTGTTGTTGTTTTGTTTGTTGTATTGCATGAGCTTTAGAGAAGTTATTATCTTTGGTTGTTTATTGTTTATGGTAAGCCCCAGTCCGCAATATTAAAAATTGGCCTGTTCGCTGTCCAGCTTAAATTAAAGTTTCCTTCACCCCTGTGTCGTTAGCTCAGCGTTTTACTGGTCATTCTACCACAACCTTCTCTCCTAACTTACACTGTCAATCCTTGTGTGTTGGGACTTTCGGCCCATGAGTCGGCCTCCAATATTAGTACTTGACAGTTTAGGATATACATTTTCATGTAAAAAACTGCAACAAGTTTGTTTTTGACGTGGACCGCCTGAGCAATCATCATCGTAATCGTCGTTATCATCGTGGTCGTTATCATCATCATCATCATCATCATCATCATCATCATCATCATCATCATCATCATCATCATCATCAACATCATCATCATCAGTAGTAGTAATAGTAGTAGTGATGGCACCAGAGTAGTAGTAGTAATAGTAATAGTAGTAGTAGTAGTAGGAGTACATCATTATCGTTATCATTATTGTTATTATTATGATTATGATTATCATCACCATCATCATTGTTGTTATAGTTGTTGTCATTATTATTGTTATTATTATTATTATTATTATTATTATTATTATCATCATCATTGTTAGCATTACTATTATTATTATCATTATCATTATTGTCATCATCATTCCTAGTAGTAATAGTAGTAATAGTAGTAGTAGTAGTGTAGTACTAGTGGTAGCAGCAGTAGTATTTTAATTTTATTAGCATTATTATTAGCATTGTTATTGATATTTCCGTTACTGTCATTTATTCATTTTGCTTCAATCATCATACAACGCACGTGTTAATAAAAACAAAAATGAATAAATTAAACTAAAATCCAAAAAGAAAACAGACTGGACAACTGGTGCACTACAACAAGAGGGGGGACAACTGGTGCACTACAACAAGAGGGGGGACAACCGGTGCACTACAACAAGAGGGGGAACAACCGGTGCACTACAACAAGAGGGGGAACAACCGGTGCACTACAACAAGAGGGGGAACAACCGGTGCACTACAACAAGAGGGGGAACAACCGGTGCACTACAACAAGAAGGGTGACAACTAGTGTACTACAACAAGAGGGGTGACACCTGGTGCACTACAACAAGAGGGGTGACAACCAGTGTACTAAAACAAGACGGGAGACAACTGGTGCACTACAACAAGAGGGGGACAACTGGTGCACTACAACAAGAGGGGGGACAACTGGTGCACTACAACAAGAGGGGGGACAACTGGTGCACTACAACAAGAGGGGGACAACTGGTGCACTACAACAAGAGGGGGGACAACTGGTGCACTACTACAAGAGGGGGGACAACTGGTCCACTACAACAAGAAGGGGGACAACTGATGCACTACAACAAGAGGGGGGATAACTGATGCACTACAACAAGAAGAGGGACATCTGGTGTACTACAACAAGAAGGGGGACAACCGGTGCATTACAACAAGAGGGGGGACAACCAGAGCACTACTACAAAGGGAGACAACCAGTGCACAACAACAAGAGGGGGGACAACTTGTGTACTACAAGAAGAAAGGGGACAACTGGTGCACTACAACAAGAGGGGGGACAACTGGTGCACTACAACAAGAGGGGGGACAACTGGTGTACTACAACAAGAGGGGGGACAACAGGTGCACTACAACAAGAGGGGGGACAACAGTTGCACTACAACAAGAGGGGGGACAACAGGTGCACTACAACAAGAGGGGGGACAACTGGTGTACTACAACAAGAGGGGGGACAACAGGTGCACTACAACAAGAGGGGGGACAACAGTTGCACTACAACAAGAGGGGGGACAACCGGTGCACTACAACAAGAGGGGGGACAACGGGTGTACTACAATAAGAGGGGGACAACCGGTGCACTACAACAAGAGGGGGGACAACAGGTGCACTACAACAAGAGGGGGGATAACTGGTGTACTACAACAAGAGGGGGGACAACCGGTGCACTACAACAAGAGGGGGGACAACTGGTGCACTACAACAAGAGGGGGACAACTGGTGCACGACAACAAGAGGGGGGACAACTGGTGCACTACAACAAGAGGGGGGACAACAGGTGCACTACAACAAGAGGGGGGGACAACCAGTGCACTACAACAAGAGGGGGGACAACTGGTGCACTACAACAAGAGGGGGGACAACTGGTGCACTACAACAAGAGGGGGGACAACTGGTGCACTACAACAAGAGGGGGACAACCGATGCACTACAACAAGAGGGGAGACAACCAGTGCACTACAACAAGAGGGGGGACGACCGGTGCACTACAACAAGAGGGGGGACAACCGGTGCACTACAACAAGAGGGGGGACAACGGGTGTACTACAATAAGAGGGGGGACAACCGGTGCACTACAACAAGAGGGGGACAACAGGTGCACTACAACAAGAGGGGGGATAACTGGTGTACTACAACAAGAGGGGGGACAACCGGTGCACTACAACAAGAGGGGGGACAACTGGTGCACTACAACAAGAGGGGGACAACTGGTGCACGACAACAAGAGGGGGGACAACTGGTGCACTACAACAAGAGGGGGGACAACAGGTGCACTACAACAAGAGGGGGGGACAACCAGTGCACTACAACAAGAGGGGGGACAACTGGTGCACTACAACAAGAGGGGGGACAACTGGTGCACTACAACAAGAGGGGGGACAACAGGTGCACTACAACAAGAGGGGGGACGACCGGTGCACTACAACAAGAGGGGGGGGACAACCAGTGCACTACAACAAGAGGGGGGACAACTGGTGCACTACAACAAGAGGGGGGACAACTGGTGCACTACAACAAGAGGGGGGACAACTGGTGCACTACAACAAGAGGGGGACAACCGATGCACTACAACAAGAGGGGAGACAACCAGTGCACTACAACAAGAGGGGGGACGACCGGTGCACTACAACAAGAGGGGAGACAACCGGTGCACTACACCAAGAGGGACACCAAGGCCTCGGGCTTACACAACCATGGCTGTTGACACTCACTGCCACAGATGTGGTACAAATCAGGGCGGCGGTATATAGCGGCTGTAACGATCTGTTTACAGACACTGATTAACTGTTCTGACACTTTCCAAGTCGCCGTGCTGTAATGATTAACGCAACGGACTAGATCTACCGACTGGAAGGTTGTGGATTTAGAATCCCCATCAGTCCCTTCAAAAATCAGTGTTGGGATTTTTCGGCTCTGAACCGGCTCCTATTCAGAGTTGCTATGGGCTCATTTGGGAAGACTGGGACCACACACACAGTCAAGTCTCATCCACTTCACGGTTGCGTCATTGAGAGTGGTTGCTCTATAAAATCTTCTGACCAGCACCGCAGGTGTCTGTATCTCTTGAGCCTGGTTGACGCCAGGATATAGTATGATAGTATACGTAGTGTACAACCCTGTCATGCAAGTCTCAATTCTAGATGGAACTCCGTAGCATCATGGTTATCGCCTTCATCGACATCATCATCATCGCATTGTGGAAAAAAAAGTGTGCCAGCTTCTGTGGCCATTAAGGTGGCGCAGAAAATGGGACGAAAAAAAAGAAAAGGTGAGTGCAAAGGTAACCTCCCTGAGTGCAATGATCCCCCCCCCCCCCCCCCATCAAAACAGAAAATTAAAACAAAAACTGTTCTCACACGTAACCTTTTGACTCCTTCACCCTATCCACTAGTATCCTGCATTGTCATCAATGATAGCAAAGCAAAATTTTAATCCTTTCTGTCTTCCTCAACCTATCCACCAGCTTCCTGTAGGAAGCTGGTGGATAGGGTGAGGAAGACAGAAAGGGTTAAGTTTTTGCAGATGGTGACTATGGTGCGGGGAGTCAAACGGTTAATTAAGAGTTTTCCATTTGCAGTCCCTAGCACTGAACACTTGATGAGTTTTACATGCACACGCAACATTAATTGAACTCGCCTAAGGCCCGTTTCTTTGACGCATTGACAGGCGAGGTTTCCGCGAGACACGCAAGGAATGTGTGTTTCTTTGTTCCATTTCACGGTAATCAGTAAAAGACATGAAATCCCTTCATGCAAATTAACAGCAAGTGGCACAATTCTGAGACAAGTTGATAAGTTGAAATATCTGGAACGATCATTTCAACAGACGGCAGCAGAATCGGCCAAGCCAAAACAGCATTCAAGAAAATGAAAAGCGTTTCTTACCAACAAGTACCTGTCAAGTAACATCAGAAAGAGAGTTCTTAAATGTTAGATAGAACCAATACTGTTATGCAGTTGTGAGGCGTGGACAGTCAACAAGCAAAGCCAGGTTAAAATTGAGGCAGCCGAGATGTGGTTTCTTAGAACAATGATGAGAGTTCCATGGACAGCAAAGAAAACAAACGAGACAGTCTTGTTGCAGGCAGACACAAGAAAATCATGTAAAGAACATAAGGGACAAAAAAACAAGCAACTTTTATAGAACATCTTATGAGGAAAAGGGAATTGGAGCACCTGGTCATAACAGGAAAACTGGAGGGAAAGAGAACACCAGGTAGACCCATCATCAAGTACCCTGCCGCATGGCGTTGGCGATCATGGCTCTCCATATGCATCTATCCCTTGTCGCCGCAAACACATCTTCCACCCTCTCTGTCCTCAGCCACTCTGCAAGTCAGTCCAATATTTTTTTCCCTGGGTCTACCTGATGCTCTCTTTCCCTCCAGCTTTCCTGTTGTGACCGGGTGCTCTAATTCCCCTTTCTTCATAAAATGGCCTATGAATGTTGCCTGTCTTTTCGTAATCAACCTTACCAATGACCTTCTTGTGTCTGCTTCCATCAAGACTGTCTCGTTTGTTTTCTTTGCTGTCCATGGAAGTCTCGACATTCTTCTTAGAAACCACATTTCGGCTGCCTCAATCTTATTCGGCTTTCCGTGTTGACCGTCCACGCCTCACAACTGTTCCACCAAGGAGAAAATATTGGACGGACTTGCAGGGTGGCTGAGGACAGAGAGCGTGGAAGATGTACTTGCAACGACAAGGGATAGATTCATGTTGTGGGCCATGATCGCCAACGTCATGCGGCAGGGCACATGATGATGATGACGACGAGACGACGACGACGACGACGATGATGATGATGATGATGATGAGATGAATGATGATGATGATGATGATGATGATGAACTCACGGCAAGAGTGGCGAGGCACCCTAGGTAAGGCGATGCAGTGCTGAGAGGATCTTCCCATCGAGATAATGGTCGCGGTTGTTGAAATCTGCTTCCGCAGCGAGTCCGTTTAAATGCACACTTTCGTTTTCGTCTTTGCGGGCCCCAGTAGCTCAGTTGGTTTGATTGTCGGACTCACTACTAATGGTTGTGGGTTCAAATCCCGGGATGCGCTACTATTAAAACTGGCCTTCTCGCTGTCCCATCTTAACATCATTGTTGTTGTGGTGGTGTCAGTATAAGATTAGATAAGTCCCCCTTCCCCACTTCCCTGGGATGGTTATCCCCGTCAGCAATATCACTTGAGTGGGTCATCATCATCAGGTGCCCTACCGCATGGCGTTGGCGATCATGGACTTCCATTTGTCTCTATCTCTTGTTGCCCCAAGCATCTCCTCCACCCTCTCGTTTTCAGCCACTCTGCAAGTCCGTCTAGCATTTTCTCCCTGGGTCTACCTGGCGCCCTCTTTCCCTCCAGCTTTCCCGTTGTGACCAGGTGCTCCAAATCCCCCTTCCTCATAAAACGGCCTATAAATGTTGCCTGTCTTTTCCTAATCTTCCTTATAAATGATCTTCTTGTGTCTGCCTCCATCAAGACTGTCTCGTTTGTTTTCTTTGCTGTCCATGGAACTCTCAATATTCTTCTTAGAAACCACATCTCGGCTGCCTCATCTTGTTCTGGCTTTGTTTGTTGACTGTCCACGCCTCACATCCGTACAACAGTATTGGTTATATATAACATTCAAGAACTCTCTTCCTGATATTAATTGATAGGCATTTGTTGGTAAGAATGCTTGTCATCTTCTTGAATGCTGTTTTGGCTTGGCCGACTCTGCCGGCTATTTCTGATGTGCATCTGCCGTCTGATGAAATGATCGTTCCCAGGTATTTAACTTATCAACCTGTGTCAAAGTTGTGCCATTTGCTGTTATTTTGCATGAGGGGAATTCTTGTTTTTTACTGATCACTGAGGTGGGTGTCGATGTAAAAACTGAACCAAATCAAAAAATCGTCTTTGCCACTCGCTATCTCACTGCTTTGAGAGGCATGCTCGCCAGCACTCTGTTTGCTGCTTATCTTAATGATTCTATCATTCTAGTGGTGTCAGCTTAGTGTTTTCACAGGTCCACAACCCCATTTCCAAGACTTGTCAGCTCATAGGGTTTTGCGTAGACTCAGGGAATTTGATAGATAGTTTGCTGGCAGATTGGTTGGAGCGCATATGAAACTGTCCGAGTATGATGAATTCCTCCTGAACAAACTCCAACTTCACACATACTCCAAAGTTCACACGCGTGCACATGCACACATGCACGCACGCACGCGCGCGCCACACACACACACGCTCCACACACACACACACACTCCTCTCTCTCTCTCTTTCTCACTCTCACATTCACACACACACACACACACACACACACACACACACCACACCACACGCACACACACACACACACACACACACACACAAACATACAATCACACAACATACACTCGCACAAATAGTACTACTACTAGTACTACTACTGTTACTAATACTTCTGCTGCTGCTGCTACTACTACACTTTTGCTACTACTACCACACCATTATTATTATTATTATTATATAACTTCTACAATAAAAACACACAACCAATGTCAGTACCATGCCAATGTGTACGTTTCAAAGACCAATGACTACTTTGTTCTTCATCGGCCACTTTGGTCTGAAAATTCCAGATTAGAATAAACTCAACTCGCCTTGATGTTCCTTTGTTTTGTTTTGTTTGGACTTTTGTTTGTTTGTTTTGTTTGTTGTTTTTTGGGTGGTGGTGGTGGTGGTGGTGGTGTTTGTTTTGTTTTGCTTTTGTTTTGCTTTATTGTTTTGTTTGTTTGGTTGGTTTTTGTTTTCTTTTGTTGTTTTGTTTCTTGTTTTTTTTGTTGTTTTTTTCGCTTTTGCTTTGCCTCGATTTGCTTCGCTTTGTTGTTTTGTTTCATTTTGTTTTGTCTTGCTGGCCAATCGTCGTCATTACTCCTGTGTCACTACCCCACGTCGCTCATTCCAGACCACCAATACACCTCCCAGCTTCCAGACACTGAGATTATCCTTAACCATTTGACTCCGCAGTCTATCCACCAGCTGCAAAAACTTAACCCTTTGACTCCCTCATCCTACTCTCAACCAAGTGCTTTCACCAAGGTTGACAATACAGGATGCTGGTAGACAGGGTGCGGGAGTCAAAGTGTTAAAACAGGGCATGAACGACCAGTGGCACTTTTTTTGTTTGTTTGTCTTTTTCTTTTTCAAGTGCTTGACAATAAGATTGAAGATTATTGTTAGTGTTGTTTAATTTAAAGCCCAGCCGATTGCCTAGAGCTATATCAGGGATATAACCGCTTGGAAACATACAAAACTTCAACAGGAAAAAGAAAAGAAAAGAAAATTAAATACACATTTCAATTTATGCATTCGCTGCACGTAATCTAAGAACATGCACACCGGCGTTGACCACTCCGTCCAATTTATCGCACAGGGGATTTAAAAAAAATACACCTGAATACACATCTAAGCATACCTAAGGACACGAAAACATATATATAAAAACAGGCATGAATTACCTGAAATTGCTTCCGCATATCTCACCTCCCTAGAGCCATAAATGCACGTAATACATGTACCCAATTATCAATCCTAAGAAAAAGATACATAAGACTTTATCGAAGACATACTGGTGAATGGATCATTAAGACAAAAATCGATAGGTAGAAATGACAGAAAGCAAAGGAACAAAGCACAAAACAAAGACACTGACAAAAAAAAGGACATTTCTAGCACATAATTTCCAGAAGGTGGGGATACTACTTATACTGAAAGAGTCCCCGGCATTCCCACGGGGAGGGGGGAGGGGGGAGGGGTTTAGAGAATGGGTAACATAGGGATTCAGCGTCAAAATCGGTGGGTGTCAAAGTGAGACCCTCGCTTCTTATTTAAGAGATCGGGTCTGAATAACATCTGGTAAAAACATTTCACGCAGAAAAGTTAAAAACCTGCCATAGTGGTCCACCCCAGCAAAAAAAAAAAAAAAAAAAAAAAAAAAACCGTATACACATGTGTTTATATTTTTTGAAAGGAAACGCCTGCATTATGATAATTATAGGGCGTGCAGTAGTGGGGATGAGGATGGAGTGAGTTTGTGATATTTTAACGTGGAGACTTGTGCTGAGCTGGACTCCTTTTGGAAAGTTTCTTAACGTTGTCAAAAATAAAATTTTAAAAAAAAGCCATAAACTCTCGGGGAAAAGAAGTGTTCATTCACACACAGACACACACACACATACACACACAGAGAGTGTAACACACACATGCACATAGACACACACACACACAGACACACACACAGACACACACGCACAG
>CM060307.1:25498911-25501411 GCA_030674185.1 Monoplex corrugatus
AAACAGCGGTAAGTTTGAAAAATGGATTTTAAGCTCATAACTTCTACCCTTTAGAAAATAATAGATCCTTATTATCATGGCCAGCATTACAAGTATCAGACTAGTGTCCATTTCTTCCCCTCGCTGTTTTGCCTCCTCCAGTCATGAAAGGGTCAGGTATCTATTTACAGCAGTAAGGACTCAGACTACGCATGCAGTTTTGTTTTTTTCTAAAGCTAGTTTCAAACCCATGCACTCGAACTGAAAGGTGGAAGCTCCACCTCCTCCACTCGAAGCCTCGTCAGCAAGTTTTTTTGTTTTTTTTAAAACTTTTTTTAATTCATTATTTTCTTTACAACAAACGGACATCTAACATACAATGTGGCAACGAATAATGACAACAACAAGAAAAATGTTTACACATATGAAAGACAATATTGAGACATGAACCCCTCACAGTATACAGAATATACACAATGATATTTCATACATTGGAAGTTTACAAATAAACATTAAGATTTAGCACATGTCAACATTTCCCCTATGAATCCTTTTCAAAACCAAACCCACATTCAACTAAGTAACATAACTCTTTAGAGTCACGCAGTTATCTCCCATGTAAAATTTCTCAAACCCAACACAGTTTGCGCTACCTATTCAGCTAGCATAGACGCAGCCACAAAGCATAAAGTGGTAAGCTCAGAACATTTTAGAAAGGAATGCCCAAGTTACCCATATACCCTGCAACTACGCTACACACAACCACGATGGTGGAGAGAAATTCATACAATATATTGGTCTTATGTTCAAGATTGACTCAGTCTTTTATTCTTGAACTGACCAAACACACACACATAGACAAGACAGAACATATACAGGGTTTCTTCCAAGGCATATATGTAACACGAAAGGAAATAAGAGGGAAGCAGGGAGAATTTTAAATATCAACTAAGTAACATGACTCTTGAGAGTCACGCAGTTATCTCCCATGTAGAATTTCTCAAACCCAACACAGTTTGCGCTACCCATTCAGCTAGCATAGACGCAGCCACAAAGCATAAAGTGGTAAGCTCAGAACATTTTTAGAAAGGAATGCCCAAGTTACCCATATACCCTGCAACTACGCTACACACAACCACGATGGTGGAGAGAAATTCATACAATATATCGGTCTTATGTTCAAGATTGACTCAGTCTTTTATTCTTGAACTGACCAAACACACACACATAGACAAGACAGAACATATACAGGGTTGCTTCCAAGGCATATATGTAACACGAAAGGAAATAAGAGGGAAGCAGGGAGAATTTTAAATATCAACAAGACAGAACCACATTCCTTTGCTGAACGATAATCAAGCATCATCGAACAACGTGGAAACAGAAATTGGTATCAATTTATACAGGTTAGCAAGTTACCACGGCAGTGTAACTGACGTCCCTTCTAACCAGCCAGCATCTCTTGTCCCCGAGAAGCGGGAAATGAATCGAGAGGAGCGGCGTGATGATACCCCAATCCCCGACATCCAGTAGCTCCTCACTGACCGTGGCTGAGTGAAGCGAAGAGTCACCCAAGTCACTCCAACCCTCTTGACCAAAGCAGTGACCGATGAGACGTGCACAATTCAGTATTATGGAGGACATAAGTGACCACTGACCACTCTGTGATTTGATCTCTTTAACTCTTACTACTTGCTTCTCTCTTCCGCTTCCCTTTAATACCTACCCCAGTTCCTCTTTTTCTCTTCTTCTTCTTCTTGCTTACTCTTCCTCTTACTTCCTCTTTCACTATGTTCTCTATGATTGCCACTAGTAGAGTGTAAGCAACGAGGTGTAAGAAATTCTGGCTTTTTTTTTTTCCTAAACGAAAACAACAAGACATCTAATCGACCCATGATGTGTGAATTTGTGTCAGTGTGTAGATGAAAAACAAAGGAGAAAGATCAAGGGAATGAACAAGTAAACATATTAAACGGTTTTTTTGTTTTTGTTTCTGGAAGTTTGTCTTGCTTCCCAGCAGCTGTTAGAGTCATGGGAAAACTTCTACTCTAAGTTAACGATAATGTATACGGTAAATATCACGCAGACACTGTGAATTTTCATCATCATCGTCATCGTCGTCGTCGTCGTCGTCATCATCATCATCATCATCATCATCATCATCATCATCATCATCATCATCATGTGCCCTGCCGCATGGCATTGGTGGTCATGGCCCTCCACACGAATCTATCCCCTGTTGCTGCAAGTACATCTCCCGCCCTCTCTGTTTTCAGCCACCCTGCAAGTCCATCCAATAATTTTCGAAATCCCTGGGTCAACCTGGTGTTCTCTTTCCCTCCAGTTTTCCTGTTGTGACCAGGTGTTCTAATTCCCCTTTCCTCATAAAATGCCCTATAAATGTTGCTCGTCTTTTCGTAATCTTCTTTTCTTTTTCTTTTTTTTATTTTGTTAATGATCTTCTTGTGTCTGTGAATTTTCACAGTATGTAAACTGTTTCTTGACATTGGTGTTAAAACAA
>CM060307.1:25506411-25518911 GCA_030674185.1 Monoplex corrugatus
TTCTAACCTATGACCTCCCGCTCGGTAAGTCATTGCTCGTAACCACTTCGCCAAACTGACTTGTATTATTATGAATATTTTTGTTCCATCGACCATCATTCGCCCCTCCTTTTCTTTCTTTCTTTTTCTTGTGTGTGTGTGTTTCGTGTGTGTGTGTGTTGTGTGTGTGTTTGTGTGTGTGTGTGTGTGTGTGTGTGTGTGTGTGTGTGTGTGTGTGTGTGTGTGTGTGTGTGAGTGTTCTGTTAGATCAGTTGTTAGAGCCTTATACTCATAATGCAAGGGTTGCCGATTCTCTGTTAGACAGTTGTTAGAGCCTTATACTCATAATGCAAGTGTTGCGATTCTCTGTTAGACAGTTGTTAGAGCCTTAATACTCATAATGCAAGTGTTGCTGATTCTCTGTTAGAACAGTTGTTAGAGCCTTATACTCCTAATGCAAGTATTGCGATTCTCTGTTAGAACAGTTGTTAGAGCCTTATACTCATAATGCAAGGTTGCTGATTCTCTGTTAGAACAGTTGTTAGAGCCTTATACTCCTAATGCAAGGGTTGCCGATTCTCTGTTAGAACAGTTGTTAGAGCCTTATACTCATAATGCAAGTGTTGCTGATTCTCTGTTAGAACAGTTGTTAGAGCCTTATACACATAATGCAAGGGTTGCCGATTCTCTCTTAGAACAGTTGTTAGAGCCTTATACACATAATGCACGGGTTGCCGATTCTCTCTTAGAACAGTTGTTAGAGCCTTATACACATAATGCACGGGTTGCCGATTCTCTCTTAGAACAGTTGTTAGAGCCTTATACACATAATGCACGGGTTGCCGATTCTCTGTTAGGTCAGTTGTTAGAGCATTATACTCATAATGCAGGTGTTGCCGATTCTCTATTAGATCAGTTATTAGAGCCAAATACTCATAATGCAAGGGTTGCCGATTCTCTGTTAGATCAGTTGTTAGAGCCATATATTCACAATGCAAGTATTGTTGATTCTCTGTTAGAACAGTTGTTAGAGCCTTATACACATAATGCAAGGGTTGCCGATTCTCTCTTAGAACAGTTGTTAGAGCCTTATACACATAATGCAAGGGTTGCCGATTCTCTCTTAGAACAGTTGTTAGAGCCTTATACACATAATGCAAGGGTTGCCGATTCTCTCTTAGAACAGTTGTTAGAGCCTTATACACATAATGCAAGGGTTGCCGATTCTCTCTTAGAACAGTTGTTAGAGCCTTATACACATAATGCACGGGTTGCCGATTCTCTCTTAGAACAGTTGTTAGAGCCTTATACACATAATGCACGGGTTGCCGATTCTCTCTTAGAACAGTTGTTAGAGCCTTATACACATAATGCACGGGTTGCCGATTCTCTCTTAGAACAGTTGTTAGAGCCTTATACACATAATGCACGGGTTGCCGATTCTCTCTTAGAACAGTTGTTAGAGCCTTATACACATAATGCAAGGGTTGCCGATTCTCTCTTAGAACAGTTGTTAGAGCCTTATACACATAATGCAAGGGTTGCCGATTCTCTCTTAGAACAGTTGTTAGAGCCTTATACACATAATGCACGGGTTGCCGATTCTCTCTTAGAACAGTTGTTAGAGCCTTATACACATAATGCAAGGGTTGCCGATTCTCTCTTAGAACAGTTGTTAGAGCCTTATACACATAATGCAAGGGTTGCCGATTCTACTCTCGAGTGGGCAGCATATTTTTTTAAAGTGGCCTATTAGCCCAAGTAGTCAGCAGATATTTATTTAAGTGGCCCATTAGCCCAGCTGTTAAATCATCATACTCATAAGTCAGTGGTTGTGGGTCCAAACTTCAAGCAGATCACAGGGTTTTCACGTGGGCTGGCTGGTTCTTTGATAGAATCACAGAGTCAAGACCTCATAATTATTTTTAAAATTCAATCTCAGTCAGCAACTTAAAAAAAACGAACAAAAAAAAACAAACAAAAAAACAAACAAAAACAAAAAATAAACAGACCTGTTCAGTGCCCATGTTAATGTTTACATTTTTCTGGTGTTGTCAGCTTAACGTGTCATAGCTCCTTTCTTCATTGAAAGGGCTTAGAGTTTTTTTGCGCAGGCTCGGGGAGTCTATCAGATAACTGTTTGCATATTTTTGGGTGGTGCACATATGGAGTTGTTTCAGTGCGATAAGTCCCTCTTGAACAAACTGCGAACTCTGTGCTTACATCCACTCTTCATCCCAATGCCATGGGCAGAAATGTTGTTAGAATATCGTGCAACTGTTTTAATTATATACCTGTTTCATGGTGTAATGTATAGAGAGAGTCCTGTGTGCGACTGTTTTTTATACCTGTTTGAGAGTGTAATATGTTTTTATGCCTGTTTCAGAGTGTAATATAACCATAGAGTCCTGCGTGCGATTGTTTTTATTTTATACCTGTTTCAGAGTGTAATGTAAAGATAGAGTCCTGTGTGTGACTGTTTTTTATTTTATACCTGTTTCATGGTGTAATATAAAGATAGAGTCCTGTGTGTGACTGTTTTTATTTTATACCTGTTTCATGGTCTAATATAAAGATAGAGTCCTGTGTGTGACTGTTTTTATTTTATACCTGTTTCAGAGTGTAATGTAATCATAGAATCCTGTGTGTGACTGTTTTTATTTTATACCTGTTTCAGAGTGTACTGTAATCATAGAATACTGTGTGCGATTGTTTTTATCTTATACCTGTTTCAGAGTGTACTGTAAAGATAGAGTCCTGTGTGTGACTGTTTTTATTTTATACCTGTTTCGGAATATAAGATATATATATATATAGAGAGAGAGAGAGAGTGCTGTGTACGACTGCTTTTATACCTGTTTCATGGTGTAATATATAGTTAGAGTCCTGTGTGTGACTGTTTTTATTTTATACCTGTTTCATGGTGTAATATATAGATAGACTCCTGTGTGTGACTGTTTTTTATTTTATACCTGTTTCAGAGTGTAATATATAGATAGACTCCTGTGTGTGACTGTTTTTGTTTTATACCTGTTTCAGAGTGTAATATATAGATAGAGTTCTGTGTGTGACTGTTTTTATTTTATACCTGTTTCAGAGTGTAATATAAAGATAGACTCCTGTGTGTGACTGTTTTTGTTTTATACCTGGTTCAGCGTGTACTATATAGATAGTGTTCTGTGTGTGACTGTTTTTGTTTTATACCTGTTTCAGAGTGTAATATATAGATAGACTCCTGTGTGTGACTGTTTTTGTTTTATACCTGTTTCAGAGTGTAATATATAGATAGACTCCTGTGTGTGACTGTTTTTGTTTTATACCTGTTTCAGAGTGTAATATATAGATAGACTCCTGTGTGTGACTGTTTTTTATTTTATACCTGTTTCAGAGTGTAATATATAGATAGTGTTCTGTGTGTGACTGTTTTTGTTTTATACCTGTTTCAGAGTGTAATATATAGATAGTGTTCTGTGTGTGACTGTTTTTGTTTTATACCTGTTTCATGGTGTAATATATAGATAGTGTTCTGTGTGTGACTGTTTTTATTTTATACCTGTTTCATGGTGTAATATAAAGATAGAGTCCTGTGTGTGACTGTTTTTTGTTTTATACCTGTTTCAGAGTGTAATATATAGATAGTGTTCTGTGTGTGACTGTTTTTATTTTATACCTGTTTCAGAGTGTAATATATAGATAGAGTTCTGTGTGTGACTGTTTTTATTTTATACCTGTTTCAGAGCGTATGTATAGATAGAGTTCTGTGTGGACTGTTTTTTTTATACCTGTTTCAGAGTGTAATAAAGATAGAGTTCTGTGTGTGACTTTTTTTTTATACCGGGTTTCAGATATGTAAATATAGAAGAGTCTGTGTGTGACGATTTTTATACCGGGTTTAAGTGTAATGTAAAGATAGAGTTCTGTGTGTGACTGTTTTTGTTTTTACCTGTTTCAGACGTGCATGATAAGATAAGAGTCCTGTGTGTGATTGTTTTTATTTTATACCGGGTTTCAGAATATAAGATATATATATAGAGAGAGTGTTGTGTACGACTGCTTTTATACCTGTTTAAGGTGTAATTATAGATAGAATCCTGTGTGCGATGTTTTTTTTTTACCTGTTTCAGAAGCAATATGTAGATAGAGTCCTGTTCACCGAAATCAGTGACTTGAAACCTTAAATCTTTAATTAATCATTGAAATATTTAGTTGGAAGAAAGACCGAAAATGAGCCACCGCCAGACGAGCTGAAGAGACCTACAACTGATGGATAGATGCCGGAGAGATGGCCTCAGATTCCCTACCAGCTGAGCCCTGTTTTAGCGCTCTTGCTGCCTATTGCGTGGGACGATGAGGGAATATCGACGTAAAATTGGTATTGGTTTCAAGGAACGGGATTTCTCCATGAAGGCCTACAAATGTTGCCTGTCTTTTCCTAATCTTCCCTTATGATTTGATCTTCTTGTGTCTGCCTCCATCAAGACTGTCTCGTTTGTTTTCTTTGCTGTCCATGGAAGTCTTGAGCAACATTCTTCTTAGAAACCACATCTCGGCTGCCTCAATCTTGCTCTGGCATTGCATGTTGACTGTCCATACCTCACAACCGTATGACATTATCGGTTGTATAAACATTCAAGATCTCTCTTCTGATGTTAGTGGATAGACAATTGTCAGTAAGAATGCTTGTCGTGAGGGAAATCGAAGTAGAATTGGGAACATTGAGTGTTCATAAGCAACCCTTTGACTCTTCTTCTACAAGGAAAAGCTGCGATAGTAGAATTGGTGATTGAGGAGCTTATTTTGTTTTATACAGAGAGAGATCAGTGCGATCTCGTATCTCCAAGAAGGAAAACGCGACTGTGTGTGTTAGAGACTATGAAAAAGAGATCAGCACCGTCGCCACTCGCGAACAATGAATCACAGAAAACGTGATGGAAACCTTCCCCCCCAGTCTGGCCTACACAACCCTACAAGGCAGACGTCAAAGATCTCACCAGCATGTAGAATTGGTGTGTAGAATTGAGGTGTGGACCACAGTTTCGTTTCGTCTCATGTATCCATCCGATTTCTGAGGATTTTCTGAACCTTAATCTCCATCACACTGCTTCTACACTGAAGAAAAAAAAAAACAAAAAAACAAAAAACCAGCTTCTGTCATCAGTCAGGCAAGGATTGGTACTCTCTCAAAATTATCACTGCGCAGAGTCCTGTAGTTTGAAATAGAAAGTTTCTGGGGGTTTTCCTAAATCGGACATTAACAATGATAGTAATAAAACAACATTAACAATGACAATAACAATAATAACAACAACAATGATAGTAATATAAGAAGAAGAAGAACAATAAAAAATAAAATAATAATGAAAGTTAATAATGATACAATATAATAAAATTAAATAATAATAATAGTGATGAATAATAATAGATAATTATAATAACAATAATAAAATACATAATAAATATATAAAAAATAAATGTGGAGAAAGGAACACCCAAACGGAAGGAGAATGAAAAATAACGGGTGGTCAGAAGTGAATAAAAAAGAGAAGAGATTATGTGAGTGCATGTGCGCGTGTGCACGTGGCACGTGCGCACGTGTTGTGTGTGTGTGTGTGTGTGTGTGTGTGTGGTCGGTGGCGCGGTGGTGTGTGTGTATTAATGTAAGCATGTGCGTGAGTGTAGTTTTTGTAGTACAAGGGGGAAGGAAGGGTAAGAAAATTAAGATGATGGGGATGATAAATTGTGTTAGAAAGCGAAAAGGGATCGTGTGTTGGGTTGCTATAGATAGATTTTTATAAGTTAATTTACGGGACTTAGGTACAGTCAACAAGATTGAGGCAGCCGAGATGCGGTTTCTAAGAAGCATGTTGAGAGTTCCATGGACAACAAAGAAAACAAACGAGACAGTCTTGATACAGGCAGACACAAGAAGATCATTGATGAGGAAATTAGGAAAAGACAAGCAACATTTAGAGGCCATTTTATGAAGAAAGGGGAATAGACACCTGGTCACAACAAAAAAGCTGGAGGGAAAGAGAACACGAGGTAGACCCAGGGAAAAAATATTGGACAGACTTGCAGGGTGGCTGAGGACAGAGAGGGTGGAAGATGTGCTTGCGGTGACAAGGGATAGATACATATGGAGGGTCATGATCGCCAGCGCCATGTGGCAGGGCACTTGATGATGATGATGAGGTACATTGTGCTCTTCCTCATTTTCAGCACTACAAAGCTGCCACTGTTGGTGTCAGTTCTATTGTTTAAGCTTTACTTTGAGAAATTTTGATATGTACATGTACACAGTTCTACTGGCCAGCCTGGCAGTCCTGTAAAGTCATCTTTCGCCAAGAAAGGAGTCACGTGTCGCCGGATGGTGACTGTTTTAGTTTATCACAAAATCTACATGTAGGCTTTTGCAACTCTTTCTAATGATGAAAACGGATTTCAAATCAGGTATTTACTTTCTGAGATAATGCACATTGCAGGGTGTATTCCTTTGATTCGCCTTTGTGAGAGAGAAAAAAAAAAGGTAAAAACCCGAAATATCATTTCAGCAATAAATGTTCTGAAGCAATCAAGGCCCAATCTTCATGCCTCAAATATCTTAATATGTGCTTCGATAGGTCTACTGCAGAACTGAAGGGGTAATCGTTTACGAAAAACAGGTATTTTCGAAGTTTCTCTTTTTTTTTTTCTTTTTTTTTTTTTTTGATGAACTGTAGAACTGTTGTTTTTTTTATTTGTGCGTTTTTTTCATAATATTTCAATAAGGAAAGAATCACAAGATCAGGATTTTACAAGTAGTTCTATGCGCAGGAAGATTTTTACAGTATCAGTTTAAAAGCAGAAAAATGTCTCAATCGGCATCTGACACTTTAACTTTCTATTTCGTCTGCCAGCGGCAAGTGACGAATGACTCATTCTCTGATGGAAGGTCACAAATAACCTTTGTGGTTGGACAGGCTATGAGCATAAAATACTGGTAGATGAAAAAACCATTCATTGTGGAGAAGTCATATCAGACAGGCTTTTTTTTTTAAAAGAGCAAGTTTGTGTTTTCTTTTTCTTCTCCCTCCTTCCCCCCCCCCCCCCCTCGCACTCCCGTTTTTCTACATCATCATCATCATCATCATGGGAAAAAGCTTTTGCTGTCAGACTGAGATGTAAAGTTATATTAAATTATTGTTCGTTTCTTTCTTTCTTTGTTGCTTTTTGTTTGGTTGGTTTTCCTTTTTTTTCATTTGTTTTTGTTTTTGTTTTCGCTTTTGTTTTCCTTTTATTTTTTTACTACCATACTCCGGGAACAAAACCATATGCCAGATTCTTTGTTCATTTGTTTATCAAAACAAAACACGAAACGAAAAGGGGTAGTGGCGGTGGTGGCGTGACTTCATAGTGGTGTAGACTTGGGAATGGAGGAAGACGACAAGATGGGAAGAGGAAGGACGAGGAAAAGAAAAGCAGTAAGAAGAACAGGGGGTCAGTTCAGAGAGTGAATTGTGGTCACTAATGCCCTCTGAAGTACTGATAAATTCTGCACGCCTCACCGCCCACTGCTTCGGCAAGAGTGGTCGAGTGATTTGGGGGACACGTCGGTATTTCTTACCATGGTCATTGAGGAGTCATTTGATGTCGGGATACAATCGCCTCTGCTCCTCTCGCTTCAGTTCCCACCAGGAAGAAAGTCCCAGGAGGAAAAGAGATGCTGTCTGGTTGGAGGGAGAGCAAATGTAACCCGCTCTGACTAAAGGTACAGTAAGTCGGGCAAGGCCTTTTGCTGTTGTGGGCTGAAAACTTGAACAGGGACATTTTTGTCAATTTTGAGTTTTCTGACATTTTATGCTCTTAATACTTTTACACCATGTCCTAACACAATAAAGTCAAATTTAATCGATCAGTATCATTTTTTTGTGTTTTAATGTGTGGTAAGTGCTACTATCTGGCCGCTGGAAAGCTGCCTGATCTGCCCAATTTTGGTGATTAAAGTACGCTTTTCTTAAATTTATTTTTTCTTTTGTTGATTTTGGATGGATTGACAATTAAGTAAATCGAGGGAAAGTATGGAATTTCAGCTGATTTGGTTGATATTTAATGCTTGTTGCTAAGAAGTTTCTGACCATACCCTTGTCAATTCAGGCCTATTCTCTTCAACACTGTTTTTCTCAAAATGGCTGACTTACCCCTCTATCTTTGAAAGCCCATAACTTTTTTTGTTTTTGTAGCCTGAAACTCAACTTTAGTACATTTGAAAGCTGAGATTCTAAACTTTATAGTGATACCATAACTTGAAAATGCCTCAAATGAGACTTATTGTGCCTTTTGTGAGAATGGGTCACAAATGTGAGTTAGCTGATAACTTAGTGATTTAGCCACTCAGTTTCAACTGGCTAGTGCTGTCTCTGGACTGAGGCCCAGTTGTAGTAACAAGTGGGTGAATCAAGGTGGTAGCAGTTTCTTGTTGGGGTGTAGAAATTATTTAATTTTCTTGTTGTTGTTGGTTGGTGCTGCTGTTGTTGTTGTTTTCTTTTCTGTTCTTTTTATTCTTTTCTTTTGTTTTCAAATAGAAGAAGAAGAAAAGAAGATAAAGATGTTAACGACGACGATGACGAAGAAGAAGAAGGAGAAGGAGGAGGAGAAAAAGAAAATGATGACGATAACGAAGATGATGACGGGGAAGAAGGGGGAAAAAGAAGAAGAAAATGACGACGATGATGACCAAAAAGGAGGAAAAAGAGAAGAAAAAGAAAACGACGACGATGACGACACGATGATGACAACAAAGAAAAGAAGAAGAACAACAACAACAACAAATATTTATTGACGTTTGGTGCATAAATCAAGGAACCAAATTTCTGTGTAAGAGAACAATAAAACGTATGATCTGTTATCTGAAATCTGTCATCTGCCAAAAGGCTCTAGAATAAAGAATTGGGTCACAATACGGCCACGCTTTATTTGTTAGGTCATAGAAACTCGTGAATCAATGCTTACATTAGGAGACAGAACATGGACACCATGTCCTTACTTATTAGTAGCATGTACATAGTCATCTCACCTGTCTCGCCTGTCGGCGTCACTGGGTTCGGTGTTGGCCGCTGCACATCTGGACGCGACCATCTCCTCTAGCCCGGTCTGTCTTGACTTTTGTGACAATTTCTGAATATTCAGGCCACTGACGTTGGTTTTGTTCTCGATGTATGAGATTGGAGGTCTGCCTTTTTCCTTTTGCCACAATTTTCCCTTGAAAGATGGCTACCATGGGGTCTGTGTTCTTATTCGTGACACATGCCAATGTATTTATCTTCTCTAAATGATGTCTGCTAGAAGTTTTCTGTTGGTATCAAGTTCTTCCAGGATACTTTCATTAGTTCTTCTGTCTGTCCATTTGACACGTAGTAGTCTCCTGTAAAACCACATATCTGCTGCCTCGACTCTTCTGCAATCAGTTTTTTCTCAGAGTTCAGGCTTCGCAGCCATAAATCATGACTGGCCAGATCAAACATTTTAAAGTCTAACTTTCAGGCCATTTGGTATCCCACTGTCTTTCCAGCTTTTGTTGAGTCGGACTATTTTTTGTTTTGCCATTTCAATTCTTTTTTGATGTCTTTGGAGCTGGTTCCATCATCAGTTTTTACAGAGCCAAGATATTTGAAATCCTTAACATTTTCTAAAGGAACTTTGTTAATTGTGATGTCATGATTGTTTTCAGGGTCTTTGCTTTTGATATGTAGTACTTTGGTTTTCTTGGCGTTCAAGTTTAGACCAGCCTTTTACACAGTCATCTACATGTAGTAATATTAAATTCGATCAAAAAACAGTGCCTGAAGCAAGAGTCATGCTATACTCAGACCAACTGCCGTTTACAAGCAAAATTAGACAAGACAGTATTTTTTGTACTTCTTATCAACTGTCATCTGCGATGTTTCACATCCACGTCATAAAGCAGTTGAACTTGTTTCATATTTTGTGTGTTACGGTTCATTTCCCATGCTCATGTTTTGTGAATAGAGTAGCAGGGATTCGTTGTGAGGCGGATCCATCGGGACCTGATGCTATACTATCATTATTTTATAAATTGTACTGAAGTCTCATATCTGAAGTCACATTCAAACTACAACCCCACAGAAGCAAAGCAGGAATATAATCTGCTCTGATATTTTGTCATAAATCTGGTAAATTTGTGTCTTTGCTGTCTTTGATGTTCGCTTGGAAAAAGCCAGCTGGCTGAAGATGAGCGCCTTTCTTTAGTTTCATTGAACATGAATTCTTTTTGTTGTTGTTGTTGTTGTTGTTGTTGTGTCTTTTTTTCTTTTTTTTTTTTTTTTGTCTGTGCGTTTCTGGTTTCACTTTGCTGAAACGCAATTTGATTCAAAACTGAGACTTTGTTAAAGCAGACGCAAATCAGCAATGTTGAAATAATATATTTTTTAAATTTTATTTTGTTGTTTGTTTGTTTGATTGTTTGTTTGTATATGGGTTGCCTTTCTCTTAATGCACCATGCTTTGCAAATGTAGATGCATTCAGAACTTGCTAATGTCCATTCCCAGACACTTTGTTTCTCCCATAATCTGCCGTGTCACTGCGGCGCAAAATGTTAAAATTTTCAGTTTCTCTCAAGACCAAAACGTATGAAAAAAATATATATATTGAGACAGCCTCTTTAAATCATACATAACAGGATACAGAAAGTACGTAAAAGATATTATTTCAGCCTCAGCTTCACTATGAGCAAAGAGTACATAACCTCAAAGCAAACAGAAAAAAAAGAAGAAGAAGAAAGCCGAAACCGCTTACACGCACGAACAATACGTTGTGTCTATAGCGACCTGTGTATTGTGTAGGACAGGGCAGCTTCAAGAATCGACAATAGAAACGGCTGCTGATTTTGACAAAGATGGCTGTTGGTTTTGACACTTTGCTGTGATACAAGAGGCGTGTGTAGTGCATATTTTCTTTCAGCGTAGAACTCCACTGACTGTCCACAGAATTCTGTCTTCCCGTTTGTTTGTTTTCGTTTTGTGTGTAACCACCACCATGTTCACGTATGTGTGTGGAATTTCCTGTAGCAAGGAGTGCTCTGTTGAAATGTTTTGTCAGTCAGGCGACTGGCGTCATCTCCGTTGTCATATGGAGATGATATAATGCAGTACGTGTAATAATCTATCATAAATGTATAAATGTATATATTTTTACATAATTTATACATATATCTCTCTCTTCTCTCTCTCTCTTTCTCTCTCTCTCTGTGATCTTTCTCTCTGTCTCTGTCTGTTTTCTGTCTGTCTATCTGTCTGTCTGTCTGTCTCTCTCTCTCTCTCTCTCTCTCTCTCTCTCTCTCTCTAGCTTTCCGATTTTTCTCCGATTTGTTTTGCCCACATTGTACAAACGAAATACAAACAAGGTAAAATACAGCATTCAGTCAAATAACTCTCGATAATATTTTGAGGTCAGCCTGGCACATGATAAACATTCACCTTCACTGTTGCTCAAGAACTTCGAGCAACACGCTGAATGACGCATTTGTACAGTGGAAGAGACTTGCTGTGTGGTTCCCATCTTCCCAAAACAAGCCCAGAGCATGATCAACCCTGAGCAGGAGCTGGTCGAGGCCGAAAAATCCCAGAATGATTGTGATGGGAGTTCCCAGTCAGTAGTCCATTGTGCTAACTTCGCTATGCTAACCAGTCGCCGTGGTATAGTGGTATAGTGGTTAAAGCAACGGACTACCGACTAGAAGGTTGTGGGTTCGAATCCCTATCAATACTTTCAAAAATCATTGTGGGATTTTTCGGTTCAAACCAGATCCACCCAGAGTTGGGTGTGCTATGGGCTCATTGGGAAGACTGGAACCACACAGTCGAGTCTCATCCACTTCGCGGACGCGTCATTGAGGGTGTTGTTCATATCTTCTGACCAGCACCGCAGGTGTCTGCATCTCTCGGGCCTGGCTGACGCCAGGATATATTACGATGTAAGCGTAGAGCACAACCCTGTCACGCAGTCTCAATCCGAGATGGAACTCCATAGTATCATGATTATCATCCACATCGATATCATCATCATCGCATAATAAAAACTGTTTCAGCTTCTGTGGCCTTTTAAGTGGCGTAGAAAATGGGGGAAAAAAAAGGTGAGCACAAAGGTAACCTCCCTGAGTGCAATGATCCTAAAATAATAAATAAATAAATAAAATTTAAAAAAAACTTCGCCATGCTAATTGGTAACAAACTGTAATTTGGATTCTTTAATCTGAGTACTATATCAGATGCATGGCAAACCTTACAAAGAGCATTATCACAAAGGTTTTAAAATTGAAACGATTCTATGACACCGCATGTCAGTCGTAGCTGGAAAAAAAAGCATTTGTCCTGTTTGCTTTTGTTTTTGTTTTGTTTGGTTTTGTTTTGTTTTCCTTTCTTTTTTTTCAGCTTATAAACCTCTCGAATGAAAAATGATGAATGAGGGAGAAGGGATTGGAAAATGGAATACGGTTCAGTGAGGAGAAAGAAACCTCCATAGACAA
>CM060307.1:25523911-25533911 GCA_030674185.1 Monoplex corrugatus
GCTTCCTGGAGGGAGCAGCCTGCATTGCATGGTAGGAAATTCCGTGTGACATCAAATCCAATCGAATCAAGAGAGTGAATATTCATCTGGAGGAACATATCACGTTTTACTTGATCCATTATTTTCGAATGCGTCTGTGTTGATCCCGTTCCAGAGAAGGTTTGTGTTCTTCACACATCATATTCCCCTTGTTAGAAACCTCACGTTTTCACTGAATTAGTACCTTGAAACCTGATTTATCTGTTATGAAGATGTATTTTTTTAGAAGACGACTGGGGTTTTTTTTATCTAATGTTTTTGTGAAACACACAAATGACAAAAACACATGGGAGACTTAAAGATTAAAGAACATCCAAACATTATTCATCTCAAGAGAAGTGGTAAGTATTTGGTTAAAGACATCTGCGAAGCTGGGATGATTAAAATATAATAACAATAATAATAATATACAATATTTTATATAGCGCAAAATCTTGATAAAATCAAATCTAAGCGCTAAAACAGACACACACGCACGCACGCACACACACGCACACACGCACGCACGCACGCAGCACACACACACACACACACACACACACGCACACGCACACGCACACGCACACGCACACGCACACGCACATGGCTATAAATGGGGAGAAAGAATAAAAGCAATGGAAAATTATAGAGAGCATATTATTCAATGAAGTTTTGAATATATGTATCAGAAAATTATTCTTAGTATTTCTTTTGTGTCATTTGCCAGCTAATCAGACCATCTGACTAGTGCAGATAATTAAATCTGCTATTGCATCTCTGCAGATGACACCGTGCTAATTGCAGAAAATGAAAGGGACCTACAAAACCTTGTGAATATAATAGACATGAAAAGCAAAAATGAAGGGTTGGAGCTAATAGCAAGAAGACTGCAGTCATGGTAATCAGATAAAAACAAGAAAACCCCTCATGCAAAATAACAGCAAACGGCACGATCTTGAGACAGATTGATAAATTTAAATATCTGGGAACGATCATCTCACCAGACGGCAGATGCACATCAGAAATAGCCGGCAGAATCGGTCAAGCCAAAACAGCATTTTATGAAGATGAAAAGCATTCTTACCAACAAATGCCTATCAATTAACATCAGGAAGAGAGTTCTTGAATGTTATATACAACCGATAATGATATACGGTTGTGAGGCGTGGACAGTGAACAAGCAATTCCAGAACAAGATTGAGGCAGCCGAATTGTGGCGTCTAAGAAGAATGTTGACGGTTCTAAGAGCAGCAAAGAAAACAAACGAGACAGTCTTGATGGAGGCAGACACAAGATGATCATCGATAATGAAGACTAGGAAAAGACAGGCAACATTTATAGGCCATTTTATGATGAAAGGAGAATTAAAACACCTGGTCACAACAAGAAAGCTGGAGAGAAAGAGAGCACCAGAGAGAAAACAGTGGACGGACTTGCAGGGTGGCTGAGGACAGAGAGGGTGGAAGATGTGCTTGAGACAACAAGGGTCAGATACATATGGAGGGCCATGATAGCCAACGCCATGCGGCAGGGCACTTGACGACGACTGCATCTCTCTTGGTCGGGTGGCTGGGCTGGGCCTGGTTGGCGTGCGTTGTGTGGTTGTTGATCAGGGTCTCTCCCGTGTCAAGTATTTGTCATCTCCTCAACTTGGCATTCGGTTTGTGGGCAGAGTGGCTGATGGCTGGGTCCAAGTAGGTCATGCGGCTATGGACATCCCCTCTTTGCTTAATGGGTTGGTCATCAGGTGACGACGGGAGCTTGGGAAGTGATTGTCCGGAAGGTGGCGGGGCATTGGATGCTCTGAGTCCTATCCACATTATGGACTGCCCTTCTTTGCTTGATGGGATTGATATCGGGTGGCGACAGGTGCTTGGGAAGTGACTGTCTGGAGGGTGGCGGGGCATTGATGCTCTGGGTCCTATCCGCACCCTTGAGGTGTTTCTTGTTTACTGGATACTGACCGGGCCTACTCTTAATAGCACTGAGTTTGGAGTTTAAAATTTTTCTAGTGGGATTCATCATACTGAGTCAATTCCATATGAGCTTCAGGCACATATGCAGGGAATTAGCTGGCAAAATCTTTGATCCTGCTCTAAACTCCTATGCATTGGCGAGGTCTTGAAATGGGGAAGGAGGGGAGAACAGGATCTATCAAACATTGACATCACCAGAATGATTGGAGCGTCCAGATGGTCAGTAATCAGCCATCTATTTTTGCTGTGTGCTGGCTTTGAAATCAAGACTTTAGATCTTGAGACCTTAGCTCTAACAAGCCACCTAAAGATGGTATCAGTTGCAGCATCTCCTAGTGGATGACCCCATGGCAACTTGACATTTACATACCTGTAGACTGTCTGTTCAGTTAAAGCTCATGATGGCACCTGTACTAAAGACATCATATTAAGAGCAGGAATGGCAAAACAGAAAATGATCCAACTCAACAACTTTTCGAAAAACAAAAGCATACCACTGCCCATAACGTCGAAATTCTAGTGTCTGATCTAGCCAGTAATGATATATGGCTGTAAAGTCTGGGCATGCAGAAAAGCAGATGAAATTAAGATCAAAGCAGAAGAAATGTGGTTCCACAGGTGGCTCCTTAAAATCATGTGGACCATAAAAAAAAAAAAAACAACTAATGAAAGAATTCTGAACGACCTTACAGTCCAACGTCAAATGCTGGCAGAAGTCAACAAAAGAAAAATGAAATTCATCGGCCATACAAATCCCAACACAACACAACCCTAATGACAACAGTTTTGCAAAGAAAAATTGGAGCCAAAAGAAATCCAGACAAGCCACCCAAGTCACGTAAACAACATCACCAACATCAGCTTTCTGAAGGTCTACGAAGTAACACAGAAAAAGTCGAGACTAGAGTATGTAGAGGAGTGTTGTCGTGACATCTGCTACTTTGGCTACCATTGAACGCAATGATGCAGATGCGTGACGGGTGACAGATGACAGATGAGACTTTCTGACACTGGGATTGGAACATGATGGCCTGGATGTGATGTGCACAGTGCGCTGAGGAAGTAAATGCGTTTAATAGTAAATTGGAAAAAAAAGCAAAGAAATGACAAAAAGTATATTGAATTTGGGTCAGAGAGAAACATCTGAATAAGTACAAATACTGAGGAATATGTTTTATGTTATACACTTGATGAGCACGATTCATGCTGCTTGTAGTCAATACAGAACTTTAACAGAGAGAATTTTCATATGACTGAAACATTTTGTGTTTTCTTCGACATGGTGGCCTGGTCTAATGAAACACTCAAAGCGTCTAGCCGCCAGTTTGGGGTCACAACCACCATCCTTCACAGTAAAGTAGAAAAGAGGAAGAAGCAATTTGTCTTTCTGACAGTATCTGAATTAACACCATCGTCGCTCCCCCTTTCAATGCTGGCACGTGGATAAAACGGCGTGATGAGCTTGCTTGTTGTCGTAGAGAAGAAAATGTGTGGGCAACACTCTTCTCCGGAAAGAGTTCTTGGTGTGAAACTAATTCCCCTTACTTATCTCCCCTTCCCTTCTGGCCCTTACGTTCCATGAAAATTTTTTGCTCCACACCACTGCTACCAGACCTCCAGACCACTATTCATCCTAACAACTTTCTGAGTAACTTTTTGGGGGGCATTTCAGATAATTCTGTGAAGGGCGAGCTGTGGTTCATTGATTATAAGCAGATCAACACTGGTGAGTTGAGTGTAACTTTCTACAGGGGCCTGGTTGGCATGGAGGTTAGTTGCCTTCATCTTGGGTCGACTACATTGCCCGTTTATTATATTTAGAAAACAGAAAATGGAAAGAATTTCCAGATTTTCCTACAGTTTGTTAACCACTCTCCACAAGTGACGATATTGTAGGAGAATTCTGTGAAAAAGGAGAAAAGTGGAAGAAAAATGAGAGGGGTGGGTGAAGCAACAGGAAGGGGAAAAGGTCAGATCAGAGAGTGGGTTGTGATCACTAATGTTGTCTGTGGGTACTGAACACTGCACGCCTCACCACTCATTGCTTCAGTCAGGAGGGTTAGAACGAGCTGGGGGGAATCCTCGTTAGTCTCAGCCATGGTCAATGAGGAGTCATTGGATATCAGGATTTTATCGCCCCATTTCTCTCGCTTCGTTTCCCACTGTGGAAAAAGTAGCTGGGAAAAAAGAGATGGCGCTTGGCTGGAGGAAAAAGTCACTTAGAGCGGTTTGTTCACTTCTGATACGGTCACTCGTCTTTGGTTGGATGGTGGTGTTTCTGGACTGACGCCATTAGTGACAAGTGGGTAGCCTGCAACAAGGGTAGATCCATCAATGTTTTGTATTAGCGTTGAGTAAACCTCTCTAATAACAACAATTTTATAAGCAAAAGTTGAGGCAAAAAAAAATCTGGGCAGACCCCGCACCTCCTATATTACCAACATCAAAATCAGCAGTTTGAAAGTCTATGAAATAGGAGCAGAGAAGTTAAGACTGGACTGAACAGGGAAAAACATGATGTGACGTCTGATGCAGCAGCTACCAATGAACTCGATGATGCTACAGGTGTCATGTGACAGATGAAATCGGTTTGAACACGAAGAAGAAGAAAAGAAGCGGAAGGAGGAATAGAAATGAGTATACAGAATGTTCGTATACACATGAAGAAGCACAATATTTTCTATAACCTTAACTGCTTTGAGGGACAACATATAAGAATCTCAACATTTTTCAGGACCTGAGATTGGTGCCAATCTGCTACTTTGGTTTTTCAACAACGGCATTTACAGAAGAAATGTTGGATTGCTTATGCACACGAACGTTTCATTGTGTCCATCACGGCCAGCATACTGTCTATTGTTCAGATACCAACACAGAAATATGCTATAAAAATGGCTGTTGGTTTTGACAAAATACCTGTTAGTTTTGACAAAATGGCCGTTGGTTTTAATTAAATGTCTGCTGGTTTTGACAAAATGGCTGTTGATTTTGACAGTTTGCTCTCATCCTATACGCGTGTGTTTTGCGTGTATTTTTGACGGTGTTGAGTACAGTAGTGTATGATTGGATTCTGCGTCCCTGTTCATCTGGTTCAGGTTTGTACAGAATCACGACATGTTCACGTTTCAGTGTGAAACATCCCTTAACATCTTTTCTGTATTCATAATCCTATTACATAAACATATATGTGGAGAGACAGACAGACAGAAAGGGAGAGAGAAAGAGAGTGAGAGAGAGAGAGGGATGGAGAGAGAGAGAAAGAGAGAGACAGATAGAGAGAGAGTGAGAGGGATGGAGAGAGAGAAAGAGAGAGAGAGAAAGAGAGAGAGAGAGAGACAAAGAGGGAGAAAGAGAGACAGAGAGAGAGAGAGAGAGAAACAAACAGGCAGAGAGAGAGGAGCGGAGAGAGATATATATACAGACAGACAGGCTGACTGACAGACAGGCAGAGAGAGAGAGGGAGACAGACAGACAGACAGACAGACACACAGACACACAGACACACAGACACACAGATAGACAGAGACAGAAACAGAGACAGTGATAGACACAGGGGTTTAAGTAATGAATTGGTCTTTGAGTCTCCGTGCTTTTTTGTTCTTGTTTTTGTTTCCGGGTTTTATTCCCATGATCAGTTGTATGTAGACTGGTCTGACGGTAACTGCTGGGGTTTTATTCTGGAGTGGTCCAGGTCCTCCTATCAGTGTGTAGTCTTATACAATGAACACAATGGTTAATCAAAAAAATGTACCGTTTCAGCAAATAGGATTTATACAGATTTACGACTTTTTCCAAGATTATTTACATCTTCCATCACGTGCCATTTGTGGTTTAGTAAAGTTATAGAGGCCTTTAGAGAAAAAATAGTAGCCATATCTGTCTCTGGTATCAGATGAAGTTTGATGTGACTTTCAGATGAAGTTTGATGTGAGTTTTTGCCTCTTAACGAGATGTATGCATGGTTTCTGTACGACCTGCCTGTTTATATTATACATAATTAGTAGTGACTTTATATTCATACACAAAGAACCTTTGTTGAAGATGTAGACGTTTTGCATGTATTTCAAACTTTAAGTCTGATACAAGTGATCTTTGCTTTGCTAATAATTATGTTTATATGATTAAATTTGGCTAAAAACAAATACAAATAAATTTAAAACAAACAAACAAACAACAACAACAACAACAACAAAAAACAAACAGCAATAACAACAAGTATGATCTAAATCTGTATAAATCAAAGGACTTTATATTGTTTAAAAACTTACAACAGACTAGTAGAATTGACGTATGTATATGAGTTTTGCTCGATCCATTGTACATAAATCTTGTTCAGTTTTGTCAATGATATTGTAATAATGTTCAGCAATCATTGTCTTTATTTGAGTTTAGTCGAAAAATGAATTTTTAAAAATTTGAAAAATAAAACAGTAATAGAGGCCTTACTGCTGTAGAAGTAGGACTCCCGTTGTCCAATGTGTCTGTCTGCAAAGCTTGTGTATATGTTCAACACTGGCTTGAAAGACTTTTTGTATGTGGCCTCCAGTTTGCCCAGCTTTGAATATGTGCCTGCCCCTCTTCATGGTTGGAAAAGGTAAAGCATCGAGGGATAGGAGACAGCCATTACCCTCATCATGCTGGTTCCAAGAAAAGTTTAAGGCCTCTACCATGTCATTCCCTTACGACCCCAGAGTTCAAGAACAGCCTTCACCTTTAGCCGACATGTGAAATCGTCCAAGCACTGTGACGCCATCTTTTTCTTTTTCTTTTTTTTTTTTTTTGGTATAAATTAAACATGAGACTGGAAAGATACAAGCTATCTAGATGAATGCAATGCTTTACTGATATAAGCAACAAAAAAACAAAAAAAGGGGGGAGGGTCATCTTTATATTTCATAAATTAGCTTGTAAACCTACTGCATGAAAAATACAAGAACGAAGGGATAGGGGTGAGAATTATCAATGAAAGATAGACAAATGAACCATAACTCACGCCCGTGTGCCTTATGACCTGCACACGCTAAAGATCGCAAGGCAGTAGAAAAATCATAAAGGGCAAAACATCTACCCGGCTGCGCTCGTATGTAATTCTGGGGAGACAGGGTCATGTCCTAAGTCTCTCCCCTTAAAGGCCAGTTAGACTTCTTGCCTTTCTGAACTCTTGGTTACAATGAAAATGGATGGCGTTGCACTGAGGTGACGCGCTCTGAACAGCCTGAGTTTCACATGGTAAATCCATAGTGGCAAAAATATATGAATATGAATATGAATATGAACGTGAATATGAATATGAATATGAATGTGAATATGAATGTGAATATGAATATGAATGTGAATATGAATGTGAATATGAATGTGAATATGAATTTGAATATGAATATCAATGTGAATATGAATATGAATATGAGTATGAATATGTTTATGAACATGAATATGAATATGAATATGAATGTGAATATGAATATGAACATGAACATGAATATGAATATGAATATGAATATAGATATGAATATGAATATGAATATGCAAAACTATTTTTCCTGAACAAAATATATTTTAAAAAATCCTGAATTAGTGCAGCCTCTTTTTTCCCCTTTCTCTAACCTCCCTCAACCCGTATCAAAAATTCATAAATCATCAGATGTATTGTTGCAGCAACTATTAGTGCAATGATTCTGCTTCAGTAAAGAAATAGGGCTCCCAAGCGATAAGTAGACAAAGCGGGCCTACCTCCATTCACAGCTCTTTACTCACACACACACTGTACTGTGCTGTCTTCCCTTCGCTCAAGGTAACCTCCTTACACATACAGACAGAGCAAACACACAGGGGACAATGGCTCACTCCAGGAATAAGGAGACGTACCACAAATGATCCCTGGACTGTATTGAGAAGATGGATTACCTGACTTGATTAGGAGGTCAGGCAGAAAAAGTCATTTGATGCTGAACATGGGTCTTCATGGGGGCCTTAAGCTTCTGTAGAACGGAGATTTGACATCGCCACAAAGAGCCGGCCCGCGCCATACATGAGTGCGCTTGGTGGCGACAGAAAGCGGTGAAGCAGGGAAATGGTTGTGCCATGAATATCAATGAACTTACCATTGTCCGCTGGCCAACACACCTAATGGCTGTAAGGTGAGAAGCGCGAAAATCGGTGTTTACCAAAACACTGTCTCACTTACAGCAAAACATCGCTGTCGCAGGAACTCGTGAAAACACGAAAATAGAGTCAGAAAATGTATTTAATACAATTTGATGAATCCATTGCGGCAAAAAGATATGAATATGAATATGAATATGCAAATTTTTGGGTAACTGACCTTTCTCAAGCGTACACGTAAGATCACAAGAGAACAAACAACAAATACAAAAATTAGAAGAAAAAGACTAAAACTTCCCTCTTGCTTTGTCCAGTGGCTTCAGGTAGAGAGAAGCACCATCGACATGATCTTCTCACTCAGGCAGCTATAGGAGAAGATCCGGGAACAGAGGCAGCATTTTATACATTGCCTTCATCGACCTGACCAAAACCTTTGACCTGATTAGCAGAAGAAGAGTCATCGCAATCCTTGGAAGATCATGTACCTGCCGAAACGGCTGAATCTTATCCTTTCTTTCCACGAAGACATGCAAGGGAAAGTGCATCTTGATGGCTCATACTCAGAATAATTCCCCATTCAAAGTGCAATGAAGCAGGGACATCCTCGCCCTGATCTTCTTTGGGATCTTCTCTCTCGTACCGTCATACAATTTGAGAGCATCTGATGACAGACTTTGCCTACACACTAGGTCCAACGGCAAGTTCTTTTATCTTGCACGTTTCAAAGCAAAGACCAAGTGTGTCAGATCCCGATCCGGGGAGATACTCTTCACGTATGATACCACCTTGTTATCTCACACATAACCTGGTCTGCAGAGGCTCAGGTTCAGGTTCGGGTTCAGGTTCATATTGCTTATGCCCAGCCGACTACTAGAGCCATATCAGAGCTAATACCACGTCAAAAACGACACCCACGTTAAGATAAAATAAAAAGACAACAGTTAAAAACCATGCTCACCCTTATCCTCGCAAGTATAAAACACAGAGGATAGTCAGCTCCCTAACGCATATTTGTCAAAGAAAGACAGATCGCGGGACAAAACGTCAGAAAAGACCCCGGCATCAGCGTCGGCGATCACACCCTCATCATCATCATCATCATCAGGTGCCCTGCCGCATGGCGTTGGCGACCATGGACTTCCAACCATCTCTATCTCTCGTTGTCCCCAGCATCTCCCCCACCCTCCTCATCCCCAGCCACTCTGCAAGTCCGTCCAGCATTCTCTCCCTGCGTCTACCTGGTGCTCTCTTTCCCTCCAGCTTTCCCATTGTTATCAGGTGCTCCAAATCCCCCTTCCTCATAAAATGGCCTATAAATGTTGCTTGTCAAGCGTACACGTAAGATCACAACAGAACAAATAACAAATAAAAAAATTAAAAGAAAGACATATAAAGTTAACGACGTCAATAGGTGCTCCTGTGGAGCACCTTCGTCCGGTAGGGACTGTCATGCGGCGCAGGTGACACCAGACCGTCAGCCAGCTACTGCGACCAAAAATTAAACCCAAAGTCAAACTTAGAAACACCAAAATAGCAACATGGAACATCAGAACAATGTTGCAGAAAGGTAAATTAGACATCATCAAAATGGAGATGGAAAGGCTTAACATCAGTATTTTACGACTAGGGGAAGTGAGATGGAAGGGGGCAGGCATGATAACATCAGGAGAATATACAGTGATATACTCTGGTGGTAATTCACATGAAAGAGGGTAGGCATCATAATGGATCACACCCTGAAAATAGTAAATGAATTAAACTACCTGGATCGATATTTTCAGCAACCTATCCTTCGACTCTCAGAGCTCAAACAGGCGAATAGGGAAAGCTTGTTGCTGCCATGGCCAAGTTGTCCAAGAGAGTGTGGGGAAATAACCAGCTAATCACAATCACCAAGACTGGAA
>CM060307.1:25536411-25548911 GCA_030674185.1 Monoplex corrugatus
CGTAAGCATCAGCAAGTCCTGTGCTGTGTTGGGCTGTGCTGTGCTGGACTGTGCTATGCTGTGCTGTGCTGTATTGTTTTATGCTGTGTTGTGCTTCATTATGCTGTGTGTTGCTCTGCTTTGCACGTTTACTGTGACATAACACACCACGGCGTGGTAAGATGTAATAACACAGTAACCTACCGTACGGTGAACAAACGGGGGGAATCAAGTACATTACGATGTTTCGGCTCATTACCTGTTGAATTGCTCCTTGTCCATGACCGGGAGCTTAGTTAATGGTGCTTTAGCCTGCCGCTTGAGAGTGGGAGTAACCCCGAGGGATTTGTAGGATTATCGCCACAGACCTAAAAGATCTATCTTTAGGTCCGTTGTTGTCGCTGGTAGTTACAATCCCGCATTGACCCTAAGGCGTGTCGCCTTGTTTTTGTTATAGCTGCTGTTGAAATGTAGCTGGTTAAATGTTGCCAGTTATATATGTCCTGCCACGACAGATTCACTGTGAGAGTTTGGAGTCTGGAATCTGGAGTCTGGAGTTAGTAGTTTGGAGTCTGGAGTTTGGAGTCTGGAGTCTCTCGAGTCTAGAGACTGAAGTATGGAGTCTGGAATCTGGAGTTTGGAGTCTGGAAACTGAAGTCTGGAGTCTGGAGTCTGAAGTATGGAGTCTGGAGTCTCGAGTCTGAAGTTTGGAGTCTAGAGTCTAGAGTCTAGAGTCTGGAGTTTGAAGTATGGAGTCTCGAATCTAGAGTGTGAAGTACGGAGTCTGGAGTCTGGAGTCTCGAGTTTGGAGTTTGAAGTATGGAGTCTGGAGTTTGTAGTCTGGAGTCTGAAGTTAGTAGTCTGGAGTCTGGAGTTAGTAGTCTGGAGTCTGGAGTTAGTAGTATGGAGTATGGAATCTGGAGTCTGGAGTTAGTAGCCTGGAGTCTGGAATCTGGAATCTGGAGTCTGGAGTCAGTAGTCTGGAGTCTGGAGTCTGAAATCTGGAGTCTGGAATCTAGAGTATAGAGTCTGGAATCTGGAGTATGGAGTCTGGAATCTAGAGTATAGAGTCTGGAATCTAGAGTATAGAGTCTGGAATCTGGAGTATAGAGTCTGGAATCTAGAGTATAGAGTCTGGAATCTGGAGTATGGAGTCTGGAATCTGGAGTATGGAGTCTGGAATCTGGAGTATGGAGTCTGGAATCTGGAGTATGGAGTCTGGAATCTAGAGTATAGAGTCTGGAATCTGGAGTATGGAGTCTGGAATCTGGAGTATAGAGTCTGGAATCTGGAGTATGGAGTCTGGAATCTGAAGTCTGGAGGGGGAAAAGAGAGAGAGGGGGGGGAGGGAGGGAGAGAGAGAGAGAGCAATCTGTAAAAAAAACGGTTTACAATTTTTTTTTAAACAGAATCATTAACATGCGATATTTTGTCAGCCTGTCAAAAAGTCCAAGAGATAATTCTTAATAACTCGCTGTGATGAGGTGTACTTCATTATGATCAGCCTCTTCATTGTGTGACCCCTAAAATTCAATGCTTTAAGTGGCAGGATAAAAGACAGAAAGTTATGGTGTTTTACTTGTTTGTTTAGTTCCTCTCCTCTTCCATTTGAAATTTCTCTCCCCCCCCCCCCTTTTTTTTTTTTTCCTTTCCCCCACAATACTATTCACAGTTAACAGAAAAACACCGGAAGTGTTGGGATGGGACCCAGAACAACAATGCCTCCCCACTGACCGGGCAATCACTTTGCAGCTCCCGAAACCACACGGTAACCATCTTGCCCAGCGACGGGAGCTGTCCATGCGGTGCGTGACCCATTCGGACCCAGTATCATCACTTACCCTTGTTTACAAACCGAATGGCAAAGGTGGGGGAGATGACAAACTGCAGGACATGACCAGACAACGAACACCAAACAAGACCAGCCCACCTAGCTACCGGACAATGAGAGAAACAGTGGGTGCTCACCATCATCATCATCATGGTGCCCTGCCGCATGGCGTTGGCGATCATGGACTTCCATCTGTCTCTATCTCTTGTTGCCTCAAGCATCTCCTCCACCCTCCTCGTCTTCAGCCACTCCGCAAGTTCTCCCTGGGTCTTCCTGGTGCTCTCTTTCCCTCTAGCTTTCCCATGTGACCTGGTGCTCCAAATCCCCCTTCCTCATAAAATGGCCTATAAATGTTGCCTGTCTTTTCATAATCTTCCTTATGAGTGATCTACTTGTGTCTGCCTCCATCAAGACTGTCTCGTTTGTTTTCTTTGCTGTCCATGGAACTGTCAACATTCTTCTTAGAAACCACATCTCGGCTGCCTCAATCTTGTTCTGGCTTTGTCATTCTAGCTGTTGTAATTGGTGGTGGGGTGCTGTCCATGCGTTGCACGATCCATTCCGACCCAGTCATCAGTTACTTTGTTTACACACCGAATGGCAAGGTGGGGAGATGACAAACACCGGGACATAGCCACACAACGAGCACGAACCAAGTCCAGCCTAGCCTCCGGGTCAACCAGAATGGAAAGCCCTCGGTTGCTCTACTCACGCTTCAAGGGAAATAAAACATGTCTCTCTAATATTTTATGCCAGGGCAGCCGGAAGGATGCCCTGTCCACGCCTCACATCCGTACAACAGTATTGGTTCTATATAACGTTCAAGAACTCTCTTCTTGATGTTAATTGATAGGCATTTGTTGGTAAGGATGTTCATACGATCGCAAAAGCGATCAGACATGATGCTCCATACACAGCCTATTTTTCTGTTCAGATAGTTTTCTGTTCAGAGAGGTCTGACAAGCCCCTGAAGGGATTCCAAGTTTGCCGTCTTTCCGAGATGTCATCAGGACTTTCCCTGCAGTCACCAGGCCTTATATTATTCCATGAAACCAGTAGTAAGGCTGCACGCCAAAGTTAATAACAAAGCATCAGAGGTTGTTGAATGAGAGTCAGAACAATATTGTTTTCAATGTTGAGATACCCAAATATCCTTACTGTTTCTTACCGTTCTTTTGTATAAGAGAGAGAGAGAAGAACAGAGAGACACACACAGACACACACAGACAGAGAGAGAGAGGGGGGGAGAGACACACACACACAGACACACAGACAGAGAGAGAGAGAGAAAGTGTTTGTGTATGTGTATGTGTTGTGTATGTGTGTGTGTGTTGTGTGTGTGTGTGTGTGTGTGTGTGTGTGTGTGTGTGGTGGTTGTTAAATCACTTAAGTGAATTTGTGCTTCTTGTTGCTCGTCTCTATCTATCTATCTATATACTATCTATCTTTTATCTATCTATCTATCTATCTATCTATCTATCTCTCCACATCTCAATCTCTCTCCATTTCTCTCTCCCACCACCCCCTCTCACTGCATCTGTCTCTTTCTAACTCTCTCTCCTCTCTCCATCTCTCTTCTTTCCCGCTCTCCAACTCTCTGTCTGTCTGTCTGTCTGTCTATCTGTCTGCTCTCTCTTCTCTCTCTCTCCATTTCTCTCTCTCTCTCTCCCTCTCTCTCTCGCTCTCTCTCCCTCTCTCTCTCCCTCCCCCCCTCTCTCTCTCTCTCTCTAAGTAAAATAACAACGAACGTGATCTGTCAGTGTGCAAAGTTAATGCGTGAGGGCACTACGTTCACCAGATTCAACAAGGTGTGAAAAATCTCACCGCCTTAATCCCCTGCTTAATCCCTTCACAGGATTAGCACGCCTCCCAACCGTCCGATAGACTGAGGATGGAGGAAAAAAGAAGGGAGGAGGGTGTACCTTACATACACCTCGTACTGTTCATTCCCGAACTGCCGTTTCCCATTCCCGAAATGGCCGTTTCCCATTCCCGAAATGGCCTTTCCATTTTCCGAAATGCCCTTTCCCATTTCTGAAATGGCTGTTTTCCATTCCCGAAATGCCTTTCCCATTTCTGAAATGGCCTTTCCCATTTCCGAAATGCCCTTTCCCATTTCCGAAACGCCGTTTCCAAATCCTGAAATGCTGTTTCCAATTCCCAAACTGCCGTTTCCCATTCCCGAAACGGCCGTTTCCCTTTCCCGAACTACCGTTTCCCCATTCCCCAACTGCCGTTTCCCATTCACGAACTGCCGTTTCCCATTTCCGAAATGGCCGTTTTCCCACTCCCGAACTGCCCTTTCCCATTCCCGAACTGCCGTTTCCCATTCCCGATTTGCCGTTTCCCGTTCCCGAAATTCCCTTTCCCATTCCGAAATGCTCTTTCCCATTCTGAAACGCCGATTCCAATTCCCAAACTGCCGTTTCCCATTTCCGAACTGCCCTTCCCATTCCCGAATGCCATTTCCCATTCCCGAAATGCCGTTTTCCATTCCCGAAATGCCGTTTTCTGTAACTGTAGGGAGCTAGGTCATTTTTAAAGTATGGTTTCTCATTATCTTTTCTCAAAACTGTGGAAGTTCAATGAAAAAGAAGAAGATCCACCTGCAGCTCATTGTTATGTGGAAGGTCTTCGGCACGGTGAGCAGAATTGCAGCTGCACTCGCTTAGCGTAGTTTCTTGAGTGTAAGCATATAATTATATATCTAACACGCACACGCACGCACGCGGGCACTCACTCACACACACACAAATGCAGTCTATGTTAAGATCAGTAAGTTGAACATCTAGGGAAAACACGTGCAGTCTATGTTAAATTAAGTTAATTTTTAATTAATTAAATTTTTTTAAAACCCTTTCGCATTTGCACTGCTAGATGTAAAGCTAGCTCCTAGTATTTGCATTCAAATGTAGCACAGCGTCAGTACAAAGTTTTTTAGTAGTGAATGGAAAGTTCCTTGCATCCCAGAATGCTCGTACTATTTTTAAAACATTCAACGCGAGACTGACCAAGATTCTAACCACACGCACGATAAGACAGCAAGGCCAGTAGTGATGGAAATTCCCCACACATGTGCCGGAAAAGGTCGGGCGATCTCAACCGCTACGAACGGATCGGCACATTCTTCCGCAGGGCGGTTACCGGCTTTGTGAACAGGTAAGGGTTGTAAAAGATTAGTGGGTTGACATCTAGGGAAAACACTGTGCAGTTTATGTTAAGATCAGTAAGTTAGCATCTTGGGGAAAACACTGCGCAATCTATTTTAAGATCAGTAACTTGACATCTAGGGAAAACTGTGCATTCTATATTAAGATCAGTGAGTAGACATCTAATGAAAACACCATGCAGTCTATGTTAAGATCAGTATGTTGACATCTAGGGAAAATACAGCGCCGTCAAAATCACGCAAATCGTGCAGGTGACTTTGGCAGCGCAAAGAGAGAATTCACATATTTCGGGAATCTGCTTTAAGCCCCTTGCTCGCAGGGACGATAAGCAGGTGACGATTTCACGAATAGGGTGGCCAGAAAGATCGCGGCGTGAAGCTATAGTGGTCAGCGTTATAAAGAGTTTAGACGCTGAGTGTGTGAGTGCAGTATGTTCACAGTGAGTGAACCAGTATAGCTCGGGGCCACATTCGCCTTTCGGTAAGGCGGTTTGTGTCGTGCTTTTTAATTTAAGTGAAGGATGCTTGACTCAGCCTGGAGTTCAGTGTGGATTATCCTCCCTTGTTGACCTTGTCACGAGTCGCTTTGTGGATTACTGTCTGGTTTCCTTCAAGACATCTTTTTTCTGCGCGAGTGGTGAGTCTCTTTCCACTTGCCTGTTTGTTGTTGTTGTTGTTGTTATTGTTGTTTTCTATGATCCTGTTCTCTCTCTCTCTCTCTCTCTCTCTCTCTCTCTATATATATATATATATATATATATATATATATATATGTATGTATGTATGTATATATGTATATCCATTTCTTTCATTCTGTCTCTCCATTTCTTTCATTTTCTCTCTATATCTGTCTTTCTTTTCTTCCTCTTTCTCCCATTTTCTTTCTGTCATTCTTTCTCTCCTCTTTTCTTTCTCTTTCCCCCTCTATCCTTCTCTCTCTTTCTCTGTCTTTCATTTTTTTCTCCTTTTATCTCATTCTCTCTATCTCTCTACCTGCTTTCTCTTCTTTCTCTCTCTCCTCTCTCTCTCTCTCTCTCTCTCCTTTTCTTTCTTTCTTTTTCTCCTCCTTTCTTTCTTTCTCTCCCCCTCTTTCTATATCTGTCTTTTTCTTTCTCTCCTGTTCTCTCTCTCTCGCTCTCTCTACCTCTTTCTCCCTACTCTCTCTCTCTCTCTTTTCTCTCTCTGGCTGTGTCTATCTCTGTCTCTCTCTCTTATTCTCTTTCTCTCTGTCTCTGCTCTTTCTCTCTCTGTCTCTCTCTCTGTCTGTCTGTCTCCTCTCTCTCTCTCTCTTTTTTCTCTTTCTCTCTATTCCCCAAGATTCCCACAGACCTGAACGTGGTATGGGTCATTGGGAGGGAAGGGACCTCACAGTCGAGTGTCATCCTCTTTACAGATGCGTTATCAAAGAAGTTGCTCAAATTCCTAGACCAACAACGCCAGTGCCTTGTATCTCTCGGGCCTGGTAGGCGCTAGGATTAGTATGAACGGAAATCTTATCATCGTATACATTTGTCGCGCGGACTATTCCGAAACTGCACTCCATAGCAACATTACTACCATCCCTATTTCAATCTGGTTGTTGTTTTTGACGTAGTGTTAGCCCTGATATGGCTGTAGTAGTCGGCTGGGCTGTAAGCATCATTGAGCTTGAACCTGGAATCATTCCCCGTTTTCGTCATCGTAAGCATCGTGAAAATTTTTATCCCAGGGCCTTTCATGCCCTGTTCTCATTCTGATGGTGACCTCGGTTGTGGTGGATTTGAAGATGTGTGTGATAGTTCAGCTGTTTGTGTGACAGTTTAGCTCTTATGCTTGTTAGACATCCATTAACTTGGTTAAAACGCTGTGCTGATAATGTAAGAACACGGGCGGACAAGTTTGTCTCCCCCTCCCCCCCCCCCCCCACACACACACACACACTAAGGTACACGGCTTATTTAAGCCATGGCCGTTTTGGGATCTTGTCCATCACTTGCCGCCTGTGGCGCCAATGCTTATGGGATTCATTTCGAACGCGGAATAAATGTTTTGAGAAACTGAAACAGAAACTGAATCTGTGGGTCACTTGTGACTAATGAGGCAGATACTGTCACTGAGTATAGCAAATTTTTGTGAAGAGTGTGTACTTCCAACAAAAGAAAGGACGATTTTTTTTTCAAACAACAACAAAGCCTGGATAGATAAACACATCAAAAGTTCATTAAGCGTGTATAAAGTGACTTTTTGCAATAAAGATAAAGCGAATTTCATGAAAACATTGAGAAGAATGAACAGGGACCTTGAAAAGAAAGGAGAAAATCTAAGGAATGAAAAATAGAGGAATATGGGGAGAGGTACAAAAGAAGATAGACAACAGAAATAGATAGATGATAGATAGATAGATAGATAGATAGATAGAAGATAGATAGATAGAGATCAGTAGTAGTGGTAGGTAGTAGGTAGGTAGATAGATAGATATAGATAGATAGATAGATAGATAGATAGATAGACAGGTAGGTAGGTAGGTAGGTAGGGTAGATAGATAGATAGATAGATAGATAGATAGACGGGTAGGTAGTGGGTAGTAGGTAGATAGATAGGTAGATAATAGATAGACGTAGGTAGGTGTAGGTAGATAGATAGATAGACAGACAGATAGATAATAGATAGATAGATAGATAGATAGATAGACGATAGATAGATAGACAGATAGATAGATAGATAGATAGATAGATAGATAGATAGATAGATAGATAGATTATAGTCATTAATTTTAGAGTAATTATGACTTTGAGAGAAAGAAATAGAGAATGAATGAGTGAGTGAGTGAGAGACAGAGACAGACAGAGAGAGACTGTTTTTAAAATCACTTTTTTTATTCAAGGATGGTAGCGCTAGGTTCCATGTGGACATATCTTATAGCTAAGTCTTTTGCTATTCTACACATAATATGTGCATATCTGTTTTTAAACAGCGATGAATCGTTATACATACAACGTGAAAAGAAGTTGCAAAAAATGATTTACAAAGAAATGTGACTTTCACATGTTAATTCATCAAACTCTTTCCAAAAGTATGAGCGGCAAAGGCAAACACATGTGAAGCAAATAATGTCAATCCCGAACGATGACAGCAAAAAACAAACAATGTTGGTAGCAGTAGCAATAACGTGTATACATTTTTGATGTGAGGTCGTTGAGAGGTCGTGAGAGAGAGAGAACGGGGAGAGAGAGAACAAGAGAGAGAGAGAAAGAGAGAGAGAGAACGAAAGAGAGAGGAGAGAGAGAGAAGAAGAGAGAGGCAGCAGCAGCAGACGACAGACAGACAGGCAGGCAGAGCAGATAGACAGACAGACAGACAGACAGGCAACGGCAGAGCATAGACGGCAGCAGGCAGACAGACAGACAGACAACAGACGACACAGACAGTTTACAGTTGATAAAAGTAAAGCCTTCTTACCATCTTGTCTTGCCAAGACGGTTATCTCAGAACTTATTTCCCTATTTGTAAGGATTAGCTACCGAGTTGTTACTACTTCGGAAACATAACAAGCTGCTTCTTCCACTGGAATCTCTGGTTGACGTGTAGGTCAGAAAGTATACCATACTGCACCAACGGAGTGCTTGGTTCTTTTGATACAAGCCTTACCGATCAAGATCTCGTATCTCGAGTTCAATCCCAGCCGACAACATTAAAAACTGACTTGTTCACTGCCTATCTGGATGTTTCCTTCCTCTAGTGGCTCAGTGTTTTGTAGGTCCACTTTTCTCCCCCTCCCTCCCATCTCAAAGATTTTGCCAGCACGTTAGGTTTTTGCCCAGGCTCAGGGAATCTGCCAGATAATCGCTGGCATATTTGGTGGAGCGCGTATAGAATTATCAGAGTGCAATGAATTCTTCTTAAACAGGCATCAAACTCCAAACTCCTCTGTTGTGATATGTCGGGTGACATTGTTCGTATTTCAAATTCATATATTCATATTCTTTTTTTTTTTGTCACAGTAGCTTTATCATGTGAAACTCTGGTTGCTTTCCCCTTTGTCGCCGCAGTGCGGCGCCTCCAATTTTTTTTTATCAAGACTTTAGAAAGGCATGACGGCTAATTGGCCTTCAAGTGGAGGGACCTGGGAAATCAACCTATCTCTCCAATGTTTTATACAGGGCAAGCCGGGCGAAAGCCCTCCTGTTTACAATTTTCAACTGCCGTGAGATCTTTAGTCTGTGCAGGCTAGAAGGCATACGGGTTCGAGTCGTTTTTAGTCCCCTTGCGAAGAACTACACGTTCAGTTTCGTTTTTTTGGTCAAACTGAGGAGTAAAATCGAGGCCTTAACGGGGAGCGAATCCTTGAACCTGAAGTTTAGTTACTGGCAGGCGAACATCTGAACCATTCTACCACTCTTCTCTCCTTGGAGAATTTTGGAGTTTATTCAAGAGAGATACATTGCTTTTGGGCAGTTGTATATGCGCTCCACCTAGGCTACCATCTTTTTTTTCCGGCAGGCTCCTTAGGCCTGCTCAAAAAGCTTTTGTGCAGGCAACATGGAAGAGGTGTTCGATGGAGAGAAAGAAAAAAAAAGGGGGGGGGGGGAGGGGCGGATTAGAATGTATGAAACACCAATCTGACACTACTACAAATGATTTCAGCATTATGATTAGCACTGAACAGGCCAGTTTACGTGTTACGGATCGATTGGGACTGAACTCGAGACATCAGATCAGGAGTCCTTGGCTCTCTTAACGTAGCCAGCCAGCCAGCTATAAGATCAAATTATTATGTGGGGCCCTTGAAGATTGAACCTACGATCCTCGCTTTATCAGCATGGTTCTGTAACCAATCGCAGTAACGAGCCTGTAACATGGACACACGCACAAACACACACGCACACACACACGCACGCATACACACACGCACGCACACACACACACGCACACACACACACACGCACACACACACACACGCACACAAACACACACACATACACACACGCACACACACACACTAACACTCACACACACACACACACACGCACGTGCACATACACGTACACAAATACGCACACACACAAACACAAGTACAAACACAAACACACCAACACAAACATACACACATACACACACGCACATACACACACGCACAAACACACACAGACAAACACACACACACACACACTAAAACATACTCGAACAGACATACACACACATACACGCGCACATACACATACACAAATACGCAAACACGCACACACACATAAATACAAACATACAAACACAAACACACCACCACGCAAACACACACAAACACATACAGACACACACATACACACACAAATACACAAACGCACACATAAACACACAAATACACAAACACACACACACACACACAAACACACACACACACAAACACACACACACACACACACACACACACACACACACACACACACACACACACACACACAAGCAATGGGCATCACTGGTCATGTGGGCCACATCGGTGTCAAAACTCAAATCAAATCCCCGTCAGTTGAAAGAAAAATCATTGTGAAATGTTTGGGTCTCGACGGAATCCTATCTCCATCGTCCAAAAACATTTATTGTGGGATTTTTGTGCTTTGACCAGATGTTACCCAGAATAAAGGTTCCTTAAGGCTCATTGGGAAGACTAAGGACCACACAGTCGCGTCTCGTCCAGTTTTCATCATCATCATCATCATCATCATCATCATCATTATCATCATCATCATCATCATTATTATCATCATCATCATCATGTGCCTGCTGCATGGCGTTGGCGATCATGGCCCTGCATACCAATCTATTCTTTGTCGCTGCGAGTACATCTCCCACCCTCTCTGTCTTCATCCTCTTCGCTAGTCCGTCCAGTATTTTCTCTTTGAGTCTACCTGGTGTTCTCTATCCCTCCAGCTTTCCTGTTGTGACCAGGTGTTCTGCTTTCTCTTACCTCTCAATAGACTTCAGCTTAATGACGACAAAACAGAAGCTATCCTCATTGGCACCCGTCAGAAACTTTCTCAGCTGCCTCCTCTTTCTCTCCCATTATGTAACACATCAGTCCCAATTTCTGATTCAGCTAAAAACCTTGGTGTCTGCATTGACTCTACCCTCTCCATGAACAACTTTGTTTCTCAAACTGCCAGATCCTGCTACTATCATCTCCATCGTATAAGGCTGATCAGGAAGTATCTCTCTGTCGAAACAACTGCAAAACTCGTTCTCTCCTTCATAATGTCTCGCATTGACTATTGCAATTCACTCCTGTCTGGTCTTCCTGCCTCCACCATTCACATCCTACAGCGTATTCAAAACAATGCTGTACGCCTTGTACTCAAAAAGAAAAAAGCTGACCACATATCTCCTCTTCTGGCACAACTTCACTGGCTCCCTGTATCAAAGCGCATACAGTACAAACTAGACACCATGTGCTACAAAAGCCTCAATAACGCAGCCCCCGATTACCTGTCAAGCCTACTTGAGATCTATCTTCCCTCACGTACCCTCCGCTCTGCCTCCGATCCTCTGACTTTTCGCTTTCCACGCACTAAGCTCAATACCTATGGTCCACGAGCCTTCTCTGTTTCTGGTCCACTCTCCTGGAACAAACTTCCTCTCTCAGTCCGTCAGCAACCTACTTTTGTCTCCTTCAAGTCCGCTCTCAAAACTCACCTTTTCTCCTCCGCATAAAATCCTAACCTCACTCAACCCCCCCCCCCCCCCCCTCTGCAGCCTGTCTCCGCTCGGAGGGAATCACATGGTTATAATATATAATTGTATATGCTATGCTCTCTATAATTTTCCATTGGTTTTATTCTTGCTTTTATTGCTTTTATTCTTTCTCCCCATTTATAGCCATGTGTGTGTGTGTGTGTATGTGTGTGTGTGTGTGTGCGTGCGTGTGTGTGCGTGCGTGCGTGCGTGCGTGCTTGCGTGTGTGTCTGCTTCAGCGCTTAGATTTGATTTTATCAAGATTTTGCGCTATATAAATATTGTAATTATTATTATTATTATTACCTCATAAAATGCCCTATAAACGTTACTTGCCTTTTCCTAATCTTCTTCATTAATTCTCTTCTTGTGTCTGCCACCTTGAAGACTATCTCGGTTTTCTTGTTTGTTTGTTTTGTTGTGTTGTGTTTTTGTTGTTGTTTTATTTTCCTGTGTATGGAACTATTAACATTCTTCTTGGAAACCATATTTCAGCTGTTCTGACTTCGCGTGTTGACTGTTCACGCTTCACATCCGTACAACAGTATCGGTTCTAGACCCTCTATATAACAGAGGAACAACGTAGAGTTGACGAAGGGAAAGGAGCTATTTATGCCATGTATCATATTCCAAGAACTCTCAAAGAAAGATCAGCTGAGTTGATAAGGATTTTTATTTACGCTTTGTTGATTATACCCAGGCTTTTCAATCAGGTAAGACACGAAGAATTTGAGCTGGTCACAGGATTTAAAGATCAGCTGACTTGAGGATTTATATTTATGTTTTGTTGGTTTTACACCGACTTTTGATTGGGTAAGT
>CM060307.1:25566411-25573911 GCA_030674185.1 Monoplex corrugatus
TTTGGAGTTTGAAAAAAACACGAAAGAAGAAGAAGAACGCGTATTTGATACAACAAGACAATACAGACGTAAATTTTCGGCCAACTGGCCTTCGTTGAGCGAAGGAATCCTTTTCTCACATTGGACCGAGCAGCAGGAAAGTTTCAGTCTTTTTCTCCTAATTTTTGTATCTGGTGTTTGTTTGTTTGTATGTAATCTTACGCTTGACAAAGGCCGGTTGGCCGAAAATTTGCGCCTGTCTTGTCTGGTTGTATTAAAGACGCGTTCGTATTCTTCTTTCGTGTTTTTTTTTTTTTTCTGGTTCCTGTTTGCTTGAACACGGGCAGTCACACTTGTTTTGGATTTTGTGTTTGGAGTTTGTTAAGACGGATTCTGTTCTATATTCGCTTCATCCAGTCTGCCAGCAATTATCTGACAGACTCCTTGGGCCTGCGCAAAGTCCTGTGCGCTGGCAAGGTCTTGAAACGGGGATGGAAGGGGAAAGAACCTCATCATCATGTGCCCTGCCGCTCGGCGTTGGTGATCATGGCCCTCCATACGAAATTATCCCCTATCGCTGAAAGTACATCTCCCACCCTCTCTGTTCTCAGCCACCATGCAAGTCCGTCCAATATTTTCTCCCTGGGTCTTTCTGGTGTTCTCTTACCCTCCTCCAGCTTTCCTGTTGTGACCAGGTGTTTAATTCCCCTTTCCTCATAAAATGGCTAGTAAATGTTGCTTGTCTTTTCCTGATCTTCTTTATTGATGATCTTCTTGTGTCTGCCTCCATCAAGACTGTCTCGTTTGTTTTCTTTGCTGTCCATGGAACTCTGTATATTGTTCTTAGAAACCACATTTCAGTTGCCTCAATTTTTGTTCTGACTTTGCGTGTTGACTGTCCACGACTCGCAGCCGTACAACGGTATTGGTTCCATATAACATTCAAGAACTCTCTTCCTGATGTTATATTGATAGGGATTTGTTGGTAAGAATGCTTTTCGTCCTCTTGAATGCTTTTTGGCTTGACCGATTCTGCTGGCTATTTCTGATGTGCATCTGCCGTCTGGTGGGAATGAACAGATAAGGACCTATGAAACACTAAAGCTGACACCACCAGGATGTGGAAATGTTAAGATGGTACAGTAATCAACTTCTAATGTTGCGGGCTGGGTAGATCTCAAGTACCCCCGTGGGGATACCGGGGGCTCTTTCAGTATAGATAGTATCCCCCACCTTCTGGAAATTCTGTGCAAAAAAAATTCCTCTTTTCTGTAACTCTCTTTCTTTTTGCCTTGACCCTTTGCTTTCTGTCATTTCTTCCTATCGTTTTCTGCCTTGCTGGTCCATTCACCTGTAGGTGTTCGATAAAGCCTTACGTACTTTCTCCCAAGTTGGCGTTAAGTGCATTTTTGGCTCTAGGGAATGAGATATGCGAATGCAATTTCAAGTAATTTAGACTCGTTTTTGTATATGCTTTAGTGTCTTAAGTTATGTTTAAATTCGTATTCAGGTATGTTTTTTTAAATCCCCTGTGTGATAACTTAGACGGAGTAGTCAACGCCAGGGGCATCTCCTTAGATTATGTGGCGAATGCACTGATATGTGCATATTTATTTCTTTTCCTTTTTTATTCCTTGTTGAAGCATTGTGTATGTTTTGATATATGTTTTGAGATGCTTATAGTCCTGATATGGCTCTACGCAGTCGGCTGGGCTTTAAACAGAAATGATACTAACAATAACAATAGGCTTCAAGATATCACATCTGGACTCCACGGCTCTATCAAAAACACTAACCATTCCGCAGCCCCGTTAGCTCAGAAAGAAAGAGAGACGAATAAAACCTGATGGTCAAGCCATACTGACAATCTCCCTTATACCCAAAACTTGTCACAGAAAAAACAGATTTCAAATTCTCGAGCTTCGGTTGAAATAAAACTTTAGGTGCATCTAGCACTGTGGTATATTGAAAACTTAATTCGAATGTTACCAAAAGTTCCTGAGAAAGTCATGTTTATAGTCTTTTTTTTTTAAAAGATATGTTTGAATCTTAGCTGGTTTTTTTTGGTTTTTTGTCTTTCTTCTTTGGTCTTTCTTTTTTCTGTTTTCTCTCTTTGTTTGTTTGTTGCTTTTGTCTTTTCCTCTTTTCCTTTTTTCCCTTTTCTCCTCTTCTTCTACTTCTTGCTTCTTCTTCCCCCTCCTGCTTCTTCTCTTCCTCCTCCTGCTTCTCTTTTCCTCTCCCCTTTTCTTCTTCTCCTCCTCCCCTCCTCTCTTCTTTTTCTTCTTTTTCTTTTCTTCTTCTTCTTCTTCTTCTTCTTCTTCTTCTTCTTCTTTTCTCTATTCTTTCTTCCTCCTCCCTCCTACTTTCTTCTCCTCCTCCTCTTGTTCTTTTATTTCTTTCTCTTTTTGTTTTATATTGCTCTTCCTTCTCATTCTCAATTTCCTTCTATCTTTAGAGTGTTTGGATATAATATGACAGTTGATTCACCGTATCCGCAGTCTACGATCAGTTCCACTCGTTCACCCTGGCTTTAATTCCTTTCAAAAACTTTCTGTGGTGAATCTTGACTGGCTATGGTCTCACAGTTTGTCTGTGGAAGTTTTGACATGTGTAATCTGAGTGAAGATTGCTGTTTTCCACTCTGATCTTTTTCGCTTTCCAATTTTCTGCGCCACTTCAGTGGCTACCAAATCTAGGACAGTTTTTTTTATTTACAATATTATGTGATGACGTATGATGATGGAGATGATGATCGCGATGCTATGGAGCTCCATTTTGGATGCAGGTTGTGTAACAGAGCTGTTCCCTACGATTCCTTTAGTAATCTGTCCTGGTGTCAATCAGACCTGAGAGATATGAATACCGGCAGTGTTGGTCAGGAAATTTGGACCACGCCCTCAGTGACGCATCCATGAAGTGGATGAGACTCGACTGTGTGGTCCCAGTCTTCCAGATGAGCTCACAGCGCAATCAATTCTAAGTAGGAGCCAGTTGGAGCCGAAAAAATCCTACAATGATTTTGACAAATTCAATGGGATTCGAACTCGCGCTTTCCCAGTTGTTGGCCTATTGCGGCGACTGGTTAAGCGGCTTTTTTTGTTTTTTAAGTGTTTCGAATTTTTTTCAGATGCTTATTTATATTTTGTTTTGCGCACCACTGTTGCTGCAGTCCACATATTCTGTCTGTGATGGGCGACTGACACAATATAAGAAATGAACTCCATAGTGTAGGAAGGACCTCAGAACCTGGCCATCTCATGGTTTTATGTGCAGGCTTAACGCTTGTCCCATTGTTATTTGGATTTTCTCCTTCACATGGCACCAGTGGCGTCAGAGCATAATATCGAATTCGTGTCGAGCTCAGAGACGTCATTTTGAGAAACTCAAAACTACATGCTGAGTATTTTCATGTTTCCATATGCCATCGGACACTGGTATGACTTACAGGGATCTTTAACATGCATAGTTGATGTTCGGCGTGTGTATTCGCAGGGGGGGGGGGGGGGTCTAGGTACTTGTAGGTCTGTGCACAGAACATGGGTGTCGACGTACTTTGGCGATGCGTTTCCCCGGTGAGAGCTACCCGCATTTCACGCGCAAAAATTATGTTGTATGAATTGAATTAAATCGAAATAGGAAAAAAAAAATTATCGACTTGTACTCCATCTTTTTGTGCTCGTTCTTATTTTCTTCTTCTTCTTCTTCTTCTTCTTCTTCTTCTACTACTACTACTACTACTACTACTACTACTACTACTACTACTACTACTTCTATTACTACTACTACTGCTACTACTACTACTACTACTGCTACTACTTCTATTACTACTACTACTGCTACTACTACTGCTACTACTTCTATTACTACTACTACTACTACTTCTTCTTCTTCTTCTTCCTCTTCTTCTTCTTCTTCTTCTGGAAATAGTAATATGAGATGAAACAGAAGCATAGTAGCAGTGCAAATATAACAGCAATTAAGTTAACTTGTCAGTTGCATGTTGTTGTTGTGTGGTGGTTGTGTGGTGGTAATGGTGTGGCGGTGGTGTGTGATGGTGTAGTGGTTGTGGTGGTTGGTGGTGATTATGGTGTTAATTACATGTTACTGTTTGTTGTTGTTATTGTTTGGCTGTGTGGTGTGTTGTTGCTGTTGATTGTGTTGCTGTGTTGTTGTTGTTGTTGTTGTTGTGATTATGTGTAGTGTTTGTTTGTCATGTTTTTATGTAATTTGTTGTGTAATGAGTTAACATGTTGTGTATGTTGTATTGTTGTTGTTGTTGTTGTTGTTGTGTGTTGTGTAATGGTGTGCTGTGTGGTGTTGTTGTGTAGTTTTTGTTGTGGTGTGTTGATTCATGTGTCTATACCATTTGTTTTGTTGTTCGTTGTTATTTGTTGTTGTCTTGTTGTGCTTGCTGTGTTGTTGTTGTCTGTTTGTTGTTTGTTGTGTTGTTGTTGTGTGTTTTGTTGTTGTTGTTGTTGTTAATGTGTTACAGTGTTTGTTTGTACCATGTTTCCTCACCTGCACATTTGTCTGTCAATGAGATAACAAAATCGTTCTTATCCGTACATTATACAACACACACACACACACACACACACAACACACACACACAACACACGCGCACGCGCCCCACACACACACACGCACGCACACACGCACACACACACAACACCAACCACACCACCCACACACACACCACACACCACCACACACACACACACAACACAACACAACACAAACAAACACAAACACATTTACAGTCAAACAATTCCCCCACCACCACCTCTTCTCCCCTCTCCCGTCCACCCTCGCCTCAACCCCCCCTTCCCCCCTCTCTCCTCTCCTTCTATGCAATCATCCTCTTTCTAACTGCCCTCTTCCTTTACCATCCACCTCACCTGCATGTGCTGTGCGTAGGGTCGGTCCTTAAGGAAAGGGAGTTGACGAGAGGGACCACCCTGCTTTACGCCCACTGTGGCGCTAACGAGATGTCCGCATGCCCCCCCCCCCCTCCCCCCACTATGTCACACAGTTCCTGAAACAAGTTGTCACTTCGTCTGTCACAAGCCATCGCCATTACTGGATTTCCCTTTTTGTTTGTTTGTTTGTTGTTGTTGTTGTTTTGTTGTTTCTGTTGTTGTTTTTGTTTATTTGTTTTGTTTTTCGTTTTGTTTTTATTATTTTGATTAGATTTTTGTTTGGGTTTTTGTTGTTGTTGGTGGTGGGGTTTTTTTTCTTTTTTTTTTTTTTAATTGATTTGAAAAGGCACAGTCGGTTTAGTTTGGTTTTCAGTCATGTGCGTGCGTGCGTGCGTGCGTGCGTGCGTGCGTGCCGGATCACGCGAACGTGCGTATGAATGTGTGAATTGAAAAGACACTGAGAGATGATTTTCCTCTGTCAATTTCTGGTTTACTCTCTCTTTCTCCAGTGTGTTCTTGCCAGCGGAAAGTGTTTGTGTTGTTTTTGTTGTTGTTGTTGATTATGTTGTTGTTGTTATTGTTTTTGTTTTTGATGCTGCTGCCGTTGCTGTTGTTTTAGTTTTTTCCCCCTAGTTTTATGATATTCACCATGATTATTTTGGGTCCTTTTTTTCCATTGCCTGCCAGTTTTGGTTTGGGTGTATCTGGAATTTTCCGAGCGTTTTAATGCTAGTCTTGAAATATTGAAACCGTAGGATGGTTAGGAGAGGTTGTGTTGACGTTTTTCGTTTGTTTGTTATTGTTATTGCCCTTTAAAGCTCAGCCGACTGCGTAGAGCCATATCAAGGCTATAACCGTTTCAAAACACACAATACTTCGACAGGAAAATAAAAGGAAAAAAAATAAATGCATATAGCAATGCATTCATGCATACAATCTAAGGACTTGCCCCTGGCGTTGACCATCCCATCCAATTTATCGCACAGGGGATTTAAACAAACATACCTGACTACAAAGATAAGCATACCTACGGACAGCAACACGTATATAAAAACGGGCCTAAATTGCCTAAAATTGCTTCCGCATATCTCACCTCCCCGGAGTCAAAATGCATTTAGTATATGTACCCAATTATCAGTCCTAAGAAAAGGTACTGAAGACTATCGAACACGTACAAGTGAATGGACCAGCAAGGCAGAAAATGGCAGGAAGAAATGACAAAAAGCAAAGAAGGAAGACAGAGACAAATAGAGTGACAGAAATGAGGAAATTCCTTGCACAAAATTTCCAGAAGGTGGGGATACTATTTATTTTAAAAGAGACCCCCGGCATCTCCACGGGGGGTCTTGACGGGGTGAGGTGTCCAAACGATGCTGTCTTCCGCCGCTTTCACTGTGTGGCCGGCAGAACTTTCTTGTCAGCAGATTTCAACTTTCAACAACCACTCACATTTTTTTTCCAGATTAATAACAATTCCATTTGATCTGCGGAAACAGATTGACTTGTATCGTATTGATGCTGACGTTAGTTTAAAATCAAAATCAAAGTGGCTGATTTTCTCCTGTTGAGCAAAAGGTCAGTGAAGTTGTCTACTGTTTTCCATTAGGTTGTGTAGGTTGTATAAATGTATTCTTTACAGTCTTTTGGATACACTTGACAAAGGCTAGTTGGCTGAAAATTTGCGCCTGTCTTGTTTCGTTGCATCAGTTACTTGTACCGGTTCAGTTTTTGTCTTTTTCTGGCTCCTTTTATTATTATTAATATATTATTGTTGTTGTTGTTGTCATCATCATTAATTATGATTATTATTATTGTTGTTGTTGTTATTGTTATTGTTATTAATATAATTATTATTATACTCGACGAGCTGAAAACCCGGAGAAAACTTATGCAGGTCCTGTTCGGAAATGAAAAAAAAGGCACTCTCACGAAAGATGTCATTCGGGGAAAAATTGAGGGCAAAAGAGTAAAGCTGGAGGGAAAGAGAACAGCAGGTAGACACAGGGGGAAAATATTGGACGGACTTGCAGGGTGGCTGAAGACAGAGAGGGTGGAAGATGTGTTTGCAGCGACAAGGGATAGATGCATACGCCAACGCCATGCGGCAGGGCACATGCTGACGACGACGACGACGACGACGACGACGACGACGATGATGATGATGATGATGATGATGATGATGATGATGATGATGATGATGATGATGAAAAGAGGAATGGGAAGACCACGAACAGATTACCTAGGAAACACCAAGGAGTGAACATGTCGTAACAGTCCAGAGATTTTCGACCTGGTTGAGGAAAGACAGATGTGGAGAATAGAGATCCGGAGAGCAGTGCAGGCAGCCAACATTCCAAGGAGTGATGCTGTAGACTGACTGACTGACTGACTGATTGATCAGTTTGAAGTTTGGCATTTCCTTAAGAGAGATTTACCTGCACTCAGACACATGATCTGCCAGAAATTGATTGTCTGGGAGGATTCCTCAGTCAGCAACTCTTCTCCCCGGACAAGCCCCCCAGGTAGAACAGTGGCAGAATGGTTCAGACGTTTGCCTGCCAATAACTAAACTCGAGGTTGTAAGGTTTGCTCCCCGTAGAGG
>CM060307.1:25578911-25583911 GCA_030674185.1 Monoplex corrugatus
TCATTCGCTAGTAGATTGGCCATTAGATATAAATTGATCAGGAGCACCAAGATCATAGAAATGGTGAGCAAACATCATTTCACTATCATCTCTATTCATCAGCAGGGAAAAAAAAAACAACAACAAAAAACCCGACAGCCTTGTCCACGGAACCAGAAAATCAATCGATATGCCTCATCATCAAATGGACTCTGTACGGTAATAGTTGTTCTTTCATGTTAGTCGTAATCATGATCCAACATGTAACTGACAGACAGAGGCAAGAACAGAAACATGAAAATTGAAAAGCTTGGAAGCATTCAGTTACTCAAGGATAGTTGCATTAGGTCTCACTGGACCTGTCTGAAGTTAGTCCTTGATACTCTTTATATATAACATTAGCATGAAACATCAAAGATGAAATGCCATTAATTAAAAGTAAATACATAAGTCAACTGACTTATAAAAAAAAAAGATCACAAACCTACAAAGGAAAAGAAGAAAGTAAAGGAAGTGCTAAGAACAAACAAAGTACAAAAACAAAGGGGGAGGGCAGAGAAATGGTAATAATGACACAAACTGGCTGCCTATATGAATGTATGACATATATTTATGCATGAAACAGGCTTGTATATCAGGTTGTAATAATGTGTGTGTGTGAGTATGTGTGTGTGTGTGTGTGTGTGTGTGTGTGTGTGTGTGTGTGGGTGTGTGTGTGTGAGGTGTGTTGTGTATGTGTGTGTGTTGTCTGTCTGTCTTTTGTTGTTGTCGTGTCTGTTGTCTGTCTGTCTGTGTACTGAGGCTGGTATGGTCTGCTGTGTACTGGCGAGTGTGAAGAAGACGAGAGAATAGTATGATAATATAATAATGTAATAATAAATGAGTAATAATACATGAATAATAAACTAAAATATATAATAATAAATAATAATAATAATAATAATAATAATAATAATAATAATAATAATAATAATAATAATAATAATAATAATAATAATAATAATAAAATAATAATAATAATAATAATATATAATAACAATAATAATAAAATAATAATAAAATAAATAAATAATAAGTAAAGTAATAAAGATAAGTAGAAGAAGAAGAAAAAAAACAGAAGAAAATGAAGACTAAAAAAGAAAGAAGAAGAAAGAGAGAAAGAAGAAGAGAGAAGAAAAGAAGAAGAAGGAAGAGACAGAGAAGAGAAAGAAAGAGAGAAGAAGAAGAGAGAGAAAGAAAAAGAAGAAGAAACAAGAACAAGAACAAGAACAAGAACAAGAGAAGAGAAAAAGAAGAAGAAAGAAAGAGAAGAAGGAGAAGGAAAGAGGAGGAGCGTGATAAGAAATCAATACTAAGACACATGATGAAGGTTTACCTGTGCTCATAAAACGTCCAGAGCAATAAATACACACTGACAGATGGAATATAAACGACAACCAAATGGAACACCGTTCATCAATCGCGCAAAGATCAGTCAGGTAACGCATCGTTTAAGTTGGAGATCGGTCTCTGGAAACAGTTGCTGAAATGGTTTTCGTTCTTTTCATCCGGATGTCTTCCTTGGTGCTTCGATGGGCCTATGGGCCTATTTCGTTGGGTCTGTTTTTTTTTTCCCCCCTTCAGAAGTTCAGATGAGGGCTGTGATCGTCTTCACCCCCCTCCCCCATTCCCCTTTTTTCCGTGATCGTTTTCTTCTTCTTCTTTGCATTTTCATCATCTCATCATTCATTCTCATCATCATCTATCATCATCTTCTTCTTCTTCTTCTTCTTCTTTTTTTTTCTTCTTCTTCTTCTTCTTCTCCTTCCTCCTCCTCCTCCTCCTCCCCATCATCATCATCATCATCATCATCATCATCACCATCATCATCACCATCTTCATCATTCTCTCATTCATCATCTTCTTCTTCTTCTTCTTCTTCTTCTTCTCTTCTCCTTCTCCTCCTCCTCCTCCTCCTCTTCCTCTTCCTCCTCTTACTGTTGAAAATCAACATCAGTCAATTAATTAATCTCTTGTTCTTCTTTCTTTTCCTTCTCATCTTTTACTTTTTCACACACGTTCACACGGACAGACATACAAGTACGCATGCACACACGCAAACATGATAACATACACACATACATACACAGACACAAACACACACACACACACACACGTGCACGCACACACGCACACACACACACACCACACACATACATACACACGCGCGCGCGCGCGCGCGCAGGCACACACACACACACACATACACGCACAAAAAACAACACACGCACAAAAACACAACACACGCACAACGCACACACGCATACACACACACACACATACACACACACATATATATACACACACACACACATTTAAAATACCACAAAATGGACAGCGAACAGGCCAGATTTTATGTTGCTGGCTGAGACTGAACTCAAGATAATCAGATCTTGAGTCCAGTACTTCGCTCGATTTTTTTAGAGTATAACTAGCCAGCGATTGTATCTATGCGTATGACTGTACAACCTGAATGCTCTGCATTTTTGTAATGTTTACTTGTTCTACTTTAAGGGAGTTTTTTTTTAAAATGCAGCCTAATGCTTTGCAATCGTTCGCCCATGTTGGACCTTTTTTGTGTTTTTTTTTTGTAGAATAATCTGTCCTTTGACATGAGAAAATGGCTAGACCTTTCCTCTTTTAAGACCCAACTTAAAGCCCATCTTTTCCGTGAATCCTACTGCTTAAATGCTTTGTTATGCTGACCGAAACCCATCCTGTTTCAGTGCGTTCTTGTAGTGTTTTGTATATATATGGGTGTTACTGAGAGTGTGTGCATGATGTGAATGGGTATATACTTAGTGAATGTGTGTTACGTGTATCTATCATTTATCTTTATAAAAAAAATTATAGTAGATTTGTAAACGTCTTGAGCATTACAAGTGTACACTATTATTGTTGTTAATCCAAAACAGCATGACAACTTGTTTGTTAACAGCTTTTGTGTGTTTGTGTGTGTGTGTGTGTTGTGTGTGTGTGTGTGTGTGTGTGTGTGTGTGTGTGGTGTGTGTGTTGTGTGTGTGTGTGTTGTGTTGTGTGTGTGTTGTGTGTCTGAGTGTGTCTGTGTGTCTGCTGTGTACGTGTCTGTGTGTGTGTCTGTGCGTGCGTTTATGTGTAAATGAGTGTATGTGTATGTGTGTGTCTGTGTGTGTGTGTGTGTGTGTGTGTGTGTGAATGTCTGTGTCTGTGTGCTTGTGTATGTGTTTGGCTGTATGTGTGTTTGTGGGTTTGTGTGTATGTGTATGTGCATCTTTGTGAGTGTGTATGTGTTTTTGCGTATGTACTTGTGTGTGTGTGTGTGTGTGTGTGTAGTTGGGGATTTATGTGAATATGTTTGTGAGTGTGTGTGTATGTGTGTGTGTGTGTGAGAGAGAGAGAGAAAGAGAGAGAGAGAGAGAATGTGTGTGTGTGTGAGAGAGAGAGAGAGAGAGAATGTGTGTGTGTGTGTCTGTGTGTGTGCGAATGTGTGTATGTGTGTGTGTGTGTGTGTGTGTGTGTGTGTGTGTGTGTGTGTGTGTGTGTGTGTGTGTGTTGTGTGTGTGTGTGCTTTTTTTTTTTTTTTAAGTTATTGGTTATCGGATTACTGGGTTCTTTGGCCCTTGGCTTTGTGTGAAGAAATACCGCTGCGGGCATTGTCTGCACTGGTAAACCTCGTATGGTTTGGTTCCTGTTTCGTACTCACTGACTTCTGAACGCTACTCTACTCTACTCTACTCTACTCTTTCTCTCTTTCTCTCTCTGTCTCTCTGTCTGTCTGTCTGTCTCTTCTCTCTCTCTCTCTCTCTCTCGTCTATCTCTCTCTGTCTTTCTCTCACTCTCTCTCTCTCACACACACATTCTCTTTCTCTCTTCTCTCTCTTCTCTCTCTCTCTCTCGTCTCTTCTCTCTCTCTCTTCTCTCTCTCTTTCTCTCTCTGTCTCTTTTTCTCTCTCTCTGTCTCTCTCTCTTTTTCTTTCTCTCTCACTCTCTGTCTATCTCTCTCTGTATCTCCGTCTCTCTGTCTTTCTTTCTCTCTCTTTCTCTGTATCTGTCTCTGTCTCTCTCTCTCTCTCTTTCTCTCTCTCTTTATCTGTCTGTCTGTCTCTGTCTCTGTCTCTCTCTCTTTCTCTCTCTCTTTATCTGTCTGTCTCTCTGTCTCTGTCTCTCTGTCTTTCTCTTTCTCTTTCTCTGTCTGCCTGTCTGTTTGTCTCTGTATCTCTGTCTCTGTTTTTCTCTCTCTCTCTCTCTGTATCTGTCTGTCAGTCTGTCTGGCTGGCTGGCTATTTGTCTGTCTGGCTCTCTCTCTCTCTCTCTTCTCTCTCTCTCTCTCTTTTTTTTTTTTTTTTTTCTCTTTCTGTTTTTGGTCTAATTTGTTTCTTAATACTGTTTTTGGCCTAATTTGTTTCTTATTACAGGTAGATAAGATAACAGAAATGTAAGTTTGCCTGTACGCTAATATCTGTACCGTTGGAAAATAAAACTTCATTTCCATCATCTTCTCTGCTGTCTGTCTGTCGTCTCTCTATCTCTCTGTCTTTCTGTCTCTGTCTCTGTTCTGTCTGTCTGTCTCTGTCTCTATCTTCTATCTGTCTGTCTCTATCTTTATCTATCTATCTGTCTGTCTGTCTGTCTCTTCTCTCTCTTCTCTATCTGTCTTCCTGTCTGTTTATCTATCTGTCTGTCCGTCTGTCTCTCTCTCTCTCTCTCTCTCATTCTCCTCTCCATTTCTCTCTTCCCTGTCCGTCTCTCTCTCTTCTCTCTCTCTCTCTCTGTCTCTCTGCCTATTCTCTCTGTCTGTCGTCTCTCTCTTCTCTCTGTCCCTGTCTCATCCCCTTCTCTCTGTCTGTCCGTCTGTCTGTCTCTCTGTCCCTTTCTCCCACCCACATCCTCTTTTCTCTCCTCTCTCTCTCTCTCTCTCTCTCTCTCTCCCTCTCTCTCTCTCTCTCCCCCCTTCAGTTTGGCTCACTATCAGTCAACCTGAGCAATATTCTAGCACCCAGCTC
>CM060307.1:25588911-25591411 GCA_030674185.1 Monoplex corrugatus
ACTAACGTGCTTTGACCTTTAAATTACCCTTTAAATTACGTTGACCCTGAAAGGTCATATATAGACTTGGGGGCACAATGAGACGGGGACCCAAAGAGACGGGGGCCCAATGAGACGGGGGCCCAAAGAGACGGGGGCTCAAAGACACGGGGACCCAAAGAGACGGGGGCCCAACGAGACGGGGGCTCAAAGACATCATCCCCGCAACATAACTGCATGTTCAGTTTCAGTCTTGTTGGCTTGAGTTTTCTCGCGTTCCTTGTGGTGATTTTTCTCGCTTGGTTTGACGTGTATGCAATACGTCTGTATGTACAATTACATTCTTGAGGGATAAGAGTTTTCTGGCGTTCCTGGTGGCGAATTTCCTGGCTTTCCTAGTAGCGAATTTTCTCACTTGGTTTAAGGTTTCAGCACCACCTCTGTATGCTTAATTCCGTCCTTGTGGGTTGGAGTTTTCTCGCTGTCCTCGTGGCGAATTTTCTCGCTTGGTTTGACCGTGTACGCAACACGTCTTAAAGTTTAATTACAGCTTATCGACTGGAGGTGGGTTTTTTTTTCTTTTTTTTCTTTTCCTTGCTTTTTGCTTTACTTGTGGCAAATTTTCTGCTCTTGGTTTTATATTTGTACTCAACACGTCTGTAAGTTTAATCAGCCGCAGTTGTTGTTTGTACACTGACACCACCTGGCCGATGATTCAGCATTCAGCTCGTGCTTTGTTGTGCTGTAGGTGCTGACAAAGGGTTGTGGAGGTCACTCGGTGTGTGTGTCGTTTGTTGTAAGGTTTCTCTTTGTCTCTGCTGATAGTTTGTCGGATGATTTTTGGCTCAGTAGACCCAGGGAGAAAATATTGGACGGACTTGCAGGGTGGCTGATGACAGAGAGGGTGGAAGGTGTGCTTGCAGCAACAAGGGATAGATACATATGGAGGGCCATGATCGCCAACGCCATGCGGCAGAGCACATCATGATGATGATGATGATGATGATGATGATGATGATGATGATGGCTCAGTCGGTTAGACTACAAAGTCAACATTTTATTACTATCTTTTGTAACTTTTTTTCATACTTTATTTGTTTTTTGGTTCTTTTTCCCCCCTTAATATGCTCAGTAGCGAGAAACGTTTGGGAGAACTTGACAGATGGGGCGTTTTTCTTTTTTTCTTTTTCTCTTTTTCTTTTTTCTTTTCTTTTCTTTTCTTTCTATCTTTTTTTCCTATTAAGCGTGCTAAGTTATTTTCAAAAAGCAGATGAACCGCAATACATACAATTTGAAAAATAGTTGTACAAAAATATACGCTTATATACTAATATGCTTATACATCATACATCTGTAGAGTAGCAAGGATTCGCTTGTGAGACAAGTCCACCGGGACCTGATGCTATTATCCTTCAATATAAACTACATTGAAGTTGCCGGTTGCTGTGGTGTAGTGGTTAGTGCAACGGATCACCGACTGGAAGGTAGTGTGGGTTTGAATCCTCATCAGTCCTTTCAGAAATCATTGTAGAATTTTTCGGCCCCAACCATCTCCTACCCAAAGATGAGCGCCTTATGGGCCGGCTCATTGGGAAGACTAGGACCACACAATCGAGTCTCATTCACTTCACGGATGCATCATTTAGGATGTTGCTCAAATCATCTGACCAATACTGAAGGGTCTGTATATCTCGGGCCTGGTCAACGCCAGAATATGTAATGATAATAAACATAGGGTACAGCCCTTTCATGCAGTCTCAATCCTTAATGTAATTCCAAGCATCGTGGCCATCATCCTTATTGTCATCATTATCATAGTATTGTAAAACCAGTCGTAGCGTTTGTGTGTGTTGTGTGTGTGTGTATGTGGCTTAGAAATTGGGGGGGGGGGGAGACAAAAGCAAAGATAAGCACAAAGAAAGGAGACTGCTTAAGTGCAATGATCCTAACAAAAAGTGTTTTGAAGTTTGAAATTTGAAGAGTGCAAGAGCTCTGTTCATTTCAGGCTGCTCATAGCCCAGCCAACCGACCATTAAGACTATCATCATCATCATCATCATCATCATCATCATCATCATCATCATCATCATCATCATCATGTGCCCTGCCGCGTAGTGTTGGCGATCATGGCCCTCCATATGCATCTACCCCTTGTCGCCGCAAGCACATCTTCTACCCCCTCTGTCCTCAGCCACCCTGCAAGTCTGTCCAATATTTTCTCCCTGGGTCTATCTGGTTTTTTTCTTTCCCTCTAGCTTTCCTGTTTGTGACCAGGTACTCTAATTCCCCTTTCCTCATAAAATGGCCCTTAAAAGACTGAGACTGTATCAAGGCTAAAAACTGCCAACGGTTTGATAACGCAGGGGTCGTGGACGGTTCGACGCTTAGCTGGGCCACAGAGTTTTAACTCGTTGTGTGGGTGCTGGTGCTATCCACTCATTCTTTAGTGACCTGATAACTCAGCTGGTCAAACCGTCACGTTGATAACTCAAATGTCCTAGGTTCCACTCTCCAGTGGCCC
>CM060307.1:25596411-25598911 GCA_030674185.1 Monoplex corrugatus
ACGTCGTTGGTGCCTATGGAATTCTCATTCCGAGCGTGGAAACGTCATTTTGAGAAACCGAAACCGAAACTGAAACCGAAACTGAAACTTCAAGACGGATGAATCGCTCTTCGACAGTTCTATAAACACTCCACCCAAATCTGGGAACCGAACCCTATACGCTAAGAAAATCTTTGAAATGAGCAGCTGATGTGATTAACCCTTTGACACCTGCACAGCCTGTCCACCGGTACCACATCCTGCTTATTAAACAGCCATGTTAGTGAAGCAAAAACAAACCATTGACTCCCTCGTTGCGATTTCATTTAATCCTCTTCTGCTACTGGACGAAGAAGCAGGGAAGTTTCAGTCTTTTTCTCCTAGTTTTGTATTTGGTGTTTGTTTGTGATCTTACATTCACGCTTGATAAAAGCCAGTTGGCCGAAAATTTGCGCCCATCTTGTCCTGTCGTATTAAATACGCGTTCTGATTCTATTTTCGTGTTTTTCTGGTTTCCGTTGACTCCCTCACCCTGGAAGCTGGTGGGTAGGTGAGGGAGTCAAAGGGTTAAGTTTTTGCAGTTGGTGGATAGGGTGCGGGAGTCAAAGGGTTAAATTAAAATCAACATCCATGAAGCTTCTGGAAACTGGAGCGAGGGATTAACGCATTCCATCTTATGTTCTTTTTAACATAAATCTGGGTGTTGCTGATTAGGTCGCCTACGCGCTGGTCTTGTTGTCTTGTTTTGTTATCTGGTCTTGTCGTCTTGTCTTGTCTGATCTTCTGTCTGATCTTGCTGTCTGGTCTTGTCGTTTGGTTTTGTCTGGTCTTGCTGTTTGGTCTTATCTGGTCTTGTCGTCTGGTCTCGCTGTCTGGTCTTGTCGTTTGGTCTTGTTGTCTGGTCTTGTCGTCTGGTCTTGCTGTCTGGTCTTGTCGTCTGGTCTTGTTTGGTCTTGTCATCTGGTCTTGTTCTCTGGTCTTTTGTCTGGTGTTGTCTGGTCTTGTTATTTGTTCTTGTCTGGTCTTGTTACCTGGTCTTGTTACCTGATCTTGTCGTCTCAAAGAGCTTTACTTGTGAGTGTACTTGTTGACATAATTATCGTCCTCTACACTGGTCAAGGGGGGTCACGCATGGACGGGTATAGTGATGTCGCACGCAGCTTTCATGATTCGCTGGTCAAAGAGATGGCTTGCTTACAGAGGCCAGCTAAGCGCAGTACCTATACTAAGCCTGTCCAATTAGAAATAGCAGTAAAGAAGCCTCTTTGGTAGCAGTAGCAGACACGTGGAATGTGTGGTGTAGTAGTTAAAACACCTGCATCCGACGTGAGAAACTCAGGTTCCGATCGCGAATCTGGTAGAAAATTTTCTCTCCCCGCCCCCGATTCACTAAATCTTAACCCTTTGACTCCTGCACCCTGCCCACTTGAATCCTGCATTGCCATTATCTGTGCTAGCAAAGCAAAAACTTAAACCTTTGATTCTTTCACTCTATCCACCAGCTAGGGTGAGGGAATCAAAAGGGTGAATTTTTGCTGCTAGTGGATAGGGTACGCACGTCAGAAATAGCCAGCAGAATCGGCCAAGCCAAAACAGCATTCAAGAAGATGAAAAGCATTCTTACCAACAAATGCCTATCAATTAACATCAGGAAGAGAGTTCTTGAGTGTTATATAGAACCGATAATGTTATACGGTTGTGAGGCGTGGACAGTCAACAAGCAAAGCCAGAACAAGATGGAGGCAGCCGAGATGTGCTTTCTAGGAAGAATGTTGAGAGTTCCATGGACAGCAAAGAAAACAAACGAGACAGTCTTGATGGAGGCAGACACAAGAAGATCATTCATAAGGAAGATTAGGAAAAGACAGACAACATTTATAGGCCATTTTATGAGGAAAGGAGAATTGGAGCACTTTGCCACAAAAGGAAAGCTGGAGGGAAAGAGAGCACCGGGTAGACCCAGGGAGAAAATATTGGACGGACTTGCAGAGTGGCTGAAGACAGAGAGGGTGGAAGATGTGCTTGCGGCAACAAGGGATAGGTACATAATTATGGAGGGCCATGATCGCCAACGCCATGTGGCAAGGCACTTGATGATGATGATGATGATGATGATGATGATGATGATGATGATGATGATGATGATGGATAGGGTACGGGAGTCAAAGGGTTAGGTAGTGGTCAAGTATCCCCTCTTTCGGATGAGACAATGAACGAAGGTCCTTCATGAATTACGTTCTTGTCGCACGGTAAAGATTCCACGGCAAGACAGAAAATGTACCTGGCAAAATTATGTAGAAAAGTCAAGTTTTGTAGACAACCTTAAATACGCGCATACGGTAAAAGAATAAAGGGTGGCGCTGAAATGGGGTCACATACTCTTCTCGAGAAGAGCAGCCAGAATTTCGCATGGTATATCCACTGTGACACACACACATACACACACACACACACCACACACACACACACACACACACACACACACACACACACACACACACACACACACACACACACACAC
>CM060307.1:25618911-25646411 GCA_030674185.1 Monoplex corrugatus
TAAAAAGGTTAAGTTTTGCTTTGCTAGTATGGTTCACAATGCAGGGTACTGGTGGACAGGGTGCGGGAGTCAAAGAGTGAAGATTTTGCTTTGCTGGTATGGTTGTCAATGCCGGATGATGGTGGACAGGGTGCGGAGTCAAAGAGTTAAGTTTTTGCTTTGCTAGTATGATTGACAATGCAAGATGCTGGTGACAGGGTGAGGAGTCAAAGGTTAAGTATTTTGCTTTGCTAGCATGGTTGACAGTGCAGGGTGCTGGTGAACAGGGTGCATGAGTCAAAGGGTTAAGTTTTTGCTTTGCTAGCATGGTTGACAGTGCAGGTGCTGGTGAACAGGGTGAAGGAGTCAAAGGGTTAAGTTTTTGCTTTGCTAGCATGGTTGACAGTGCAGGGTGCTGGTGAACAGGGTGCATGAGTCAAAGGGTTAAGATGGGCAACAAACAAGCCAATTTAACGTCGTGGGTGGGATTGACCTCAAAACATAAGGTTTGGTTGATATGGTTTAGTTTTTACGTCAGCACCCACCTCAGGTGATATGGCCGACGGGGATAACCATCCCAGGGAAGTGGGGGAAGGGGCACTTACCTAATCCTGTACTGACACCACCAGAACAACAATAATGTTAAAATGGGACAGTGAGAAGCCAGTTTCAATATAGCGGGCCCTAGGATTCGAACCCACAACCATTAGCACATGAATCCGACGCTCAACCAACAGAGCTATTGAGGCCCGCAGACATGAGGATTGAGTCCAGAGCTGTGTCAAATCTGCCGGCCAGACTGTGACGTGAATACCAGTTCATGACCATTATGCAAACACTGGGCCCTTAATTGCTACCAGTATAACATATCATCATCATCATCATCAGGTGCCCTGGCGCATGGCGTTGGCGACCATGGACTTCCAACCATCTCTTGCTCTCGTTGCCCCCAGCATCCCCCCCACCCTCCCCATCCCCAGCCACTCTGCAAGTCCGTCCAGCATTCTCTCCCTGGGTCTACCTGGTGCTCTCTTTCCCTCCAGCTTTCCCGTTGTGACCAGGTGCTCCAAATCCCCCTTCCTCATAAAATGGCCTATAAATGTTGCTTGTCTTTTCCTAATCTTCCTTATGAATGATCTACTTGTGTCTGCCTCCATTAAGACTGTCTCGTTTGTTTTCTTGCTGTCCATGGAACTCTCAACATTCTTCTAAGAAACCACATCTCGGCTGCCTCAATCTTGCTCTGGCTTTGCTTGCTGACTGCCCATGCTCGCATCCGTACAACAGTATTGGTTCTATATAACATTCAAGGACTCTCTTTCTGATGTTAATTGATAGGCATTTATTGGTAAGAATGCTTGAATGCTGTTTTGGCTTGGCCGATTCTGCCAGCTATTTCCGACTAGGAAAATCATAGGCTAGGTAGGACCTCAGGACCTGGCCAGCTCTTAGGTTTATGTGCAGGCTTTTTAAGGCTTGTGCCATGATCACCATACACATGGCACCTGTGACGTTAGTGCACATGGAATTCGTTCCGAGCGCGGAGACTTCGTCTTGAGAAACTGAAACTGAAACTGAACTGAAACTAAAGCCTGCACTAGAAACACGCAACATCAGCGCAGCCAAGTATCATACAATCATATGAGTGTTCAGTCACTGTCACTTCAAAGCAGTTCTTAATTTCGAGCTTCTAAACAGTTATATTTGGAGTAGGGTTTTTTTCCCCCTCGGAGAAGGGAGAGGATAGGGTTAAACTTACACGATTCGTGAGCCTGTGTACTTTGCAAGCAATATAATATAATTTTTATATCTCCCACGAATAAATGTATCTCAAATATGTCATCCACAGTCTGTGATCAGTTTTCAAATCTGCATTAGTATTCAATTGCACGTAAGTGGTATATTTTGCAGATTTGGGTAAAGCGCATATGTAACTGTCAGAGTGTGATGGATCTCGATTAGACAATTTTAAATTGACTACATTCTCAAAGACAGGAGAGGGATGGAGGGGGAAAGAAGAAAAGGGTAGAGGAATGGGAGCCAACTTTCTGTCTGTTGTGCTGTTAGCATGCAGGGCAGCAACTGAGATCCGCCACTTCTGTCTGTTCTGGGTTGACTTTTGTATGGAAGCCTAGGTAGCGGCAAGAAACTCTGGGGAGAACTGGACAGCAGAAGGTCCTCAGAGGAGAAACCCCCGTCAAGCAAGTGTTTCGGCCCTTAACTCCTGACACTCTAAGGGGGCCGGACCGCGTCCAGGTCATGACTCTTGGATGCCCTTCTGCTGTCGAACCCGCGCATCTAGATGGTCAGGTTTCTCAAGGCAAAGTCACCCTTGTGACGGAGGTCTTAACCACTTGGCTGTCGGTCACCAGCAAGATATGGGGAATTTTAAACCTAGTTTTTGCTTTACTAGCATGGTCGACAATGCAGGATGCTGGTGGACAGGGTACGGGAGTCAAAGGGCTGAACAAGTTACAACAGATAACACCAAAACACCAAAACAAATATCAGGAACCAATAGAACCACAAAGAATGAAGCAATGCAAAATAAAATTGATTTGACGATGTAAAATCGAGATCCTACTTTGCCTATCGTTCGTTCTTTGATTTAACGTCTTTTCACTATGAGTGATATTAGACGGAACTTTGCCTATAATGTTTTTAATATGATATCTTATCAAATAGATAATAAAACAAATTAATAACTTGCCATGTTGCACTGGTTGCCGCGAACGGACAACTGACTGACTGGAAGATTATGGAATCGAATCCCCATTAGTCCTTTCAAAAATCATTGTGGGATTTTGTTTGTTTGTTTGTTTTGTTACGTTTTTTGTTCTTACCCAGAGTTGAGCATACTATGGGCTCATTTGGAAGACTGGGGACCAAACAGTCGAATCTCATCCAATTCACGGATGCGTCGTTCAAGGTGTTGCTCAACTCTTCTGACAAACATCGCAAGTGTCTGTATTTCCCTGACCTGGTTGACGCCAGGATATACACTATTATGATAATAAATGTGGAGCACATCCCGGTCACGCAGTCTCAATTCTAGACGGAACTCCATAACATCATGATTATCGTCATCATCATCATCATCACCGCATTGTGAAAACTGTGCCAGTTTCTGTTGCCATTAAGGTGGTGTAGAAAATGAGAACAAAAACAAACAACAACAACAACAAAATAAAAAGGGGGGGGGGGGGTTGAACGCAAAGGGAATCTCCCTAAAAGTGACAACCCTAAAAATTAAAAATAGAAAATTAAAAGCATAAAATGCAAAGTAATGTTTTAGTCATTTTAACAATTTCTCTTTACATGCAAAACTTATTACAGAAAAATCCAGATTTTGTACTTCTTAAGGTCGCTGTGTTCTTGCAGAAGCTACGGATGAAATCACACGACGCGCATCCAGGACAGTAATAGGCTGTCACGATAATGAAAATAGATTTTAAATGTTTCCAGAAGTTCCTAAGAAAGTGCTGTTCACACACATTCTTCAAAGGTCCTGATATGGGAAACATTTTTTTTTTCCTTCTAATGTTGACCTTGGAATTTCACCTTTCAAACTTATGCTTTTGCAACTCCTGAACAGTCCACATATTGAAACAATATGTACTAACAATCTACCCATAAAGAGCTGAACGACAACTACACACCCACACATGGACACAAACAGACACACAAACACGCATACACACAAACATGCACACATATACACACAAACACACACGCACGCGCGCGCATACACACATACACACGTATGCGCACACACATACACAAACATACACACATACATGCATACATTCATACATACATACATACATACATACACACATACATACATTACATACATACATACATACATACACATACATACATACATACATACATACATACATACATACATACATATGTACACACATACATCGTCTAAAAGCACATATGTGAATATACGTTAAAAGAAATAACGAACACGTTAAAAGAAATAACGAACACGTTAAAAGAAATAACGAACGAACGTACATACATACATACATACATACATACATACATACATACATACACATACATACAATACATACTACATACATACATACGTACATACGTACATACATACATACACACACGCGCGCACACACACACATACACATACACATACATACATACCCACATGTCTTATCAGTATGAAATAATCCCCTTTTTTTCTTTTATTTAACCCTTTGACTCCTGCACCATGTCCACCACATTCTGCATTGCCATCCATGCTAGCAAAGCAAAACCTTAACTCTTTGATTCATTCACCCTATCCACCAGCTTCCTGCAGGAAGCTGGTGGATAGGGTGAGGGAATCAAAGGGTTAAGTTTTTGCAGTCGGTGCGTAGGATGCGGGAGTCAAAGGGTTAAAGAGAAATAAAAAAAATTAAAAAAATAAAAAAAGATTACAGGTTGCAAGTGGTGGTGGGGTCATACACCAAGGATTGTCACTTTTTCATGAGACATCGCCGTATGTTGTGTTCGTGACTTGGCGGCTACGACACGGCTCTAACTTAGACAACACTTTTACTTCAAGTCACATATCTGCTCCCACAACCCCCTCTTCCTTCCCTGGTTTGTTTGTCTCTTCTCTGTCTTTGTCTCTGTCTGTGTCTCTGTCTTTGTCTCTGTCTTTGTCTCTGTCTGTGTGTGTGTCTGTCTGTGTATGTGTGTGTGTCTGTGTGTGTGTGTGTGTGTGTGTGTGTCTGTCTGTCTGTCTGTCTGCCTCTCTCTCTCTCTCTCTCCTGTCTGCCTGTCTCTCTCTCTCTGTTTCTCTCTCACTTTCTGTCAGTTTCTCTCTCTATCTCTCTGTCTCTGTCTCTGTCTCTCGTCTCTGTCCCCACCTCTCTCTCTCTCTCTCGTCACCACAACACCACTCTCTCTCTGTCACACACACACACACTCTCTCTCTCTCTCTCTCTCTCTCTCTACCTCTACCTCTGCTCTCTGTTTCTCTCTCTCTCTCTCTTCTCTCTCTCTCTCTCTCACTGTTTCTCTCTCTCTCTCTCTCTCTCTGCTTTCTCTCCTCTCTCTCTTCTCTCTGTTCTCTCTCTCTCTCTCTCTCTGCTCTCTCTCCTCTCTCTCTCTCTCTCTCTATCTCTCTGTCTCTCTCTTTCTCTCTTTCTGTGTGTGAGTGTGTGTGTGTCTGTGTGTGTGTGTTAATGTAATAATTTTAAGAGTTGGTAACTGTACGGTACTACTGTTGTTTGGCTTGTCATTTTTGTTTTCTTTATACATAGGATATTTTTTGTTATTGTAAGCACTTAGGGCTATTTTGTCAGATTAAGCGTCATAAACATATGTTATTATCATCATTGTTCTTATTACTTGTGACATGACTCTGACCTGACATGACATGACCATGACGACAAGACTTGACCTGACCTGATTTGACCTGACCTGACGACTTGACTTGACCTGACAACTTGACTACTAACTTGACTTCACCTGACAACTTGACTTGACATTGACTTGAATTGACTTGACTTGAATTAACTTGAATTGACTTGAATTGAATTGACTTGAGTTGAATTGAATTGAATTGAATTGACTTGATTGACTTGAATTATTGAATTGACTTGAATTGACTTGACTTGACTTGAATGACTTGATTGACTTGACTTGACTTGCTGACATGGACTTGACTTGAATGACTTGACATGACTTGACATGACTTGACATGACTGACTTGACTTGACTTGAATTGACTTGACTTGAATTGACTTGACTGACTTGACTTGACTTGAGACTTGACTTTGAATTGACTTGACTTATAAAGAAAAACGAAGGCTCTAAAAAACTACACATTTTTAAACGTAAAAAAAACGAAGCAGTGCGTGACCTCCTGACAGAAATAGAAAATAAAAAACGAAAACGACAAGAACAGCTTTCATCAATTTATCTATCTCACCTGTTGTCACCCCCCCCCCCCCCCCCATCTCCACCTTCTTGCAAACCTTTCTCCTGCCTCTTAACCCCCCCTACCACTACCCACCCACCCCACCACCACCCTCCCGCCCTTCTCTTCCTCATCCTAGTTCTTCGGGCTTCAATCAGTTTGTTGTCTTTTAATCAAAAGCTGCCACCCGCCCGCATCTCTTGACTTCTTTTTCTGCTGCGCTCGTTTGCTTCTCTGCTGTCTGTCGTTTTGCGTTTGTCTCTGCTTGGCTGGTGTGCTCTTCCTCTGTCTTGTCTCTGTGTGCTGTCTGTCTTCTCTCTGTGTACATACATATATATTATATATATATGTATATATATATATTATATATATATATATTGTGTGTGTGTGTGTGTGTGTGTGTGTGTGTGTGTGTGTGTGTGTGTGTGTGTGTGTGTGTGTATCTATGTATACATCCTTAGGTCTCTGTGTGTCTATCCACTGTCTCTGTCTCTGTCTCTGTCTCTCTGACTTTCTCTGTCGCAGTTTTTCTGCTTCTCTCTCTCTCTCTCTCTCTCTCTCTCTCTCTCTCTCTCTCTCTCTCTCTCTCTCTCTCTCTATTTCTCTCTCTCTCTCTTCACAAATATGGGCGCGCGCACGCACTCACACACACCACGCACAAACGCGCTCGCTCAAGCACGCGCACTCGCACAACTCAAACACCCCTCCAACCTCTTTCGCTCACACACACACACACACACACACACACACACGCACACACGCACACACCACACACGCATACGCACATACACACACACACACTCACACACATATACAAACACAAACACACACACACACACACACACTACATAAACAAGCAAACACACACATACACACACATACATATATGTAATATGTATGTATATATAGATGTATATACATATATATATTATACATATATATACATATACATACACAAGAGAGGGAGAGAGAGGGGGGACCTACATGTATATAAACAAAACAAAATCATACAGCTTGGTCCTTGTTCTTTTGAACAAGCTAGCAGACTTCACATCATAATGTATCAGTAGTCGATTACAGAGGAGATGGAGCTTCATGAACAACCTGGATGTTCTTCTTCTGATCGATAAAGGTCAGAGGTTATCAGCTCCTTCAACTTTTTCTTTGATGGACAATGACAAAACCAAACCTGTAGGGTTTTATATTTCATTTTATGAAAGGTTCGTGCTGCTATTTCTTTGTTTATGAAATGACAAGAGCAATCTTTTTTTTTTTTGCCTTTAAATTTCCTGTACATTTTTTCTCTGATGGAAATAAAACAAAAAGATGTGAGTTTTTTTCCCCTAAAAGGTTAATTACGGTGGTGGGGGGGGGGGGGTTCTTTGACCAGAAAAAAAGTGTTTTGTCACACAACAAAAAGATATGTGGGTTGTTTTTTTTTCCTTGAAAGGTTAATTACGATGGTTTTGTTGTTTGTTTTTTCTGTTTTGTTTTGGGGTGTTTTGACCAGAAAAAAAGTGTTTTGTCTTCAGACAGTTAACTATATTCCTGTCTTTCTCCGACGTTATTTTTCTGATATGCTGAACTGCTGTGAGACGCTCAAGCTGGTATAGATCATGTCATCAACCATAATTATCTTAAATGTCAAACTGCTTCACTGCTTTAGTGAACCCAATAAACGAGCATAAGCGTCTGCAGACGACCTTTTTTCCCCCCAAAGCAAATACATTAAAGAAAGAGAGATAAAAACGTGGAAGGGAAAAAAAACAGAATAAAAGGAAAATGGTCCAGACATCTTTCTAGTCTGTATTTTTCAACATAAACAAGAACAATTTCCATGAAAAAATAATAAACCCGAGATAGCCCAAGTTTTCAGTATGATCAAGCACAATTTTTATGAAAATAAAAGTAACATACCCGAGATAGTCAACTTTTCAGTATGTACAACACAATTTTCATGAAAAAAACAAAAACAACAGCAACAGAACCGAGATAGTCACCTTTTCAGTGTGAACAAGCACAATTTTCATTAAAGAAATATTAACAGAACGAGAGTGAACTTTTCAGTGTAAACAAGAACAATTTTCATTAAAAAATAATAGAACCGAGAGTCACTTTTCAGTGTAAACATGAACAATTTCCATTAAAAATAACAGAACCGAGATAGTCAACTTTTCAATATGCCTATTAACAAGAACAGTTTCATGGAAAAAAAAACCCGAGGTAGTCAACTTTTCAATGTAAACAAGAACAATTTCATGAGAAAAAAAAACAGAACCGAGATAGTCAACTTTGCAGTGTAATAAAGAACAATTTCCTTTAAAAAATAATAGAACCGAGATCACCTTTTCAGTATGAACAAGAACCGAGATAATCAACTTTTCAGTGTAAACAATAACAATTTCCATTGAAAAATAACAGAACCGAGATAGTCAACTTTTCAGTATAAACAAGAACAGTTTCATGAGAAAAAAAATAACAAACCGAGATAGTCAACTTTTCAGTATAAACAAAACAGTTTCATGAGAAAAAAAAAAACAGAACCGAGTAGTCAACTTTTCAGTATAACAAGAACAGTTTTCATGAGAGAAAAAAATAACAGAACCGAGATAGTCAACTTTTTCAGTTAAACAAGAACAGTTTCATGAGAGAAAAAAATAACAGAACCGAGATAGTCAACTTTTCAGTATAAAACAAGAACAGTTTCATGAGAAAAAAAATACGAACGAGATAGTCAACTTTCAGTATAAACAAGAACATTTCATAAAGAAAAAAAATAACAGAACCGAGATAGTCAACTTTTCAGTATAAACAAGAACAGTTTTCATGAGAGAAAAAAAATAACAGAACCGAGATAGTCAACTTTCAGTATAAACAAGAACAGTTTCATGAGAGAAAAAAAATAACAGAACCGAGATAGTCAACTTTTCAGTAGAATAAGAACAGTTTCATGAGAAAAAAAATAACAGAACCGAGATAGTCAACTTTCAGTTAAACAAGAACAGTTTCATGAGAGAAAAAAATAACAGAACCGAGATAGTCAACTTTTCAGTATAACAAGAACAGTTTTCATGAGAAAAAAAAAAATAACAGAACCGAGATAGTCAACTTTTCAGTATAAACAAGAACAGTTTCATGAGAGAAAAAAAATAACAGAACCGAGATAGTCAACTTTTCAGTAAGAATAAGAACAGTTTCATGAAAATAAAAATCCACCAGAACTGAGACAGTAATGCCGATGTGATAATCTCGGTAATCCCCCTTTTCATACAACAGTAAATAACATCAAAACAAAAATTCGTTTCTTACTATCATTTACCTTTTCCATTTACCTGTATGCAGTGGTCTGCAGCTGAATGGGGAAAGCCTGGCGTAAAGTAATGTTGCAAGATGTGGAGTCAATATTCGTATTTAACACGTTTTTTCCTCGTTGCAAATCTCCATGCAGCTGAGCTGAGCTTTTACATAATGTTCTTAAAGAATTCTTATGCAGACTTTTCTTCGCAGCCTTGTTGTCAGTTTGTAAGATAAGTGATCCAAAAACCCGTGAAAGATTAGGGCATTTGCCCTGGCTGCCTTGCGTATAAACAGTGCAGAGATAAGTTGATTTTCAAGGTCCTCTCCTTGCAGGCCAATTCGTCTTCTTGTCTTCCTAAGTCTTGTCTAAAAAAAATTTAAAAATAATTGGGTGGCGCTGCATTGCGGCGACGCGCTATCAAAGGGAGAGCAGCCCAAGTTTCACACGGTAAAGCCACTATGACAACAGAAATGAATATGAACATGAATATGAAAACTGTCGTGTTTTGGGGGAGTCACCTATGAACCCAATTTCTTTTACAGTCATCGTACATATTTGTCAGTGAAAACTTGTCAAGAATTCAGATTAAAGTCGGTATTGACACTGCGTGACAGAAGTGTATTCCATGCTTCTTTTCACACTATGCACTGGCGTCAACCAGGCTCCTGGGGTACATGCTGTAGTAGTCTGGGAATCTTATTAATACCTTCAAGACGACACATGTTTCAATTTCAGTTTCTCAAGACGTCTCCGCGCTTGGAATGAATTTCAATGCACTAGCGTCACAGATGCTATGTGATGGAGAAGATCCAGAATGATCACGCACAAGGCCTTCAGCCTGCACATAAACCCATGAGCTGGCCAGGTCTTGAGGTCCTATCCAGATAGTTCCATAACCCTGGGGTCGTAGGGGAATGAGGTGGCGGAGACCTCAACTTTTCCCAGGGCCAGCACCACGAGGGCAGCGCCCATCCCTTCTCCCTCGCTTCAATTCACACTCACATATTATTCCACCAAAACTTCAGAAAGGTAAGAAGGCTAACTGGTCTTCAAGGGATGGGACCTGGGAAATCAACCTATCTGTTCAATGTTTTATACCGAGGCACTGGGCAATGCCCTATTTTTCACGATTTTCAATTGCCGTGGATCTTTTGCATGCGCAGCCAGAAGGCACACGGGTCCGACTCGTTTTTCGTCCCCTTCCGAAAGACTAGACGTTCAGTTCCATTTTCCGATCAAACTGAGGAGAAAACCCTGGAACTTCCGACTTTAGTTACTGGCAGGCGAACGTCTGAACCATTCTGCCACTCTTCTCGACGACACTTGGAAAAGAATAACACTCCATTGTGTCGTTTAGGGCTTACTGTTTATTGGCAGGCATCTGTTGGTAAGAACGCTTTTCATTTTCTTGAATGCCGTTTTAGCTTTGCCAGTTCTGTTGGCTATTTCTGATGCGCAGTCTACCGTCTGGTGTGATGACCATTCCCAGATATTTAAAGTTATTAACCCGTCGCACAATGTTGTGCCATTTGCTGTTATTTTGCACGAGTTTGAATAATTTTGAATCAAGGTGACTGCCTTTTCCTGCTGTCTTTAACACAAACACTTGCACGCCCACATAACCATTAAAGCATGGGCATCAAAACAGCTCTTGCTTACGTATTGTTAGCACACGTTCTCTTGATCTTTCTAAGCCCAGGTAGCAGACGACAGGAACAGCTGAATGTCAGTATCAGTGACGTTAAAAATGTTACGTCATTCACAGTGGTATGTCTGAGAGAGAGAGAGAGAGAGAGAGGAGAGAGAGAGAGAGAGAGAGCTTCAGAAATGCCTGAAATAAAAACCACAAGAATTTAAAACACTCATTACAACAATTATGGGAGAAGATTTCTTGTTTGGCACACAGCACACACACGCCGCGCGCGCGCCTCACTACACTCACACACTCACACACACACACACACACACACACACAACACACACACACACAACACACACACACACACACACACACACACAGAAATGCCACACGCGCACACACACATACACTCATTCACACACACACACATATAATATATACACACACGCGCGCGTGCACACACACACGCGCGCACGCACGCACGCACGCACTTTGGAGGAACACAGACATAAGATGAGACAAGACCAGTCTTCATTTCCAAGGGTAATAGAAAAGTTCTACAGTTTTGTGTGTATGTGTGTGTGAGAGAGAGAGAAAGAGAGAGAGAGAGAGAGAGAGAGAAGAAGACAGACAGACAGACAGACAGAGACAGAGAGAGACAGACAGACAGAGACAGACAGACAGAGAAAGAGAGTGTTTAGAAATGTTTAAATACGAATCAATGCTACGTACGTAACCAGCATTACAACGCCAAGGAAAAAAAAACTTCTTGTTTCTCATTTCACACACACACACACACACACACACACCCCAAGCACACAACCACATACACACAGACACACACACACACGCACGCACACACGCAAAGCAGACACACAACACACACACACACACACACACACACACACACACACACACACAGGCACACACACCAGCCCGCCACGCACCACGCACGCACATAAAAACTTTCTCTCTCTCTCTCTCCCCTGTTTGTCTGTCTGTCTCTCTCTCTCTCTGTCTCTGTCTCTCTCTCTATCTGTCTATCTGTCTGTCTGTCTCTCTCTCTCTTTCTCTCTGTCTGTCTGTCTGTCTGTCTACCTGCCTGTCTGTCTCCTCTCTCTCTCTCTCTCTCTCTCTCTCTCTCTCTCTCTCTCTCTCTCTCTCTCTCTCTCTCTCTCCCCTCCCTTGTATCTTTCTCTCTCCATTCAAAGTGGCACCTCTAGCTTATCTTCCTTTTGTTGTTAAGACGTTTTCAATAGAAGAGCAGTCGATGTAATCATTATAACAACGCTTACGGTAGGAAACAAATTTGCTGTTTAGCACGTAAATCGCGCCACTCACAGAAACACACCCACCTACAGACACACACGTATGCCCGCACGCACACACGCACACACGCACACGCACACACGCACGCACGCGCGCTCGCACACATCGTGCGTGTGTATATTCGTTTCAGACACGTATACATAGAAACATTAGCCTGTGTTAACTTTATTAGAGACAATGGCGGAGAAAGAATTCACTTTCTGGCATTGAAATCAAACCACAGAGAGAGAGAGACAGACAGACAGACAGACAGACAAACTCAGACAGACAAACAGACAGACACAGACAGAGGGGGAGAGAGAGAGGCAGATACAGAGAGAGACAGACAGATACAGAGAGAGAGGGAAGAGAGAGAGAAAGGGAGAGATAGAAAGAGAGAGAGAGAGAATGAGGGAGAAAGAGAATAAGAGAAAGAGAGAGAGAAAGAGAGAATGAGAGAAAGAAACAGAGAGAAAAAGGAGAGAGAGGGGGATATACAGACAGACAGAGAGATGCAGACAGAGAGACAGACAGACAGACAGACAGAGAAGGAGACAGACAAGACAGACAGAAAGAGGGAGAGAGAGAACCGAAACAAAACCCCATCAGGTCCCAGTTAAGAAGCTTGGCTTCATGACCCAAAACTCGCCAAACGTATTGTAGCCAATAACAATTACTTCGACCCCTACACATTTCCACATACTGTTGGGGCCTAATTTCCAACGAATACCAAAAAACACGTGTGTCAATTGGAATTCGGAGTCTGGAATTCAGAGTTTTTCTCTAGAGGGTTTCATCGCACTGGGACAAGTGCATATGCGCTCCAACCCCAAATCTGCCATCAGTAGTCTGTGGCAGACTCCCTGGGCCTGTACAAAACCTTATGCGTCGGCAAGATCTTAACCCTTTGACTCCCGCACCCTACCCACCAACTGCAGAAACTTAACCCTTTGATTCCCTCACCCTATCCACCAACTTCCTGCAGGAAATCTGGTGGATAGTTTGAGGGAATCGAAAGGGTTGAGTTTTTGCTTTGCCAGCACCCGCTTGACAATGCAGGATGCTGGTGGACAGTGTGCGGAAGTCAAAGGGTTAAAATGGGAGAGGATCCGGGCTGGACCCATGAAACACTTAACTGACACCACCAGAATGATGAAAACATCAATATAGGCAGCGAACAGGCCAGTTCTTGCTGGGATTGAACTCGAGATATCAGACCTTGAATCCACGGTTCTATCATAATAACCAACCAGCCCCGCCTACGTACGTATCAACTCTTGTACCGCGCACCTTCATGCATCTTCGCACGTGCTTACAAGCACGCTAATACACGCACGCACGCACGCACGCACGCACGCACGCACGCACACAAAGACACACATATAGACACATGCACACACTCACATATACATTTCTATGCATGCATTGACCATACCTATTTTAGATCCTTCAAAATGTAAACCGCTGTGTAATCATCGTTACAGCAGATTTAAAACAATTTGCTGATTGGCATTTAAAGCGAGGGCGCACACACACACACAGACACAGACACACACAGACACAGACACAGACACAGACACACCAGTAACACACACAGACACACACACACACACACACACATACACACACACACACACACATACACATATGCACGCACGCACAAACACATACACTCAGACACATACGAACACAGACAAACACACACACACAACACACACACACACACACACCACACACACACCACACACACACACACACACACACACACACACACACACACACACACACACACACACACACGCACACACACGCACACACACACACACACACGTTCCGTCTAATATCACTTATAGTGAAAAGACGTTAAATCAAGCAACGAACGAACACACACACGTACGTATGCACGCACGCGCACACACACGCACGCACACACACACACAACACACACACACACACACGCACGCACAGAGAGAGACACAGAGAGAGACAGAGACACACAGAGACAGACAGAGAGTGACAGAGAGAGAACAGAGACAGAAACAGAGACAGATAGTTTCTCTGCGATCGATATGAATGGTCTCACTTTTCTCATGGTAAATTGAAAGATGGAAAGGAATTAAGAAATAGAAAGAAGAATGAATGAATGGAAGCCAGAAAGAAAGGACGAGAAAGAATATGAAAAATAAGAAAAGCGTATTTTCAGTTTTGTTAAGACGGCGACATAGCGCTTGGGTGATCCCATGTATGTTTATTCCACAAATAAAATACAGAATGGAAGAATTTCAATTGACAAAGCAGTCGACATGAAGAAATCTCTTTTGGCAGTAGAATACACAGAAACAAATTTAGCTTCCAGATTCTGAAGAAGCATGCAGTAACATCGCTCGGATAAGTCCATATGCGTTAACTCCAAGATACCATTTGATGGAAGGACTTTATATAATACAGTAACATTTGTTGTCGTATGTGAGGAAAAGAAGAATAGAGACGTAAATAGAAATATCATTAATGTGTGTGTGTGTGAGAGAGAGAGAGAGAGAGAGAGAGAGAGAAAGAAAGAAAGAAAGAAAGAAAGAAAGAGAGACAGACAGACAGACAGAGAGATAGATCTAGACAGAGAGACAGAGACACACACAGAGAACGCACGCGCACTTGAGAGAGACGGGGGGCGGGGTGGGGTGGGGAGGGTAGAGGTCGGGTAGGTTAGAAAACGAATGTGTGGAAGAGAGAGAGAGAAAAGAGAGAGAGAGGAGAGAGAGACAGAGAGAGAACAGAGAGAGACAGAGAGAGACAGAGACAGAGACAGAGAGAGAAAAAGAGCGAGCTACATCCACCATTAAACACGGCGACAGGCGGGCGAACAATCAACCCGCGAACTGAATGAATTCATGATCTGTTCCCCCCTACAACATAAAGCCGTACGACTGACAACACCTCCCAGCTGAAATCTGAATCACCAACATCGAACCCACATGAAATGGCTGAAAGAAACGACCACCTAAGAATTTCGTGTTATCTCCGCTTTTCCGAGCCACTACTTCTCAATGGAGGCCCCAGCCAAAGCTCTAAGCGTGTTCACATGTAGGCCGCCATTTTCACTCCGCTCTCCTGTTTGGAAGGCCAGAAAGGATTCCGTGTCAGTGAACATAACTGAATAGACAATATTCTACGTGCCGCACGTTTAGGCCCAGGGGTGGAGGGTGGGGTGGGGGTGGGGACAGGGAGTGGGGGTGGGGAGTGAAGGAGGAACAAAGGGAGGGACAAAGAGTGAGAGAGAGAGAGAGTCTGAGTGTGAGTCTCAACAGACTGAATAGACCACAAGAAAGAGACAGAGAGAGACAGACAGACAGACAGAGACAGACAGACAGACAGAGACAGAGTGACAGATTCTGATTTTCAGTCTCAGTTTCATTTGACCAGAAAAGAGAGTGATACAGATTCTAAGTTTCAGTCTCAGTCTCATCAGTCTTAAGGGCATACTGAATAGACCTGAAAACGAGAGAGAGAGAGAGAAAAAAAAGGTCTGAGTCTGAATCTGAGTCTGAAGGGTTTATTGACTAAACCACAAGAGAGAGTGACAGAGACAGTCTAAAAGGCATACTAAATAGACCCCGAAGAGGAGAGAGAGAGAGAGAGAGAGAGAGAGAGAGAGAGAGTCTGAGTCTAAGTCTGAAGGGCTCACAATAAATAGGCCGCAAAAGAGAGAGCATCTTAGTCTGAATCTAAAGAGTTTACTGAGTGGACCACAAGAGCAAGAGATAGAGACAGAAAGAGTTTGAAGGGCTTACTGAATAGGCATAAAAGACAGAGAGAGAGAGAGGTTGTGTGTGTGTGTGTGTGTGTGTGTGTTGTGTGTGTGTGTGTGTGTGTGTGTGTGTGTGTTAGTGTTAGTGTTAGTTTGTGTGTGTGTATGTTCTGTGTGTCTGTGTCGTGCGTGTGAGAGAGAGAGAGGGGGGAGAGGGAGTGAGTGTGTGTGTGTGTGTGTGTGTGAGTGTGTGTGTGAGACAGACAGACAGACAGACAGACAGATAGACAGACAAAGAAAGATAGACAGACAAAGAGAGAGAGAGAGAGAGAAGTGGGGTTAGTGTCGTTTTGGAATAAGATGACCGCGTTTGAATTTGAAATTGTTCGATAAGACTGTTCTTGATTGTTTGTTGTTGTTGGGGTTTTTTGTTTGTTTGTTTTTGGGGGGGGGTTGTTTGTTTGTTTTGTTTCTTTCTTTGTTTCTTTCTTTGTTTCTTTCTTTGTCACAGAGGATTTGCCATGTAAAATTCAGTTGTTTTCCCCGAAAAGAACGCGTCGCCTCAGTGTACCGCCACTCTTTTTTTTTTTTTTTTTTTTGTATGGGTGTTTTTCATTAACGTATAAAAGTATATCTTGTGACAGAATTTTGCCAGGGATACATTTTTATTGCCTTGGGATGTTTAAAGTGTGCTTGAGTAGTGAGCTTCGAGTCTGCAGCACTATCATCTAAGCCATCCAGCCTGTGGGAGGGAGGAGGGAGTACGGGAGCGAGGGAGGAAGGGAGAGAGAGAGAAGTAGGGAGTAGGGAAGCGTCATTGATCCATAGAGAGCGTTGTGAACCAATGGAGTGTGGCCATAACAGCCACAACAAGGGGAGCTAACGCCGAGGTAGGGGGGAACAAATCGCCTGGAAACACTTAACGACGTGCTTGCGAGCCTGGGGCGAGGTGTGGGGGGTGGGGGGGTGGGGGACAGAGTTGAGGTAGGGGGCTAAAGTGACTTTTCACACCCCGTTACACCCCCGGGGAGAAGGCCAGCAACACGGAGGTGTGGAAAGGTTGATCAAAGGACAGGTGAAACACGTCACATGCCCTCATCCTCCCCCTCACCCTCACCCTTACCCTCACTCCCTTCTTAATCATCTGCCTCCTCCACTCCCCCTCCCCCTCCTCCCTCCCTTCCCCCTTTCCTCACCTACAACCTCACTCTCTTAACTTTCTCACTTTTCATCCTCACACACTTCCGAACCCCGTTAGCTCAGTTCTTAACAATCAATAGAAATCCAAAACAAGTGAGACTGCCCGCGTTCAAGCAAAATAGGAACTAGAAAGAACAAAAAAATAAAATAAAAAAAACGAAAGAAAAAACAGAATCAGAACGCATATTTAATACAACCAGACAAGACAGGCGCAAATTTTCGGCCAACTGACCTTTGTCAAGCGTAAACGTAAGATCACAAACGAACAAACACCAAATACAAAAATTAGGAGAAAAAGACTAAAAATTAATTATTCCCTGCTGCTTCGTCTAGTGGGAGAAAAGGACTATAAAAAAAAAAAAAAACAGTAGAGGGATGAAGGCAAAGGAGGTCTGTTTCGTTCAGTCTTGGTCTGATAGCTAGGCTAGGTTGGACCTGGATGGCGCACGTTGTGTGGCTATGTCCTGGGGTTTGTCATCTTCCCACCTTGCCATTAGTTTGTAAACAAGGTAACTGATGACTGGGTCCAAATGGGTCATGCAGCGCATGAACACCCCATTTTTTCCTTCTTCTTCTTTTTTTTTTTTTTTTTTGCTTAGGGAAATGACAACCATGAGGCGTGGAGAGCTGAGCGGTGATTGTCCAGAGAGTGGTGAGGCATTGGTGCACTGGGTCCCATCAAGCACCCTTTCTGGTGTTTCTTGCTTAGGGGTTGTGGGTTTTAAGAGGCTGACCGTTTTGCCGATCTCATCCCGACTCGCCTTCTCTCTGTAAAACCCAGCTTCAAGCCCGTCTGTGGCGTGACTCCTGTTCACATTTGGTCTCTCTGACCCCCTATCCCATCCTGTTTAATTGCATTTTTATGGTATATTGTGTATTGGTATTATTGAAATATATGCATGATGTAAATAGGTAAAATTAAAGAATGTGTGATACATGCATAATTCGTTTATTTTTATATTGTAGAATGGTAAGCGCCTAGAGCGCTACTGTTCGGCGTACTACAAATGCACATTGTTATTTTCATTGCCATTATGTAAACGCAGATTTCCAAACCATTGTAATAATTTCTCTCTTCATGCACGAGTCTATCTGCACCCTCAGCTTCCCGTCTCCAATCTCTACCAGCCCAGAATTCTCCTCCTTTTTTTTTTCTTCAAAAGATGACTTTAGACGTGACATTGAAAACAAACAAATAGAAAAAGAAAGTCATGTTCGCTGCCCATCTTAACGTTTCCATTATTTCAATGCCATGAGCACAGTGTTTCATAGGCTCCCCCCTTCCCCTCACCCTCCCCACTTGATGACCTTTCCGACGCTTAGGGTTTTGCGTAGGCTCAGGGAGTCTGTCAGATAATTGCTGGCAGATGCGGGTGGAGCGTATACGGAACTGTCTGAGCGCGATGAATCCTGTTTGAACAAACGCCAAACTCCAAGCTGTCAAAGAGGGAAAGATAAACTTCCCCACAGATATTGTTTCAGTTGTCTGGAACTTTTCTTCCCCTCTCCCACCCCCCACCCCCACCCCCACTCCCACTCCCCTCTCTCTCCTTTCCATAAATACATCGATATTTTCTTCTTCTTTTTTTTTTTGTCTTTTCTTTTCTTTCTTTTCTTTTCTTTTCTTTTTCTTTTTCTTTTTTTTTTCTTTTCCTTCATCGTTGCTCCTTAACACCTGTCCCGCACTCTTTGACCTCATAAACGTGAACGAAATATGTGGCGTCGGCGACTTAGCTAGCGGTGTGATTTTTTATAACAATTTGATTGAGGCACAATCTTACAGGAAACAGACACACAAATAAACAAACAAACAAAAACTACAGCCAAAAAAAAACAAAATCTGGTAAGAACTAGACAAGAGAAGGTCATGACAGGTCCTCTTCAAGGAAGTGTTTCGGCCCTAAAACCTAAAACGATTTACCTTACACTCTAAGGGGCTGTTGCCGTTTGTTTCCCTCCACATAGATCCGAACTCGCGCCTCCAAGGTGGTGGGGTGTCTTAAGACCAAGTCACCATTGTGACGGATGTCTTAACCACTTAGCTGTTAGACAGTTGCTGTACATGTACATAGGGACATTGTAAGACATAAATTTCACTTTTGGTCCTCTTCCATCAGATTCAGCTAGAACTCTTTCAGCAGCTTCTACCATTGCCTTTAATTTAAGGCTCTGGTCATCTCTTTCCGAGAAATCTAGAGCTGATTCATGAAATCATAGGCAAGTGTTCCTGCCATTCCCCTTGTTCCAAACCTGTATAGAAAGGATTTGGCATGGAAGCCCTGTTAACACAGTTTCATCTTAACATAGATTTCTCTCCTTACTCCATTAGGTTCGTGTTCAGTTTCTGTTTCTCAATATGACGTCTCCGCGCTCGGAATGAATTCCATCATATGCGTTGACGCCGCCGGAGCCTTGTCACGGAGAAGATCCTTTTACAATCTCATTAGCTCAGTTGCCCCACTCTATTACATCGTTAGTGGTGGTGTAAGCTTTTTTTTTTTTTTTTTCGTATTAGATATAAGCTCAGCTGCCATGTGCAGCATGCCCTCAGCGCACAGCCCGCGGCCACAAAGGAGTTATCCCTGGCAAACTTTGATCGTAAAATCCACTTTCATTGATATACAGAATTGTGTGCTTTCTGGGGGAAAAAAACAAACAAGAATATGTGGCGCTGTGTTGCGGCGACGTATTCTTCAAATGGAAGAGAAACTGGAATTTTATGCGGTAAATTCATTGTTACACACACACACGCGCGCGCGGGCGCGCACGCACACACACACACACACACACACACTCACACACACATACACATGCAGGCACGCACGCACATACACACTCACACACACACACACACGCACGCACGCACGCACACACACACACACATATACATGTACACACAACTACAAACACTTGATTAAGTAAATGAACTAGTTTGGGTGGTAAACAAGTCTGTATTTTAAATGTGTGTGTGTGTGTGTATGTGTGTGTGTGTGTGTGTGCAATTGTGCGTGTGTTGTGTTTTTCGTGCGTGTATATGTGTGTATGTGTGCGTGTGTGTGTGTGTGTGTGTGTGTGTGTGTGTGTGTGTGTGTGCGCGCGCGTGTGTGTGTGTTGTGTGTGTGTGTGTGTGTGTGTGTGTGTGTGTTTGAAGCGTACTGAACAAAGTAAGACAGCGAAATGAAAGGGTAAGGGACGGATGGAAAGTCATATTTAGACACGTTAAGAGAGGGAGAAGAGAAACAGACAGACAGACAGAGACAGACGAAGAGAGAAAGAGAGACAGACAGACAGACAGACAGGGACAAGCAGAGAGGGAAAGAGAGACTGAGAGAGAGAGAGAGTGACTCAGAGAGAGAGAGAAAGAAAGAGAGACAGAGAGAATTTGATGATGATTTAAAGTCTTTCAAAGCATTTAGCTCAAACAAGACAAAAAAAAAACGAAAAAAATTAATTTCAGTTACAGATACGTTTACCAGAGAGAGAGAGAGAGAGAGAAATTGAGAGAGATACAGAGACAGATAGAGACAGAGACACAGAGAGACAGAGGGAGAGAGAGACTGAAATAGACAGACAGAGACACAGAGAGACACAGGGGGAGAGAGAGAGAGAAGACAGACAGACACAGACACAGACACAGAGACAGAGACAAAGAGAGACAGAGAGAGAGAGAGACAGAGACAGAGAGACACTGAGAGACAGAGAGAGAGAGTATGAGAGAATTTGATGATGATTTAATGTCTTTTGAAGCATTCAACCCAAACAAAAGAGGGGGCCAATCTCTACCAAAAAAATGAAGTTACAGACACGTTAACCATTCACAGAGACACAGAGAGAGAGAGACAGAGAGAGAGAGAGAGAGACAGACAGACAGACAGACAGATAGACAGACAGACAGAAACAGGGAGAGACACGCACACAGAAAGAGAGACAGTGGGACGTAGCGGCAATTACAAACTACACAAGCTTTTCAGCTCTAATTACCGGCGCTATCAGCGCCGGCACATCTTTAAAAAGAAAAAAAAGAAAAGAAAAGAAAAGAAAAGAAGACCCTTCCCTCAAAGCGGCTCTTGCGGGACCTGTCTACTACGTAGGACAGACAGTCAGAGCAGTCACATCATTAACCCCTTTCACTCTGATATACAGTGTACAGTTTGTGGTGTCATTTCCTGGACAACTGTACTCATGGATTCCAAATCTGATGTCTCGAGTTCAATCCCAGCCCGCAACTTCCTTTACATGGGCAAATTTTAAATTAAGCCCTGTGAAGTTCACTTTTGTTCCTCCTCCATCAGGACCAGTTAGAACTCTTTTCAGGAGTTGGGCTGTTCGCTTTCCATCTATAATGCTCCAATCATTCTGTTTGTGTCAGTTTACTGTTTCATAGGTCCAGTTCTCTCAACAGCCCCGCCCAACCTTCCACCCAGCTCTTCCCATGCACGCCCTTCAAATTTCAAGAGTGTAGGGTTTTGCTCGGACTCAATGAGTCTGCCAGATAATTACTGGCAGATTTGGGTGGAGCGCATATTTTACTGCCTGAGTGTGATGAATCCCTTATGAATAAAGTCAAAATTCCTCTGCAGTGGCATTTGTACAAGATAAAATATTTTGTTTAATGAAAACGAGATCGATACTGATTGAGAAAGGTTCAGGAAATATAGGTATCTTCAATTATCCAAAATAAAACATTTATAATGAAAATGAGATTGATACTGATTGAGAAAGGTTCAGGAAATATACACATATCTTCAATAATTCATTGTTTTAAATTCATTACGCTTAATCCAAGTGACTTTCAGATGGAAGATGACAAATTTCAGTATGTGTTGAAGATTATAATCTATGATTGCTTGCATTTGGGAAAACTGAAAACATATCAATTGGTTTACACGTTTATATTCCAACTTGATGAAGATGATGATGCTGTGAAATGAGAAACCAATAACTGTGAAATGATTAACTGTTAATGTCAGCTTATTACAACTGAGCTGTGTTTAGGATTCTTATGGCAAAAAAAGAGGTCTGAGTTCTGAGAGTTCTGGATCCCATTAGCTCACCATGTTAGAGCGTTTTGCTGTCAATGCTTCGGCGAGGGTTCAATCCTGAAGCGAATCCACACAATTTGTTTGTTTGTTTGTTTGTTTGTTTGTTTGTTTGTTTGTTGTTTGTTTGTTTGTTCTCCCAGTTCCTCCTGGCTGCCATAGAGGATTACAGGGACAGATTGATGCAATGGAAGAACAGGCGTCATCCTCATCTAATGTAGATGACCATGTAAACATTTACGTAATACTGCATGGCATCATGGTTTGTGAGAAGATGCCTGCAGGCCTGGTGGTATCTCTCTGACTTTAGCCCTGAACTAGAGACACACGATTTTGAATCTACGAATAATAAAGCGATGGAACGAAAGGGTTAAATATTAAAAAAAAGGAAACGAAAACTTCCCCACCCCCCCCACCCCCCCCACCCTAACCGCACGTAGCGGGGTTTGGTCGGCAGGATATCTATAGTAGAAAGCCGTGGGGCTTTTTTTCCACCCTTCCAACACAAAGGGTTCTTTGCCCGTGGCACTCCAGGCTTGGGGGGCGGGGTTGAAATGGCACAGGCCGGCTAATAAGCAGTGCAACAAGCTATCATTCATAGCGCTACCAATGAGATGATCAGGCCCGACAAGACTTTTTTTATTCTTCTCTCTTCCTGTCTGTGTGTGTGTCTCCGGCTGACTCTCTTTCTCTGTCTATGGTCTGTCTGTCTGTCTGTCTGTCTGTCTCTCTGTTAGACTCTGTCTCTCTCTTTCTCTTTCTGTCTCTCTCTTTATCTTTCTCTCCCTCTCTCTGTTTCTGTCTCTGTCTGTCTCTGTCTGTCCGTCTGTCTGTCTGTCTGTCCTGTCTCTCTCTCTATCTCTGTCTGTCTGTCTCTCTCTCTCTCTCTCTCTCAATCTCTCTCTCCTCTCCTCTTGCCTCTCTGTCTCTCTCTCTCTCTCTCTCTCTCTTTCTTTCTCTCTTACTTTGCTCTCTCACTGTCTCTGTCTCTGTCTCTCTTACGTCTCTCTTTGTCTCTCTCTCTCCTTCTCTCTCTCTCTCTCTCTCTCTCTCTCTCTCTCTCTCTCTTACCCCCTCTCTGTCTTTGTCTCTCCCTCCTTCTCTCTCTCTCTCTCTCTCTCTCTCTTCTCTCTCTCTCCCTCTCTCTGTCTTTGTCTCTCCCTCCTCTCTCTCCTCGCTCTCTCTCTCTGTTGCTCTCTCTCTCTTCTCTCTCTCTGTCTCGCTCTCTCTCTCTCTTCCTCCTCTCTCTCTCTCTTGTTCCCTCTTTCCTCTTCTCTCTTTGTCTCTCCTCTCTCTCCTCTCTCTTCTCTCTTGCTCTCTTCTCTCTCTCTCTCTCTCTCTGTCTCTGTCTCGTCTCTCGTCTCTTCTCTCTGTCTCTCTCGTCTCTCTCTGTCTCTCTTCTCTGTCTCTCTCTCTTCTTCTGCTGTTTCTCTCTCTTCTTCTCTCTGTCTCTCTCTCTCTCTCTCTCTCTCTCTCTCTCTCTCTCTTCTTCTCTGTCTCGCGTGCCTGCCCATCCTACCCCAGATGTGACAGGTTAGGACTTCGTGGGAAGAGCTATCACCCTTAACCCCCAACTTCCACCCTTTGCTCCCGGCCCCCACTCCACCCCCCACCCCTACCCACACCCCGTACTCACCCATCCCCCCACTCCAGCAGTAAACGATAGATTATGGCTTTGCTGGCTTTGTCTTCTTCCTGTCCATTGTTTATAATTATTATCTTAGCTCTCTGTACCCGACTACAGGAAGCCAGACAGTTTTAACAGGAAACCAGTCACGTACGTGTGAGCCCTAGCTCTAGTGCTTTTTTTCTCCTCTGAGGACCTTCTGCTGTCCAGCTCTCCCCTAGTTTTTTTGTTTGTTTGTTTGGTTGTTTTTTGTTTGTTTTTTTACTACTACAAAACTTGTGAATATACTAGAAATAGAAAGCAAAGGTAAGGGATTGGAACTAAACAGCAGGAAGACTGAAGTCATGGTGATCAGTAAAAAAACATGAAATCCCCTCATGCAAAACAACAGCAAATGGCACAACCTTGACACAGGTTAATAAGTTCAAATACCTGGGAACGGTCATTTCATCAGACGGCAGATGCACATCGGAAATAGATGGCAGAATTGGCCAAGCTAAAACAGCATTCAAGAAGATGACAAGCATTCTTACCAACAAATGCCTATCAATTAACATCAGAAATAGAATCCTTGAATTTTATATAGATCTAGAACCAATACTGTTGTACGGATGCGAGGCGTGGACAGTCAGCAAGCAAAGCCAGAGCAAGATTGAGGCAGCCGAGATGTGGTTTCTCAGAAGAATGTTGAGAGTTCCATGGACAGCAAAGAAAACAAAACGAGACAGTCTTGATGGAGGCAGACACAAGTAGATCACTCATAAGGAAGATTAGGAAAAGACAGGCAACATTTATAGGCCATTTTATGAGGAAGGGGGATTTGGAGCACCTGGTCACAACGGGAAAGCTGGAGGGAAAGAGAGCACCAGGTAGACCCAGGGAGAGAATGCTGGACGGACTTGCAGAGTGGCTGGGGATGAGGAGGGTGGGGGAGATGCTAGGGGCAACGAGAGATAGAGATGGTTGGAAGTCCATGGTCGCCGGCGCCATGCGGCGGGGCACCTGATGATGATGATGATGACTACATACTTGAGAGGCCTTAGTGGTTTTAAAACTAGCCTAGGACGCGAGAAACCCGCGTTCGATTCATGGAACCGAGATGGATTCCCCCACTCTCTCTCTCCCGTTCTCTTTCTTTCTTTCTGTCTTTCTGTCTCTCTGTCTCTGTCTGTCTGTTGTCTCTCTGTCTGTCTGTCTGTCTTCTCTCGTTCTCTCTCTCTCTCTCTCTCTCTCTCTCTCTCTCTCTCTCTCTCTCTCTCTCTCTCTCTCTTCTCGTTCTCATTCTCTCTCTTTCTCGTTCTCGTTCTCGTCTCTCCTCTCTTCTCTCTCTCTCTCTCTCTCTTCTCTCTCCTCTTCTCTCCCTCTACCTCTCTCTCTCCCTCTCTTCTCACTCCCCTTCTCTGTCTCTCTCTCTATATCTATATATATCTCTTTGTCTCTGTCTCCGTCTCTCTGTCTCTCTCTGTCTGTGTTGTTCTCTGTCTCTCTCTCTCTGTCTCTGTCTCTCTCTATCTCTCTCTCTACTCTCTCTCTGTGTCCTTTAGAACCCCTGAAAAGTGTATGCGAAGTTTCTGACCCAGCTCCATCTTCCACCAGTCGCTACTTGCCCACAGCAATCAAGAGAGTATGGACACTATCATCATGAAAAGACGATGGACATGGATTGAAGATATCATCCGAGCAAAGCAGGACAACCCCACCTGGACTGCCCTGCACTGACATCAGGGAAGACGTATGATAGGAAGACCCAAAGAACACCTCACCTCTTCCCTCGCGGGATCGGCGGTAGGAGCCACAGTCGACATCACAAGTCTTCTCCAGGTCACACGACTGAGACATCTGTGGGCGACTTCCTGAATCATTCTGGTGGTGTGAGATTAGTGTTTCACAGTCCCCCCCCCCCCCCTTTTTTTTTTTTTTTTTCGTTCTCAGTTCAAGACCTTGCCAGTGCATAGGGTTTTTGCGCAGGCTTAGGGAGTCTTTCAGATAACTGCTGGCAGATTTGGGTGGAGTACATATGGAATTATCCGAGTGCGATGGATCCATCTTGAACAAACTCCAAACTCCACACCCCAGACGCCAGCGATGTTGCTGAAGGATGTGGTGTGCGTTCGTCCCTAGCGACGAACAATTGAAGGTAACCTTTATCATCATCATCATCTGCCCTGCCGCATGGCGTTGGCGATCATGGCTTCTCCATATGTATCTATGCCTTGTTGCCGCAAAGCACATCTTCCACCCTCTCGTCCTCAGCCACCCTGCAAGTCCGTCCAATATTTTCTCCCTGGGTCTACCTGGTGCTCTCTTTCCCTCCAGCTTTCCTGTTTGTGACCAGGTGCTCTAATTCCCCTTTCCTCATAAAATGGCCTATATATGTTTACCTGTTTCTTCCTAATCTTCGTGTGTCTGCCTCCATCAAGACTGTCTCGTTTGTTTTCTTTGCTGTCCATGGAACTCTCAACATTCTTCTTAGAAACCACATCTTGGCTGCCTCAATCTATCTGTGGCTTCGCTTGTTGACTGTCCACGCCTCACAACCGTATAACATTATCGGTTCTATTAACACTCAAGAACTCTCTCAGGAAACCTTATGGCCCTGAAACACACATAGGATTTTACACAGAAGCTGGCCCAGAACAGATAGGAATGGAGAACTTTCGTTGTTGTCCTACATGCCAATGACTTAACAGACTAGTCGTCATGGTGTAGTGGTTAATGCAACGGGACTACCGACTGGAAATTTGTGGGTTCGAATCCTCATCAGTCATTTCAAAATCATTGTGGGATTTTTCAGCTCCAACCGGCTCCTACCCAGAGTTGAATGTGTCATGTGCTCATTGGCAAAGCAAAAGTGGGAGCACACGGTCAAATCTCATCCGCTTGACAGATGCGTCATTGAGAATGTTGTTCAATCCTCTGATCAACCTGTATCTCTCAGGCCTGGCTGACACCAGGATTTATTTATGACAGTAAGCTTAGAGGACAGCCCTGTCGTACAGTTTCTATTCTGGATGGAAATCCATGGCATCACGATTATCATCTCCTCATCGTTATCATCATCGTCGCTTTGTAAACATTGTCCCATCGCCTGTGGCTATTAAGGTTATTGTTGTTTAAGGCCCAGCCGACTGCGTAGAGCCATATCACGGCTAAGCCATTAAGGTGGCGGAGTGAATGGAGCACAAAAAGAAAAAAGAAAAACGTGAACACAAAGGAAACTGCCTCAGTGCAATAGTCCTAAAACAAACAAACAAACAAACAAAGTAACAAAAAAACTAAGCAACAAGCCCTCTAGCACATGCCAAGGAAAGGAGAACTCCAAGTTCAAATCATGAATCGACAAGGATTTTTGTCTCTCCCTCACCCCTACTCCTCTTCTCTACTAGTCTAGGTGCTAGTCTTTCGAGAGAGATAATAAACCGAGGTTCTGTATGCAGCACGCATTTATTGCACGTTAAGCATCTCACGTCGACAGAGATGTCCCTCCCTGATACTGTTATGCAGAAAACTGCATTGTTATAGGTAAACAGAAGTACACACGTACAGAAAAAAGGGGTAGCACTGTACTTCTTAGATACAGGAGCCCGAATTTCACATGGTAATTCCTCTGTGACAAGAAAAAAAGAAAGTTACTAATATCTTTAGTCTGGCAATATTAGAATGTACAGTCTACTTGGTATGATGATGATGATGATGATGATGACGACGACGACGACGACGATGATGATGA
>CM060307.1:25651411-25668911 GCA_030674185.1 Monoplex corrugatus
GGACCTGTATATGGAATTGTCTAGTGCGGTAAATCATCTGGAAGACACCTCAAACAAACCTGATCCTTAGCGTTATTATCCTGTCCTGAGAGCTGGCTAAAATTTTCCTCCTAATCTTAGGATATCCAAAACAAGTGTGACTGCCCGCGTTCAAGCAAACAGGAACCAGAAAAAAACACGAAAAATGAATCAGAACGCGTACTTAATACAACAAGACAAGACAAGCGCAACGTTTCGGCGAACTGGCATTTGCCAAGCGTAAGATCACAAACAAACAAACACCAGATACAACAATTAGGAGAAAAGGACTGAAACTTCCCTGCTGCTCCGTCCAGTGTTTTGTATTAAATACGCGTTCTTATTCCTTTTTTATGTTTTTTTTTTTCTGGTTCCCTAATCTTAGGATGTCAAAGAGCACGGAAGACCGGCGAATCTTTAACCTAATCCTTAAACTTGTTTGTTCCCTCTTGAATGCGGGTTGTCTGACTCTGTTTACAGAGTTATGTACTCAAGATCTGATATCTCAACTTACAGCATACAAACTCCCCCTGTTCGCTACCCATTCCATAATGATCTACTCATTCTGGTAGTCTTTTTATGGGTCCCTCTGCCGATCTTCCTGCCTAGAAGGCGGCAATTCAACCCCCTACGTCAGTCTGCCCTCTAATGCAAAATAAACATAATCATAATGAACGTTATTACATCAAAAACTCAATTAACCCTTTGACTCCCGCACCCTATCCACCAACTGCAAAAACTAAACCCTATGATTTTTTCAACCTCTCTACCAGCTTCTTGCAGGAAGTTGGTGGATAGGGTGAGAGAATCAAAGGGTTAAGTTTTTGGTTTGCTAGAGTGGTTGGCAATGCGGGATGCTGGTGGGCAGGCTGCAGGAGTCAAAGGGTTAAATACTGAAAATTACAAAGACAATTTCCATCACATTATGAAAGTGATAGAGACAGTCTCGGTTACATTAAGAAAACAAAATGGAGGCTGTCATGGATATAACAGTCTAAATTGGTATGTCGACAGCGATTGATTGACAAGCGATTTCAACTTATAATGAAAAGATAGCGTTTCTAAGAAAGGCTACCTACGCGGCACCACGGAATCAATCGCTTGTTACCTCACAGCGTTTTGCCTGGTTGTATTAAATTAAATACGCGTTCTCATTCTATGTTCATGTTTTTCTGGTCCCTGTTTGCTTGAACGCGGGCGGTCGCACTTGTTTTGGATTTCTCACAATATTTGCCATTAGCAGCCGATATAGGAGATGGGGGTGTCAGGGGTAAATTTCAGAATTTTGGTATAAAGTGATATCGTAAATCTTCGTGCACATGCCACTACCTGTAAATTCCTAATAGTATGATTCTACTGGTTGTTATTTGATGATATTTAAAGATATTTAAAGACAACTACCCAAAAGAAAAGTACGTTGGTATGGTCATGTGACTAGATTCAGTGACCTTGTTAAATCAATCCTCCAGGGAACTGTTCTGGAAGGGTGACGGTGGGAAAGACAGACAAAAATGATGGAATAACAACATTATACAATGGACAGAGAAACCCTCAGCAGAGACCCAGGCTTTGGCTCATAAGTGACAGAGCTGGAGGAATTTTGTGAGCTGTTCCTTAGTACGGCACACCAGTGACTTTTCGTGGTGTTAAAGGAAAGAAGAAGAAGAAGAAGATGATGATGATGATGATGATTGATGATTGATGATGATGATGATGATGATGATTCAACAGTTTGTGGGCTTAAAAAAACTTTTGAAAATGTCTGTTTCCAAAAACAAATTGTTTCTTTGATTTCTGTAATACAATCGTCGAACCGCACGCAAAAGGCATATCCCTACATGAAGGCTGGGTCTTGGTTGCCTGGGAAAATTTATCATGAAAACAGTGATTGTATATAATATGCTCTCTATAATTTTTCCATTGCTTTTATTCTTTCTCCCCATTTTAGCCGTGTGCGTGTGTGTGTATGTGTGTGTGTGTGTGTGTGTGTGTGTGTGTGTGTGTGTGTGTGTGTGTGTGTGTGTGGTGTGTGTGTGTGTGTGTGTGTGTGCGTGCGTGCGTGTGTGTCTGTTTTAGCGCTTAGATTTGATTTTATCAAGATTTTGCGCTATACAAATAAAATATTGTATTGTATTGTATTGTATTGATTCACGTTTCTTTGGTTTTATTTCCCCCGAAATGAATGGCGAATCAGAGGGGGGGGGTATCTTTTAAAGCCATGTCTCAGAAAGTAAATATCTAATGTTTAAACGGTTTTCACCATTAGAAAGGACATACCTTTTAATTAACAAGAAAAAATCCGAGGGTTTGGGATGGTACCCAGAGCAACAATACCTCACCAGCGACCAAACAATCACTTTCCAGTTCCCAACGTCACACGGGAGCCATTTCACCAAGCGAAAGGTTGAGGGTGGGGGGGGGGGGGCTGTCCATGTGCTGTATGACTCGCTCTCGGACCCGGTCATCAATTACCTTGTTTACAAACCAAGCGGCAAGGTGGGGAGATGACACACCCGGGACATAGCCACACAAAGCGCACAAGCCAGATCAAGCACCAGCCACCGTACCAAGTTAGAAACGATTTTCACCTTTGACAGAACTCATAAAACTTACATTTAGTTTCTGGAGAAGAAAACACACACATACACACACACTGCCTGTCAATTAACATCAGGAAGAGAGTTCTTGAATGTTATATAGAACCAATACTGTTGTATGGATGCGAGGCGTGGACAGTCAACAAACAAAGCCAGAACAAGATTGAGGCAGCCGAGATGTGGTTTCTCAGAAGAATGTTGAGAGTTCCATGGACAGCAAAGAAAACAAACGAGACAGTCTTGATGGAGGCAGACACAAGTAGATCACTCATAAGGAAGATTAGGAAAAGACAGGCAACATTTATAGGCCATTTTATGAGGAAAGGGGGATTTGGAGCACCTGGTCACAACGGGAAAGCTGGAAGGAAAGAGAGCACCGGGTAGACCCAGGGAGAAAATGCTGGACGGACTTGCAGAGTGGCTGGGGACGGGGAGGATGGGGAAGATGCTAGGGTCAACAAGAGATAGAGACAGATGGAAGTCCATGATCGCCAACGCCATGCGGCAGGGCACCTGATGATGATGATCACACACACACACACACACACACACAACACACACACACACACACACACACAACAACACACACACACACACACACACACACCACACACACAACACACACACACACACACACACACACACACACACACACACACACACAACACACACAACACACGCACACACACACACACACACACACACACACACACACACACACACACACACACACACACACACTAAAAATGACCATCTGTGATGACAAGAGTGTCATTCTGTAGAGAATGGTCACACATCAGCCTGGCTACCTATGTGTACCTGCCTACCTACTGATGTAAAACAGACAAACAGGACATTTCGTACAGATCGTCGACTTACCCGTATTCTACACAACCTAGCCGATCTCCTTTTTGTGGAGGCCTGAGAGGGGAGAAAGTAGCAGAATCATTCACACGTTCGCCTGCCGATAAGTAAATTTGAGCTTTTAGTGTTCGTTTCCCGTTGAGGTCTTGACTTTTCTCCTCAGTTTGACCGAAAAAAATCAAACTGAAAGACCTAATCCTTCGGAAGAGGACGAAAAACGAGTCGGACCTGTTTTGCCTTCCAGTTTGCGCATGCTTCAAGATCCCACCGCAGTTGAAAATCGCGAAGAGCAGGGTTTTCATCCAGCTGCCCTGGTATAAAACATTGGAGTGATAAATTGACTTCACAGGTCCCTCCCCTTGAAGGTCTATTGGCCTTCTTGCCTTTCTAAAGTCCTTGTTAAAAAAAGAATGGGTGGCGCTGCGCTGCGGCGACGTGCTCTCAAAGTTAAGAGCAGCCCAGTTTCACATGGTAAGTCCATTGTAACAAAAAATCAATATAAACATGATTGGTGTGGAGATGGAGGTCTGCCCTTTCAGTCCTACTGCTCAGGTTTAAGTCTGGCTGGAGATGACCATTTGCGCACGGACCTGTCACCCAGCTGTTCAACGCTGGAGAAAGTAAAACTGCAAGTGAAAGGAGATGGGCACTGCTCTCATAATGATGCCCATCACATACTGTATGCTGACTTTAAGAAATACTGAACTCTCTGCCACCTCACTCCCCTACGGCCTGAGGGTTATGGGACAAGTATTACCTCAATCACCTACTCACTTAGGTACCAACTGATAGACGCTCCCCCTTGGGGATGCCGGGGGTCTTTCAGTATAGATAGTGTCCCCACTTTCTGGAAATTCTGTGCTAGAAATGTTCTCTTTTCTGTCACTCTGTTTAGATAGATAGATAGATAGATAGATAGATAGATAGATAGATAGATAGATAGATAGATAGACAGATAGATAGATAACAGATAGATAGATAGATAGATAGGCAGGCAGGCAGGCAGGCAGGCACGCAGACAGACAGAGAGATAGATAGATAGATAGACAGACAGACAGACAGAGAGATAGATAGATAGATAGATAGACACGACAGAGAGATAGATAGATAGATAGATAGACAGACAGACAGACAGACAGATAGATAGATAGCAGCGAATGTCGTCTCTATCAAGTGGACTGACAGGAGACAGTGGCCGACTACATTTCCTCTGACCACCAGAATCCGTGGCAACCGAGCAGGAACTGGGTTAGAACCAAAAAATGGCCACATTTATCGTCAGACGAGGCCTGAGTAGCCAGAAACATTGGGCAGAGCCAGACAAGCAGAAGGTCCATACAGAAGAATTCCCCCCGTCAAGCAAGTGTGTTAGCCCTTAACACTCATTGATAAGGAAGATTAGGAAAAGACAGGCAACATTCATAGGCCATTTTATGAGGAAAGGGGAATTAGAGCACCTGGTCACAACAGGACAGCTGGAGGGACAGAGAGCACCGGGTAGACCCAGGGAGAAAGTATCGGACGGACTTTGCAGGGTGGCTGAGGACAGAGAGGGTGGAAGATGTGCTTGCGGCAATAAAGGATAGATACATATGGAGGGCCATGATCACCAACGCCATGCAGCAGGGCACATGATGATGATGATGATGATGATGATGATGATGATGATGATGATGATGATGATCACTCCTGACACACGAAGGGGGCTGGGCCACATGCAGGTCATGACTCCTGGATATCCTTCTACCGTCGCCATTTTGAAAAAAAAAGTGGGGGTTGGGGTGGGATGGGGTGGGGGCGATTGAAAGAAAAAGAAGCGGAAGAAAGACGGTGAGATGGATTTTCCATAAGCTGTCAGACAGGAGATTTTTCACCCACTATACCATTATAGTGGTGTTCCATTGAACGTTGGTGTTTGAGAGTACCCAGCAGAATGAGCCATTTCAGTCAGAAAGTGGAGGTCGGGGACAGGGCAGGTCAAGTGAGCAATCTACCTGACCACTCCCATCCCATACAATTCGATGGGACCAGTGCGTCTTGGTGCAGGGGTTAGCGCAACGGACTAGTACTTGACTGGAGCGTCGTGGGTTCGATTCCTGTCTGTCCTGTGAAAATCGTTTTTGTGTGAGTGAGTGTGTTGTGTGTGTGTGTGTGTGTGTGTGTGTGTGTGTGTGTGTGTGTGTGTGTGTGTGTGTGTGTGTGTGAGTGTGAGTGTGTGTGTGTGTGTGCTTGTGTGTGGTGGTGGTTGAGTTGGGTTGGGGTTGAGTTGGGTTGGGTTGGATTGGGGTTGGGTTGGATTGGGGTTGCAGTTTGTCTGGGTTTGGTTTGGTTTGATTTGCTTTGGTATGGTTTGCTTTGTTTGTTTGTTGTTGTTGTTTGTTGTTTGTTTGTTTGTTTGTTTGTTTGTTTGTTTGTTTGTTTGTTTGTTTGTTTGTTTGTTTGCTCCAAATGGTCTTACCCAGATTTGAAAATGCTATGACCACATTGGGAAAGAATAGGACCAAAGAGTTGAGCTTCGTCCACTTCACGGATGTGTCTTTGAGGGTGTCGCTTAGATATCTTTACCAACACTGTAGGTGTCTGTATCTTTCAGGCCTGGTTAGCGCCAGGATTATATTATGATAGTAAATGTAGAGCACTGCCTTGTCATGCAGTCTCTGCCCTACATGGAAATACATGACATTATGATGATATCCTCACATCCTCACCATCGTCATCATTATCATAGCGTTGTTAAAAAAAAAACCTGTACCAGATTCTGTGGCCAGTGAAATGCCCGTAGAAAATGGAACCGCGCAATCTTTCAAAATGCGATTAAGATGGGGATCATAATCATGGTTCTACGGAGTTACACGCTGGGTTGAGACTGCGTGACAGGGCTGTACTGTACGATTCCTTTCATAATATATCTTTGTGTCAACCAGACCCGAGAAATACAAACACCAGCGGCGGTTGATCGGAACATTTGAGCATCACCCTCAGAGACGTATCCGTCAAGTGGATGAGATTCGACTGTGTAGTCCCAGTCTTTCCAATGAGCCCATAACACACTCACTTCTAGGAAGGAGGTGGCTGCGACTGATATATCCCCAGACTATAGTGGATCATTCATAAGGAAGATTAGGAAAAGACAGGCAACATTTATAGGCCATTTTATGAGGAAAGGGGAACTGGGGCACCTGGTCACAACGGGAAAGCTGGAGAGAAAGAGACACCGGGTAGGCCCAGGGAGAAGATACTAGAAGGATTTGCAGAGTGGCTGGGGACAAGGAGGGTGGAGGAGATGCTTGAAGCAACAAGAGATAGAGACAGATGGAAGTCCATGATCGCCAACGCCATGCGGCAAGGCACCTGATGATGATGATGATGATAGTGGAGGGGAGGAGGGACAGAACTGGCGGCTATGCGAGTTGTCAGGTGGGCAGGCTGCCGGGTACAGAGATGAAGGCCTACAGTGGGGCAGGAAAGGACTCGTATTCTTCCATTCTCTCTTGGTCCGGTGGATGGGCTGGACCTGGTTGGTGTGCGTTGTGTAGCTATGTCCTGGGAGTTTGTCATCTTCCCCCACCTTGCCTTTCGGTTTGTAGGCAAGATAACTGATGGCTGGGTCCGAGTGGGTCAGCGGCGCATGGTCAGCCCACCCCCTTTTTTTCTTTTTTGTTTTGTTTTTGTTTTGGGTTTTGTTGTTGTTGTTGTTGTTTTGTTTGTTTTTTCTTTCTTTCTTTTGGATGACATTGCTATCGCGAGGCGCCGGTAGCTTGGAGGCGGGTTGTCTGGAGAGTGGTGAAGCATTGGTGCTCTGGGTCCCTTCCGACGTCCTCGGGTGTTTCTTGTTAACACAACGATTTTGACAGAACTGATGGCAATTTGAACCTACAAGCACCCAGTGTTTGATCTGTCGCGCTAACAACGGCACCACAGCACCACGGCACCACAGCGATATTATTAAAAAATAATGATGAAAATAATTCCGTTTATGTCGCACAAACATGCATGTCAGAGAATGCTCTTTCCACTTTACAAACAGCCAAAAAACATTACGATGTTAACACAGTAATGCGGTACAACAATCAAATACATACATTAATAGTAATACATTAATACGGCATGAACATTACCATACCAATATATTTTACCAAGCGTCAGTCTTGTCTCAAAGGTGTATGGAGGTATGTCAACTAAACAAACAAAATCTATGTCGGGGTTAACACAAGCCATGAACTGGCCGAGTTCCCAATCTAATACTGTTGTTTATGATCACGCTCTCTCATCGTCCTACCCACCCAATACCCATCTCCACCACCACACCACCACCACCACCACCACACCCCTATCTCAGACCAGACCGTGTCTGGTACATACGCCAGCTGTCCGCCCAGTCCCTTGAGAGTGGACACGCCCAGTCGTCGTCCCCCGTCAATTGACTCTACCTTTTTTCCCACCTACCTTTTTTCCCACCCTCTAGTATACTGACAATATGTACTGGGAACAAACAGCTGCAATGAGAATTTTTAAAAAACACGATTATAAGCTCTTTCCAAAACATCGAAAGAGGAGTCAGACAGGGTTGTGCTTTGTCACCAGATCTGTTTTCACTTTACAGCGAAAACATCATGAGAAACTTACAGGAAGACCCTGGATTAAAGGTTGGAGGAAAAATGATAAACAACATTCGATACGCAGATGACACCATGCTAATTGCAGAAAATGAAAGGGGACCCACAAAACCGTGTGAATATACTAGAAATAGAAAGCAAAGGTAAGGGGTTGGAAACTAAACAGCAGGAAGATTGAAGTCATGGTGATCAGTAAAAAACATGAAATCCCCTCAGGCAAAATAACAGCAAACGGCACAACCATGAAACAGGTTGATAAATTTAAATACCTGGGAACGATCATTTCACCAGACGGCAGACGCAATCAGAAATAGCCAGCAGAATCGGCCAAGCCAAAACAGCATTCAAGAAGATCATTCTTACCAACAAATGCCTACGGAGTGGCTGAAGACAGAGAGGGTGGAAGATGTCCTTGCGGCAACAAGGGACAGAAACAGATGGAAGGCCATGATCGCCAACGCCATGTGGCAAGGCACTTGATGATGATAGAGTATACTGCGTCCCTCAAAAAGTAAAGTCTTCTCGAGTCAGTTTGCTGTTTCGTTGGGCTTGCTGGGCCATAGAAACTCATGCCTCACGTTTCACGCTCATGCTTCACACCTCACATTTCATATGCACTGGGCCACAGGACTCACGCCTCACTCACTGCTCACGATTCTGTTTTGTGTTGACGGTGCCAGAGTACAGTGCTGTTTGCTCAATTGATCAGAGACAATATTCGTGGTTTGTTTCTTTTCCGAAGAAGGGTTCTTTCGACGAAGAAGAAGACCTCCTGATTTTGATCTTGCTCAAGATGAGGAAGCGAAAGAGACAAAGCATATGGTACCAAGAACATTTCTTCCTTACAGAATCACAAGGAGAATTCCACCGTACATTCCATCATCTCCTTAACTCAGAATCTTCGCCACATCTTTCCAGACTTGTGGGTTTTTGTTTGTTTGTTTGTTTGTTTGTTTGTTTGTCTTTTTTTTTATCTTTGTCCGTGTAGTCAGACACACGCGGATTCCAGAGGAGGGGCCTTGCCGGACCAACTCGATCGATTTTTCTTTGTGGTCATCCATCCTGCATGTGGGGAGAATTGAAATGGCCAATGGTAACCAGGAACTTCAACTTCATGCATTGAAAAAAGTGGACAGTCCCACTTCTCCGCTCACGCGTGCGTGAACCGTGAACCATGAAGCGTGAAACGTGAGTGGAGTTGTATGGCCCTGCGCAAGAGACCTCGTCTGTTCAGTTTTCTATTCACGCGTGAGGCTTGAAGCATGAGGGTGAGACGTGAGGCGTGAGTTTCTATGTCCAGCAGCCTTGATGCATGTTGCACTTCCAGTAGCTTACAGTCTGCTGAAATCTGAATACATATCAAAGTGATTGCTTGTGTGCGAGTAAACAGAAACCAGATACACACGAAAATAGAGTGAGAACTCATTTTGAAATGACGAAACAAGACCGACGCAAATTTTCCGCTAAGTGGCTTTTGTGGAGCGAACATAAAAAGATAATAGAGAAAAAGAAATCACCAGATGTAGGACGAAAACACCACATCACTAACTTCCCCTGATGTTTGGCTGAGTTGGAGAAGGTAACTCTTTTTGTCATTTTTCATGTTTCGCTGAGTTGGAGAAGATAACTCTTTTCGTCAGTTTTAATGTTTGGCAGAGTTGGAGAAGATAACTCTTTTTGACATTTTCAATGTTTCGCTGAGTTGGAGAAGATAACTCTTTTGTCAGTTTTAATGTTTTACTGAGTTGGAGAAATAACTCTTTTTGTCATTTTTTAATGTTTCTGCTGAGTTAGAGAAGATAATCTTTTTGTCAGTTTTAACAATCTTCGAGTGGCACACTGGGGGTTTTCTCTCCTTCTCAACCCCAGCTCGCGGGTCATAGCATTCCTCATTTATTGACTTTTTAACAGTCTTTGATCACTGGAGCGTCACGATGCAATGCCCGTTATAAAGCCTTGATTTGATCATTGATGTAACCGTCATGATATGTTGATTGTCATAGACGATTGATTAGGAATGTTCACGGAGGGGGCTGTGGTACAGTACCCTATTGCAGATTGGCTGGCTGCGTTGATAGAGCCGTGGACTGAAGAGCTTATGTATCAAGTTCAAATCCAGCCGCAACATAAACCCTATCTTTTTGCTGCCCACCTGAATGCTTCAGGTTTGGAATTCTTCAGAACAGATTCATTGGACTCGGACAATCCCATACGTGCTCTTGCTAAACCTGCCAGCAATGATCTGGAAGACTCCTTTGACCCTGTTGCAAAACTACGCGCTGATAAAGTCTTGAAATGGAGAGGGGGGGGGCGAGGGGGGGGATCTAGGAATCATTAAGACAACACCAGCAGAATGTCCGAAGCTTTACAATGGGCAGCAAACAGGCCAGTTTTTATATCCACTTAACTACAATTATTTTCATCGCGTCAGCACTTTCATTTCTCCCCCACCCACCCCGCTCCAAATTGGACATTTTTTTGGGGGGGGGGGGGGGGAATGATAATGGAGGGGGTGTAGGTGTAGTCCGTCTATGCATGAAAACTGGATCTCAGAAAGAAAGAAAAAGCTTTCTGCACTTATCCACTCGAACTAGCTTTTTTTTTTAATTATTATTATTGTACTGTATTTCCGATTTTTATCTTATGATTGTTAGTTGTTAAACCACACAAAAATTGTGCACCAGCAGAATGACCGAAGCTTTAAAAATGGGCAGCAAACAGGCTAGGATTTTTTTCTTTTCTTTTTTTTTATTTCCTTTTTTTTTTTTTTTTTCTTTTTTTGTCCACTTAATACTCCAATTATTTTGATAGTGTCAGTACTTTCACGACTCACTGCCATCCACCCACGCCTCCAAATAGGACCAATTTTTTTTTTTGGGCTGATAATGTGGGGTGAAAAAAAGTGCATTCATCCACTCCAACTTTTATGCGTATTTTACTTCCGATTTTTATCTTGTGGGGAAAAAAATTGTGCATTCATCCACTAACTTTATGCAATTTTGCTTCGATTTGTATCTGTGATTTAGTTGTCAAACTACACAAAGCTGTACTCACAAATAAGCGATAGGGCCAAACAATTCTATCTCCCATTAACTTTTTTTTCCGCTGTTTGACACAGGTTTGTGTGTATGTGTGTGTGTGTGTGTGTGTGTGTGTGTGTGTGTGTGTGTGTGTGTGTGTGTGTGTGTGTGTGTGTGTGTGTGAGTGTGTGTGTGTGTGCGTCTGTGTGTGTGTTATGTGTGTGTGGTGTGTGTGTGTGTGTGTGTGTGTGTGTGTGTGTGTGTGTGTGTGTGTGTGTGTGTGTTGTGCTTGCGTGTGTGTTGTGGTTGTGTGTGTATGTGTTCATGTGTGTGTGTTTGCGTGTGTGTTTGTTTGTGCGTCGTGCATCTGTGTGTGTCTGTGTGTGTGTGTGGCGCGCGCGCGGTCTATATGTGTGTGTGTGTGCGTGTGTGTGTGTGTGTGTGTGTGTGTGTGGTGTGTGTGTGTGTGTGTGTGTGTGTGTGTGTGTGTGTGTGTGTGTGTGTGTGTTTTAGTGTAGGTTGGTTTTTGGTTGGTTGTAAGTTGATGTTTTATCTGAAACGATATCCTCAAAAACACCGAGCCCTGTGCATTTATGAATGATAGGCTGTTACAGCAGAGTTGTTTTGAGGAATAATACAATATGATTGATTCTTTTTTGTATGATTGTTTGTGTTTCTGTTTGGTTGGTTGGTTGGTTGGTTGTTGTTGCTTGCTTGTTGTTGCTTGGTTGCTTGTCTTTTGCTTGGTTTGGTTAGTTGGTTGGTTTGGTGGTTGTTTGGTTTGGTTGATTGGTTGGTTGATGGTTGGTTGGTTGGCTGTTGGTTGGTTGGCTGGTTGGTTGGTTGGTTGTTTTTCAGATTTGGGTATACATACGTACAGACATTTACACACACACACACACACACACAACACACACACACACACACACACACACACACACACACACACACACACACACACGCGCGCACGCGCACGCACACACACACACACACACACACAGAGAAAGAGAGAGAGTTGGTTGGTTACTTGCTTGCTTGCTTGCTTGCTTGCTTGTTTCTTGCTTGTTTGCTTGCTTGCTTGCTTGCTTGCTTGCTTTTTAATTGGATTACGCACACACTTACAGAGAGATGATGAGAGATGATTAGAGAGTTTAGGAGAGAGAGAGACGAAATTAGAGCAGAGAGAGAGAAGAGAGAGAGAGTTTACTTTCGAAAAACAATAAACAATGATAGTCTTAAGACCAAATCTGAAGGACGGGATTGAAGTTACATGTCTAAATAAAAACTGTTGTTTTGTTTACGACGAACTTCCTTTCCCATGAGTCCAAGCCGAGGGATGCTTATAGAACCACCTATGCTTTGTTATGAATAAACTTCCATGACCTTAGCGAGCCGTTTAGGAACGAACTGTTTAGAGACAGGCTGTTTAGAGATGAGCTGTTTAGAGACAGGCCACATGGGATGCTGTCAGTTTGATATTTGCGCGACAGCTGGGCTAGGGATAGGTCGTTGGTATAATTTGTTTTTTTAGTATTCATGCTTTTTTTTTTCCCCTATTTTGTGAAGACAGTAAGTAGACAACACATCACAGTCAAATAAACATATTTCACAGACAGCGTGGATTGCATGTTAATGTTCATCATGTTCATTAGGTATGCGAAAGAAGAGTATTAACAATACCAGCAGAACTCGTATGGGAAAAAATCAAAATTGCAAAAATGGGCTAACATCTGTTTCGGTAGAAAAAAAAATAAACCACAGACATTTCAAGAATCTACATACTTTCTATTGCTTTATATGAAAAATCATTTGTCATATGCCATGTTCCATTAATGTTATTTTTCTGTGTCAAACCTGTTTTCAATTTCTTTTTATATAAATTGGTATATAGTGTCGTCTCTTTATATCTGCATTTGTAAATAAAGAGTTCTGACGGAACATAATTCAGCCTTAGATGTTATCTGAGCTGAGATTGGTGTCATATCCAAACAATACGATCATATCGGTGATATTTAAGGAGGTAACATTGGAACAAATACCACTCAAGAATGCTCCAAACTGTCTCCTGGTCAGGTGGCCGAACCACTTGGTGCGCTGTTGTGTGATGTAACGGTTGACAGGTATTGTTGCAACCATCTCTGGGATCTCTTCATTTGTAATCATGTCTCTTTTGATCAGAGATATTGATAAAAAAGAAAAGACAGGCTATTGCAAAGATGTTGATCAAAGTACAGACATTTACAGAGATAATGATGAAAAGGACAGGCTCTTACAAAGATGTTGATCAAAGTAAAGACACTTCAAACTGGAACTGTCCCAGATTCTTTCAAGTCTGCTATTGTTCACCCTCTCCTCAAGAAATACAATTTAGACCCAAATGAACTGAAAAATTACCGGCCTATCTCTAATCTCTCTTTCTTGTCAAAACTCATCGAAAAAGTTGTCCTCAACCAGCTGAACTCTCACCTGTCTGCCAACAATCTCCGCAATCCTTTCCAGTCAGCCTACCGCTAGTGCCATAGCACTGAAACTGCCCTGCTACACATTCTCAACAATCTCCTCCTTGCAACTGATACTGGCAAAGTCTCTCTCCTCACACTCCTTGATCTGTCTGCAGCCTTTGATACCATTCATCATGGTATTCTCCTTTCTAGACTTCATCATACTTTTGGCATCTCTGACATTGCTCTCTCCTGGTTCACTTCATATCTATCAAACGAGAAAACAAACTGTTCTCATTAATGGCACTTACTCTCAACCTGCATACCTGACCTGTGGTGTTCCACAAGGATCTGTCCTTGGCCCTGTTCTTTTCACTCTTTACACCTCCCCCCTGTCTACCATCATCAACTCCCACTCTATAAAACACCACTTCTATGCTGATGACACCCAACTTCTAGACAGTGACACACCAGACAATATACAACGCCTCTTGACTCGCACCACTGAGTGTTACTCGGACATTAAGAACTGGATGACGTTCAACAAACTTCAGTTTAATGACGACAAGACAGAAGCTATCCTCATTGGCACCCGTCAGAAACTTTCTCAGCTGCCTCCTCTTTCTCTCCCATTATGTAACACATCAGTCCCAATTTCTGATTCAACTAAAAACCTTGGTATCTGCATTGAGTCTACCCTCTCCATGAACAACTTTGTTTCTCAAACTGCCAGATCTTGCTACTATCACCTCCATCGTATAAGCCTGATCAGGAAGTATCTCTCTGTCGAAACAACTGCAAAACTCGTTCTCTCCTTCATAATGTCTCGCATTGACTATTGCAATTCACTCCTGTCTGGTCTTCCTGCCTCCACCATTCACATCCTGCAGCGCATTCAAAACAATGCTGCACGCCTTGTACTAAAAAAGAAAAAAGCTGACCACATATCTCCTCTCCTGGCACAACTTCACTGGCTCTCTGTATCAAAGCGCATACAGTACAAACTAGACACCATGTGCTACAAAAGCCTCAATAACGCAGCCCCCGATTACCTGTCAAGCCTACTTGAGATCTATGTTCCCTCACGTACCCTCGGCTCTGTCTCCGATCCTCTGACTTTTCGCTTTCCACGCACTAAGCTCAATACCTATGGTCCACGAGCCTTCTCTGTTTCTGGTCCACTTTCCTGGAACAAACTTCCTCTCTCTGTCCGTCAGCAACCTACTTTTGTCTCCTTCAAGTCCGCTCTCAAAACTCACATTTTCTCCTCTGCATAAAATCCTGACCTCACTCAATCCCCTCTGCAACCTGTCTCCACTCGGAGGGGAATCACATTGTAATATATAATTGTATATAATATGCTCTCTATAATTTTCCATTGCTTTTATTCTTTCTCCCCATTTTAGCCGTGTGCGTGTGCGTGTGCGTGTGTGTGTGGTGTGTGTGTGTGTGTGTGTGTGTGTGTGTGTGTTGTGTGTGTGTGTGTGTGTGTGCGTGCGTGCGTGTGTGTCTGTTTTAGCGCTTAGGTTTTATTTTATCAAGATTTTGCGCTATACAAAATAAAGTATTGTTGTTGTTGTTGTAAAAGATGTATTGATAAAAAGGTTAGGCTCTTACAAAGATGTTAATCAAAGTAAAGACACTTAAAAGATATATTGATAAAAAGGTTAGGCTCTTACAAAGATGTTGATCAAAGTAAAGACACTTAAAAGATATATTGATAAAAAGTTTAGGCTCTTACAAAGATGTTGATCAAAGTACAGACACTTACAGAGATATTGATAAAAAGGACAAGTTCTTACTAACATGTTTATCAAAGTACAAACACTTACAGAAATATTGATGAAAGGACAAGCTCTCAATAAGATGTTGATCAAAAGTACAGACACTTACAGATGTACTGATAAAAGGACAAGCTCTTAATAAGATGTTGATCAAAGTGCAGACACAAAAATATTGATAAAAGGACAAGCTCTTACAAAGATCTTCATCAAAGTACATGTACAGACACTTACAAACAACACTTTCTGTTCGTGTGTGTTAATCAGCATCTTTGTAAAAGCCTGTACTTTGATCAAGGTCTGTTAAGACTCTTGTTTCTGTAAGATAGACGAAACACAGAAGCTGTGTTGAAGACAACTTATCAAAACAAGCCTGGCTGGTATCTCCTGGTTGAGCCATGTCCTCGTTATCTCGACACCCGGGTTAGTTCCCAACACCTTTGATCAAGATCCTAGCTGGTACCATTCCTTGCCCCGTGTGAAGGCGAAAGTCTTAACACAACCAAACTGATTGGCACAGTAAGAACAAGGAATATCCCATCGTCTGTTAAGGTGGTCTCACAGATGGCAAGTAGCCTCGCCTGCCGCAGCTAAATACCGTGAACCACTTTCAAAAAGCGACGTTAAACATGACTATAATAATAATACTTAAATAATAACAACAGTAACAATAATAATGATAACAACAATAATAATAATAACAGTGACGATGGTGGTGGTGGCGGTGGTGATGATGATGATGATGATGATGATGATGATGATGATGATGATGATGATGGTATGATGATGATGATGATGATGATGATGATGATGATGACGATTGTTACAAAGGTGGTTTATGAGTTGACTGCTGACAGAAAGAGAATGAAAAACAGAAGACGAGAGGTATGATGTAAACTGTGTGTGTGTGTAGGTACGTGTTCTGTGTGTTTTGGTCAGATGACCAAACCATTTTATACTCTGTTGATGGCTATGATGGTGGACTGGTTACTATTATCTCTGATCTTGGTGTCTCTGACCATATCGCGTCTGGTCTTGTTGATAGATCTCAAACGACGCATTTCACATACGGTAATTTTGTGTTCTAGGGACTTGATCAGGGTCCAGGTCTGGCACTGGTATGTTAGGGTGGGGATGAAAAATGAAACCAGTCAGCTTGCCTTTTCCGTCTGTGGGAATATTGTAGTGTTTTAGGTGTGGGACTGTTTTGACAACTGACATTCTTTGTGTGTTAGATTCTGGTCTTGTTCTCTCTGTTGAGTCTCTTTCATCTGTTGTGAAAATCCTGCCGAGGTATCTGAATTGATTCCCTAGTTTGAGTTTAGTGCCATCTATGTAAATGCTAAGGTTGCCCGATCTTTTGCTGACCTTCATTGTCTCGGTTTTGCTGGAGAATAACCTCTCAAAATCCAGCATCGTCAAAACTTGGAAACATAAACCGTTTGCCACGTGGGAGAGCAAACATTGTTACATGCCAGTCTCTGGTGACTTACATGCCACGAACAAAGTATGGCAAGATGGGGAGCCGACTTTAGTGAAGGCAAAAAAAAAGTCTCGCGACAGCTTGGCACAGTCAGAATACAGATTCTTCCATCAATTTAGTGATCGTGGGACCAGACTCATTTAAAACGAAGGCACAAGAATCCCCAGACACCTTGGCAGAAGAAAAACATGGCCTACTCCCTGACCCCACAGACGAGTTAAAAAGTCTCAGCAAGGCCAAACTGAGTGGCACCCTAAGGCCGCGAAGGATCAACTCCCCGACGTAAACATGGACACTATCTTGTCCAGCTTCCGCTTCCTTTCATCCCCTCTGAAGTCCCTGTTAACCCTCTGATTCCCTAAACCTACCCTATACCACAACCTGCCTGCAAGAGGATGGTGGTGGATAGGGTGTGGAAATGTAAGGGGTTGGTTGGTTGGTGGTTGGTTGGTTGGTTGGTTGGTTTGGTTTGGTTGGTTGGTTGGTTTGGTTTGGGTTGGTTCGCTGGTTGGTTGGTTGGTTAATTGGTTGGTGGTTAATGGTAATGGTTGGTGTTGGTTGCTGGTTGGTTGGTTGGTTGGTTGGTTGGTTGGTTGGTTGGTTGGTTGGTTGGTTGGTTGGTTGGTCTGGTTGGTAGGTGTTGGTTGGTTAGTTGGTGGGTTGTTTAGTTGGTTTGTTGT
>CM060307.1:25673911-25676411 GCA_030674185.1 Monoplex corrugatus
GCAGACAACCAGTAGCGTGGTCACGTGACACGCGGTGGCCAATCAGCGCACGTCTCTTCTGTCTCCTGTGGTCCTGGGCACTGCTGTCATCTGGTGTTGTTGGCAGTAAGTAGAATCGTGTGTGTGTGTTGTGTATGTGTGTGTGTTGTGTGTGTGTGTTGTGTGTGTGTTGTGTGTTGTGTGTGTGTGTGTTGTCTGTGTGTGTGTGTGGTCTGTGTCTGTGTGAGGTCTGTGTCAGTGTGTCTGTGTCTATGTGTGTATCTGTGTGTGTCTGTGTGTGTGTCTTTGTGTGTGTGTGTGTGTGTGTGTGTATGTGTGTGTGTATGTATTGGTGTGTTTGTGTGCGTGTCTGTGTGTGTGTGTGTCTGTGTGTGTGTCTGTGTGTTGTATGTATTTGTGTCTGTGTGTGTGTGCGCGTGTGTGTGTATGTCTTTGTGTCTTGTGTGTGTCTGTCTCTGTGTGTGTCTGTGTGTGTGTGTCTGTGTGTTGTATGTATTTGTGTATGTGTTTGTGGTATGATTTGTATCTGTGTTTGTGTGTATGTGTGTCTGTGTGTGTATATGTATTGTGTCTGTGTGTGCGTGCGCGAGCGTGTGTGTATGTATGTGTCTTGTGTGTGTGCGCGCGCGTGTGTGTCGATGTATTTGTGTCTGTGTTTGTGAGTGTGTCTGTCTGTGTGTCTTGTGTGTCTTTATGTCTGTCTGTGCGTGTGCTACCCTTTAATAAGTGTTTGTGTTGCCGGCACAGTTGTTGTTATACATTGTGTGTGTATTATTGTGTGTGTTTATGTATGTGTCTTTGTGTATTTATGTTTGTGTGTGTCTCTGTGTGTATATGTTTTTGTGTAATGTGTGTTTTTGTATTTCTGTTTGTCTGTGTGTTTGCGTTTGTGTGTGTATGGTGTGTGAGTATGAGTGGTGGACTGTATTTCTGTATGTGTGTATGTATGTTTGTTTGTGTTTGTATAGTATTTTGTGTTTCTCAGTGTGTGCGCGCGCTTGTGTTTGCGGGTTTGTGTGTGTGTGTTAATTAATCTGTGTGTGGTTTATATTTGTGTGTGTGTTTACATTTATGTCTGTGTGTTTGTGGGTGCATGTGTATATATGTGTTTGTTTGCTTGTGTGTACGTGCTTTGTGTTTGTGTGTGTGTGCATGTGTTTGTGTATTTGTGTTAGCGTTTGTGTGTGTATATGTTTGTGTTTGCGTTTGTGTGTGTGCGTGTTGTTCTGATTATCATGCACGTAACGATGATGATAATGATGATGATGATGATGGTGATGTGGTGGTGGTGGTGGTGGTGGTGGTGGTGGTGTGGGGGTGGGGGTGGGGATTGGGGTGGCTGTTGTGATGATGATGACGATGATGGTGTTGACGACGCAACGACGACGATGAATGACGATGACGATGATGATGATGTTTAGTATATTTCTCTTAACAGTACCTCGACAGATGTGAATCATAAAGAACAGATTGGTGTGGGCGTATAAATCACGATTTAGTTTTGATATGACGTGACGCATGACACATTTGTCTGGTATGCGGTCACTTTTTTCTTTTTTTTTTTCGAAACGAAGATAACCCTTTCGCTCCCTCGCCTTATCAACCAACTTCCTATAAAGAGCTGGTGGGTAGGGCGAGGGAATGAAAGGTTAATTTGTTCTCTATGCAAAGGTAGGCTTATTGTTTGCCTCTGCTTCCAACATTAGCTCTTGCCGAGCGTGAGGTGTTGGAAGCGAAAGTACACCTGTTTAGCAACTGCGGTAATATACAAATCATGCAGGTGACGATGAAGAATAGAACGCGGTGCTGTGTGTGTGTGTGTGTGTGTGTGTGTGTGTGTGTGTGTGTGTGTGTGTGTGTGTGTGTGTGTGTGTGTGTGTGTGTGTGTGTGTGGATGTACGTGTGTGTGGATGTACGCGCGCGCGCGCGTGTGTGTATGTGTGTGTGTGTGTGTGTGTGTGTGTGTGTGTGTGTGTGTGTGTGTGTGTTTGCATGTGTGTGTGTTTGTGTATTGATAGATGTTAAAAGTATATATAGTGTGTATGGATAGATGTTATAAATATATACAGTGTGTATAGATAAATGTTATAAGTATATGTAATGCGTATGGATAGATGCTATAAGTATACATATAGTATATATAGGATAGATGGTATTCATTGTATTACTTCTAGTTTCCCGAAACTACTTGATATGTGAAATGCGCATGCGCAGATCTGCCATATTCTGTCTGCAACGGGCGCCATATTGACTCTTACCCATGATCGTCTTCTCATTTGGTCATGTGTGTTACCGACATTATTCTGATGTAGGTTGTATGGGCAGCGAAAAGGCCAGCTTTTAATGTTGCGGGTGGGACTAAACTCGAGATATCAGATTTTGAATCCATGGCTCTATCAAATTACCAACAGACACTCGTTAAATAAAAAGTGGCACGCCCAAGGATTGAACCCAAAACCCTCGCGTTTTGAGCATGGCTCTCTAACAACTGAGCAAAGAG
>CM060307.1:25681411-25701411 GCA_030674185.1 Monoplex corrugatus
TTGTCTTGGCAAGGCCGGATGATCGAGTGATGTGTCCATACCATGTTAGTTTGCGTCGTCCTACTAAGGTCAGGAGGTCAGTGTAAGGCCCGATTTCATTTTGAATTCTTCTTTTGACTTAGTCATTCGTGATGCGATCTCTGTATGTTCCGGTTGATGTCAAGCCAATAACCTACCAACCTGTTATTTTTGTTATTCTTAACTTTTTTTTTACTCACACAACACTTGCGGTTGATGTGAAGCCAAAAACCTGCCAACCTGTTATTTTCGTTATTCGGAACTTTTTTTACTCACACAACACTTGCGCTTGATGTCAAGCCAAAAACCTACCAACCTGTTATTATGTTTATTATTCAGCAGCCTGTGGGTTGTACCGGTGTGTGAGGCGCGGGGTGTGTGTGTGTGTGTGTGGTGGGCTGATGGGTAATGGACAATGGCGGCAACTGCCTGTCACACGTCACCACGCTCCAGTGCTGCCACTGAGCGAGCGGGTGAGTCAGTAAGCGAGTGCGCCACCTTTCCTCCTCTTGTGACGACGCGGCGGGTCATCTCATTACCTCATTTGCACCAAACTGTCGCTTCACTGCACCCCGCCAAGAGCAGGGAGGACGTGTTACGCTCGTTTGGGGTGAATAGACGAGAATGCTCCGCTCGTTTAGAGTGAAAAGACGGGAAGTGCAAAGGGCCCATTGGGGTAACAAGATGAAAGGGGGGGCAGGAGGAAAAAGGGGGAGACTCCCGCCCTGTTGTAAATGTCCTGATAAGTTTCTGGCCGGTTCTTGGATCGCTCAACCTTGGGCCTTGATGTTTTCTAATGAGGAATGAACGTAGCGGGCTGGTTTATGACACCGAACGTAACGGCCATGTTTCCACTGTGGAATCTGAGGCACTCAAGCAGCAACAATAAATCACAAACGTCAACATATCTTGTACAGTCATCGGCTTCGTTTCTCTCTAATGTCATTTTGAAATAAATTCGCGGAGAAAGAAACAGACAGACACAGAGAGAGAGAGAATGAGAGCGGCAGTATATCACTCCACCTCGGCATATCATGTATAATGATCAGTTTAATATCAGTTTACTGTTACATATGAATGAATATGCCATCAGATACTGCGGCGAAATGACTTTCTGGTGTTCACGGTAGTTTATGTGGGTTTCTTCCGGTTCACTCATATTCTGTTTTGTTTTGTTTTGTTTTGTTTTGTTTTTTCTTTGACAGCTTCTGCTGTTGCCCTTGCTTTTGGAGTTGTAATATTCATGGGACATTAAACTTCCTGAACGTGAGAGACTGATAAACTGGCTAGGGAACTTTTCTTTTTTATTATCATTATTATTGTTACTTCGTCTGTTTCTTATTTATCGCTTCCTCCGATCTTTCCGTTCACCTTTACGGATCTTTCTCTTGCTAAGTGCCTGATTTCTTTCTTTAGTTCTGCCATGTCTGTCTGTCTGCCTGCTTGCCATGTTTGGAACTGCCAAATTTTCCGGCGTGTTCTGTTTACCTACCTACCTGTCTGCCTGCCTGCCTGCCTGCCGACCTACTGCCTGCCTGCCTGTCTGTCTGTCGTCTGTCTGTCAGTCTGTCTGCCTGCCTTTGCCTGCCTGCCTGTCTGTCAGTCTGTCTGTCTGTCTGTCTGACTCTGTCTGTTTGTCTTTGTTTGTTTGTCTGTCTGCCTGCCTGCCTGCCTGCCTGTCTGTCTGCCTGCCTGTCTGTCTGTCTGTCTGTCTGGTTGTCTGTCTGTCTGTGCATATTGCAAGCATCTTTTGATGCAGCCCATGTACCGACAGTTGACATGCGTAACACATGTTGAATATGCTACGAACTACTTTCAGTCTATCTACATGTATCTGCATTAGTTAAACCTTTTTATCCCTCACCCAAAGGGAGCACCAGGTAGACCCAGGGAGAAAATATTGGACGGACTTGCAGGGTGGCTGAGGACAGAGAGGGTGGGAGATGTACTTTTAGCGACAAGGGATAGAATCATATGGAGGACCATGATCGCTAACGCCATGCGGCAGGACACATGATGATGATGATGATGATGATCCCTCATATGATCTAACAGCTGGTAATGGTGCAATTTAGGTTCTCTAGCTCATGCAGATGAATACACAGCTTGACTTCGTAACGTTTGACAACATCTTACGCTAACCCTAACTCTATCCCTAATCCTTATACTGTTGGTTGGCAATCAATTCATGGAGAAGACGGATGAATCCCAAGGGTGAAGGTTTGGAGCTAGCTGAGCTAGTATCAGGACTAGGACAATTAATCGTTTTCCAATGCAGTATCTGTGAGAAAGCTAAACTGCACCATAACCCAACTTCCTGAAGTTTTGGGTATATTCAAGAATGTACTGGTCACATCCTGAAAATGTGATTTGGCAAGATGGTGGACAGAGTACAGAAACGAAACGGTTAGTTTATATATGCACCTGTATTTGCTTCATTTTTGTCACAATGGCGATACCTTGTGAAAATCAGTCTGCTGTCCCCGAAGAAAGTGTGTTGCCGAAGTACAGTGCCACTCATTTCTTTGTTGTTATTTTGTTTTCTGTATGGGTGTACTTATGTTTTTACCTGTGGAAGTGAATTTTTGCTACAGAATTTTGACAGGAATAACTCTTTTCTTGCCGAGGGATCTTTAACGTGTTCTAAGTGCGTGTTGTGACACAGGATTATTCATCGTCTCATTCGAAAGAATAGTACCTAGACCATCTTTTAGATCCATGAAGACGGCGGGGGATGGGGGGGAAGAAAAAATTCTGCACGTGGTACCTCGGTTTATCGTATCATTAAAAAAAAAAGTTAGCCCCTAGATCACTACTTACATCCAATAGATGGAGGGGGGAGAGGGGAGCGTGAAGACAACCCTCTGTCCTATTCGTAATTTGATTTGAACCTAAGATTTCAGGTGTCCTAAGCAGGTGCTTTTAACCACTCAGCCACAAACACCAATACACGTCTGTCTATGCTTTTCTACGGACACTTCGGAAACAGAAATGTGTGTTGATGCCGGAAACAAACTATAGTGAGGAAGGTTTATGTATGGTATATGTCTACCAGCGCTCTTTCTGCAGACATTTCAGAAACAGCAGTATGTGTTGATGATAGGAAGAAGCTTTAGTGAGGATTGATTGTTTAGCAGGCTACTTTCTACATAGCTGTTATTTTGTTATTTTTTATACTGTACACGGTTATCTCTGTTATTTTGGCAGTCAGACATCGCCTGCTTAGGGTGATGTACATTGCCTGGAACTATATAGAAGTTTTCCTTTGGTGGTTCCACTGAAGTGTTTATTCTGTGATTGGATGTGTGTATGTGTGTGTGTGAAAGAGTGTGCGTGCGTGTGAGAATGTGTGTGAGTGTGTGTGTGTGTATGAGTATGTTTGTGAGTGTCTGTATGTTGTGAGTGTGTGTATGCATGTGTGGGAGTGTGGTGGGAGTCAGAGAGAACGTTCATGTCGGGAGACAAATCGCCTATACAGGTATGTCATAGTGCTAAACTTATGGTTCTTCTGATAAAAGCAACCAGACACATGGCCAGATTGATATCAACAGAAAATTGATGAAGAGTCCAGCACCTCTTCTCTCTCTCACTCTGTCTCTCTGTCTCTGTCTCTCTCTGTCTCTCTCTCTCTCTCTTTCTCTCTCTGTCTCTCTCTCTCTCTCTCTCTCTCTTTCTTCTCTCTCTGTTCTCTCTGTCTCTTTCTCTCTCTCTCTCTTTCTCTCCTCTCTCTCCCCTCTCTCTCTCTCTCTGTCTGTCTTTCTCTCTCTCTGTCTGCTCTCTGTCTCTCTCTCTCGTCTCTCTCTCTCTTTCTCTCTCTCTCTCCCTCTCTTCTCTCTCTCTGTCTCTCTCTCTCTATCTCTCTTCTCTCTCTCTCTCTCTCTCTCTCTCTCTCTCTCTCTCTCTCCTCTCTCTCTCACTCATCATCATCAAAAGTCATTGTCGTCAGGTTAACGTGAAGTTGTACTGACATTTCTCTTGCACACACATAACATTCTTTGGGTGACAGGGCAATGAACGGGTAGTTATCAATGATTGATTGAATGGTTCTGCAATTCACATTTGATTGTATGTATACTTTACAGTTTAACGTTCTTTTTCCTGCGAAGTATGCATTTGCAAATTAGTTCATCTGATTATGTGTGCTTCTTCTTTCCATTCACCATCCATATCTTCATAGACTCCCTTATTCATCCAATGACCTATCCATCTGTCCATTCATCTCTCTATCCACCATCTATCCATCCAAATAACCATCCGTTCAGTCAAAGAACCAATTCCACCAATCTATACATCTCTTCATCCATCCATGGCTTCATAAACCTATCTAACATATGAACCTATCTATCATATCATATCACTCAATCAGCCCATCGATCTGTCTATCCACCTATCCATCCATCCAATCCATCCATCAATCCATCAATCCATCCATCATCCATCCGTTCACCTATCCGCCCCATCCACATCTCTGTCCATACACCTTCAATGATTTATGATCCACAGATCAGTGGGGTGCGCGGACGGGAGCCGGGAAGCCTTGCAAGGCTTTGAGCGAGTGGCTGGCTGCAGAGGGCAGTGGACAGGGCACGTGAGCAACGCTTCCTCTCTGTGCGGGGCGGGATGGCGCGTGTGCAGCTGGTATGACCACGCCCTGCTCGGCAACATCACGTGGCTCGACGCCACTTCAGTGCCCGGATGTTACGTCTTCAACGCTGCCCAAGATGGCGGCCGCTGCCAGGAATGCCGGGACGACCTGGAACAGGTGGGTGACTGTCACTGTTATTTTTGTTTAAAGCCCAGCCGACTGCGTAGAGCCATATCGGGGTTATAACCGTTTCAAAACATACACAATACTTCAACTGTGGAAAAATAGGAAAATAAATTTAAGTACACATATCAATCCATTCGCGCACATAATCTAAGGAGATGCCCCTGGCGTTGACCACTCCGTTCAATTTATCGCACAGAGAATTTAAAAAACATACTTGAATACAAATTAAACATAACTAAGGACATTAAACATATACAAAAACGGGCCTAAATTACCTAAAATTGCTTCGCATATCTCATTTCCCTACAGCCAAAAATTTCACTTAGTACATGTCCCAATTATTAATCCTCAGAGAAAGTACTAAGACTATCAAACACATACAGGGAAATAGACCAGCAAGGCAGAAAATGATAGGAAGAAATGACAAAAGCGAAGGAACAAGACAGAAACAAAGAGAGTGACAGAAAAGAGGAAATTTCAAGCGCAGAATTTTCAGAAGGTGGGGATACTGTTTATACTGAAAGAACCACCGGCATCCCCACGGGGGTAGAACAGGTGTGTGAAGAAACTAATGTCAGCAGTTTCAGTTTCATAACAGCCTTGGGATTATGCCATGTGTTTGTAATGTTAATGATGATGATAAAACAGGGCGCCCACTGCTGTGATATCAGGACGTTTGCAAAACGTGACCTGAAGTCTGCTGATCTCAGTATGGCCACCTAGGAAGAGACAGCTTCAAATCGCTGTGCCTGGCGACAAGCTGTACGTGCAGATATCTCCATTGCTGAAGAGCAACGAACTTGACTGTGGTCGGACAGAAGAAAGACAAAGAAAAGCTGCGACGGTGACTATCCAGCCACAGCCATCAGCCTTCATGTGCATTAGCTGTGTCAAGGACTCACCATCATCATCATCAACATTATGTGCCCTGCCACATAGCGATGGCGATCATGGCCCTCCATATGCACCTATCCCTTGTCGCTGCAAGCACATCTTCCACCCTTTCTGTCCTCAGTCACCCTGCAAGTCCATCCAATATTTTCTCCCTAGGTCTACCTGGTGTTCTCTTTCCCTCCAGTTTTCCTGTTGTGACCAGGTGCTCTAATTCCCCTTTCCTCATAAATGGCCTATAAATGTTACTTGTCTTTTCCTGATCCTCTTATCAATGATCTTCTTGTGTCTGCCTCCATCAAGACTTCCAAGGACTGCCATTCAAGAATCGGCCTGGTCAGCCACAGCTGATGATGTTACACTTGTAGCTGGGTACTTAACCGGGTGCATCCATTGTCTAATCAGACAGATGGAGACGGAGCTGTCCATCAATGATAAAACGTTGATCTCGAAGCTCCTCTGGAGTCACTGTGCATTGCACATTTACAAGACACAGAGTATAGTACATACAGAAGTACTGGTATGTGACACACAAAGACACACACACACACACACACACACATATATATATATACACACACACACACTCTCTATCTCTCTCTCTCTTTCTCTCTCTCTCTCTGTCTCTCTCTCTCTCTCTGTCTCTCTCCCTCTCTCTCTCTCTCTCTCTCTCTCTCTCTCTCTGTCTGTCTGACTATCTCTCTCTCTCTTTCTCTATCTATCTATCTATCTATATATATATATATATATCTATCTATCTGTCTGTCTGTTTATCTCTCTGACGACATGGTTGCAAGAGGACGTGGCAGGAATTTGAAATTTGTTCAAGAAGGTTCGCAGCACTTGGACAGTTCCATATGTGCTCTACCCAAATATGTCAGCAAACAACTGACAGATTCCTTTAGACTGCACAAAACCCCATGCTCTGATAAGACCTTGACATGGGGAGGAGGGAAGAGACCTATGAAACACTAAGCTGACACCACCAGAACGATTGAAGCATTAAGATAGTAGCAAACAGACGCGTGTTTAATGTTGAGGGCTGGGATTGAATTCGAGATATAGTACAACAGACCCGTGTTTATTGTGAGGGCTGGGATTTGAACTCGAGATAGTAGTAAACAGACCCGTGTTTAATGTTGAGGGCTGGGATTTGAACTCGAGATAGTAGCAAAAGGACCCGTGTTTATTGTTGAAGCGGGACTGGGGATGTTTATGAAAACTCGAGATAGTAGCAAAAGGACCCGTGTTTAATGTTGAGAGGCTGGGATTTGAACTCGAGAAGGTAAGCAAACAGACCGTGTTTAATGTTGAGGGCTGGGATTTGAACTCGAGATAGGTAGCAAACAGACCCGTGTTTAATGTTGAGGGCTGGGATTTGAACTCGAGATAGTTAGAAACAGACCCGTGTTTAATGTTGAGGGCTGGGATTTGAACTCGAGATAGTAGATAATAGACCCGTGTTTAATGTTGAAGGCTGGGATTTGAACTCGAGAAAGTATAGAAAACAGACCGTGTTTAATGTTGAGGGCTGGGATTTGAACTCGAGATAGTATGTATTAACAGACCCGTGTTTAATGTTGAGGCTGGGATTTGAACTCGAGAAGGTACAAACAGACCTGTGTTTAATGTTGAGGGCTGGGATTTGAACTCGAGATAGGTAGCAAACAGACCCGTGTTTAATGTTGAGGGCTGGGATTTGAACTCGAGATAGGTAGCAAACAGACCTGTGTTTAATGTTGAGGGCTGGGATTTGAACTCGAGATAGGTAGCAAACAGACCTGTGTTTAATGTTGAGGGCTGGGATTTGAACTCGAGATAGTAGCAAACAGACCCGTGTTTAATGTTGAGGGCTGGGATTTGAACTCGAGATAGTAGCAAACAGACCTGTGTTTAATGTTGAGGGCTGGGATTTGAACTCGAGATAGTATAGTAGTAAACAGACCCGTGTTTAATGTTGAGGGCTGGGATTTGAACTCGAGATAGGTAGCAAACAGACCCGTGTTTAATGTTGAGGGCTGGGATTTGAACTCGAGATAGTATAGTAGTAAACAGACCCGTGTTTAATGTTGAGGGCTGGGATTTGAACTCGAGATAGTATAGTAGCAAACAGACCCGTGTTTAATGTTGAGGGCTGGGATTTGAACTCGAGATAGTATAGTAGCAAACAGACCCGTGTTTAATGTTGAGGGCTGGGATTTGAACTCGAGATAGTATAGTAGCAAACAGACCCGTGTTTAATGTTGAGGGCTGGGATTTGAACTCGAGATAGTATAGTAGCAAACAGACCCGTGTTTATTGCTGAGAGCTGGGATTTGAACTCGAGATAGCAGACACTGCGCCCCGGCTGTATCAAAAGAACCAACCTGCCTTCGCGCAGGCCGTTTGCATGAGGATCAGAATTACTATGACGTTATCATTGCAGGATCACGTAGTTAGAATTTATCAGACTGTTGATGTCACTATGGCAGAGTGACGTCAGACTTAATGACATCCTATTAGCAGGATGTCTTGTCGAAGTGGGCAGACTGCGTTAGATCGATTAATGAGGTCTCTGGTGCAGAGTGACGTCAAGGGATAACGATAGATAGCGTGACCCTTGCAGGATTTGGTCAACGGATGACGTCACGATGAAGATGACGTCACAGTTGCAAAGAAACGTCACGTCCACGGCTAACGCCATAACGATTAGCGATGTCAATTTTGCAAGAGACTGCAAATGGATACGTCATAGATTGATGACGTCACTGTTGCAGGACGACTTGGCGGGGGTGGGGGCGGGGTGCGCTCACCAGCACGTGGGCCAGTCGTCATGCATCAGCGGGGGACGCATCGACAGCAGTTGCTGCGTGGACTCCCACTTCCATAGGGCCTGCTCCTTCCAGCCCCAGCTGATGTCTGGTGTGCTGTGCTGCAGAATGCCAGGTAGGTCTGGTCTTGTCTTCATGCCTTCCTCGTATGATTTGTAACAGGTTTACATATTATTTTCATTTTTCTGTTGTTTGTTGATTTCTGCCAAAAGTAAGAAAAGGTGATATGTTTGAATGTGTGTGATAGTTAGAAAACGTGATATGTTCGAATGTGTGTGACAATTAGAAAACTGATATGTTTGAATGTGTGTGACAATTTTGAAAACGTGATATGTTTGAATGTGTGTGACAATTTTGAAAACGTGATATGTTTGAATGTGTGTGACAGTTAGAAAACGTGATATGTTTGAATGTGTGTGACAATTAGAAAACGTGGTATGTTTGAATGTGTGTGACAGTGAAGCCCCCGGTGATTGTGGTGAAACCTCCAGAGAGAATGCACGTGTACACGGGTCTGATCTTCCTGCTGCCCTGTCAGGCCTCTGGCATGCCCCCTCCCCGTGTCCAGTGGTACAAGAACGGTCAGCAGATGTCTGCACACAACCACAGAACATCCGTCCTCTCTTCCGGTAAGTTCTGCATCTCGTGGCTTTCGTCTGGTCAACTCACATTCGGTTGAACATTAAGATGGTTTACTCGCTGAGGTCCTGGTCTCCTTTGACGAATATGATCATCAGTGTTATATAAAATGGACATTCAGATGATTGGTTCAGTCACTAAGGCTCTAACCTCTTATGACAAGTCATCATCATTATCATCATGTGCCCTGCCACATGGCGTTGGCGATCATGGCCCTCCACACGAATCTATCCCTTGTCTCCGCAAGCACATTTTCCACCCTCTCTGTCCTCAACCACCGTGCACGTCCGTCCAATATTTTCTCCCTGGGTCTACCTGGTGCTCTCTTTCCCTCCAGCTTTCCTGTTGTGACCAGGTGCTCCAGTTCCCCTTTCCTCATAAAATATGCTCTAAATGTTGCTTGTCTTTTCCTGATCTTCTTTATCAGTGATCTTCTTGTGCCTGCCTCCATCATGGCGGTCTCGTTTGTTTTCTTTGCTGTCCATGGAACTCTCAACATTCTTGTTAGAAACCACATTTCGACTTCTTCAATCTTGTTCTGGCTTTATGACAAGTATGATGTATAAAACGGACATTGTGATGATATATTTACTAAAGGCTCTAGCCCTCTTACGACAGCTCACCTGTCTCAGTTGTCGGCGACACCTGGACACCACCATTTCCCTCTAGGTCGCTCTGTCTTGACTTTTGTGGACAAGTTCTTGAATATTTAGGCCACTGACGTTGGTCATGTTCTCGATGTATGAGATTGGAGGTTTGTCTTTCTTCCTTTAGTTTTCCTTTTTGCAGCTGTTTTGCCTTGAAAGATGGATGCCATGAGGTCCGTGTTCTTGTTGCATGACACATGGCCAATGTGTTTTAATCTTCTCTTGTTGATTTTTGCTTGTAATTTTCTGGTGGTATCAAGTTTATCCAGGACACTTTTATTAGTTCTTCTATTTATCCATTTGACACGTAGTAGTCTCCGATAAAACCACATCTCTGCTGCCTCAACTCTTATGCATTCAGTTTTTCTCAGAGTCCAGGCTTCACAGCCATAATTGTTTGATAGATGTGAAGAGTTGTGTGTTCACATTAAACGGTCTAGAAAGGCTTTGTGCTTTCTGCCGCCGGGTCACCACGGGTCAGATGGGTACCTGATCGTGTTTGTGATTGGGGAAGATAAAGCGGCGTGGGAGAGGAGATGGTTGCCACTCTCATAATGCTTGTCCCAAAAGAACTTGAATATTCCTCCATCTCACTCCGCTATGACCCCAGGGTTATGACAAAAGCTATACCTTTGATAATAATATTACTAATATTAATAGTATTAATTTAATGAGAAGAAGAAGAAAAAGAAGAAGAAGAAGAAAAGAAGAAAACGTAAGAAGAAAGCGTAAGAAGAAGAAGAAGAAGACAAAGAAGCAGAAAACGTACGGTAGTTCTGTGCAAGGGAGGCAACATCTATTTGTCGGATCATGAAGGTAAGATTGTGCCCCTTACATCGTTGTTCATTTGAAATGCTAGCCTAATTTGATTAAACTCAAACGTTTTGGCAGCGTCTACGCGCGCGCTTGTGTGTATGTGTGTGTACATATATGTGTGTGCGTTTTTATGTTTAGGTGTGTGCGTGCGATGTTTGTGTGTGTGTGTGTGTCGGTGCGGGGGGGCGCATGATTGAAAGATCACAAATTATTTTTTCCAGTTCTTTTAACGTAATTATGTCGGATACGCATTGGAATATTTGGATATTTGTCGACTGGTTTTGTTTTTATTAGGTTAAAAGTCGTAGTTTGTGAGGTTGGCAGTTAATTTTTAGGTTGAAAGCAGTAAATGAAGAGGTTTCAAATGTGATAAACGAGTATGCAACTGATCATTATGATAAATCGATTTTGGACAAAATGGCAAAATCTTGCATTAAACTAAAAATCCCTGACAAACTCTTTTTAGATTTTCTATTAATGAAGGTACGGTCAAAACCCACAGCGTACGCCACAATGAAAAATAAGAAATGAAAGAGAAGGAAAATGGACTTGTACAAGTATAGAAGCCCTTGAAAAGGTTGAAAACAAAACAGAAAAGGAAATAAAAGAACTTCGAGAAAGGAATCAAGAACTTCAGATAATTCGGGACAAAAGAATGGAGGGAGTATTACTGAGATTGAACGCAAGATGGATTGCCGATGGGGAAAAAATTGTAGATATTTTTGCCATCTTGAAAAAAGGAATTATGTGAGTACACAGATGACAAAATTAGTAACAGAAGATGGTGCTACTTTAGAAAACCAACAAGACATACTTCATGAAGTTAAATCCTTTTGTAAACATTTAAGAAAAGGCTCACTGCAGATTGTGATATAGAAAATCTTATCGGAAAGATACATAAATTATCAAATGAAGAAAAACGATTGTTGGATGGTGAAATAACTGTAAACGAAGCACATTTAGCACTGAAAAAACATGAAAAATGGGAAAAGCGCAGAATTTTTCAATTTTTTCTGGAAAAAATCGGTTTTTTTGTTTGTTTGTTTTTTTGTTTTTGTTGTTGTTGTTGTGTGTTGTTGTTGTTTTTAAGAACTATTTGAATGTAATCAGTGATCGTACGGAGCCAATTTCACCCGGGAAGATGTTACCAGGTCTACAAAAGCTTCGCTATGTTTTTACCCTGAGCAAAGGCAGTAAAACAGAAATATTGACATTTATAATACCTTGTGTTGACAGGAGACCTGTTGGTGACCTTGGCCCGCAAGTCGGACACTGGCCTGTATACGTGTGAGGTCATTAACGAGGAAGGCTTTGACATCGCCAGTTCCTACGTCACTGTGGCCGGTACGTGCCGTATTACGTCATAGTTTAATGTCGTCATCAAACAACTAGCAGCACACTGATCCTGAGAGATTATGAAATTGTGAGCTGGCAGTGTTGACCCTTTTTCTTTTCTCCCCCCCCCCCCCCTTCCCCTTCTCCTTGATCCTAAGTAATGTGTACTGTCCTGTTGTTTTTTTTCTTTCTTTCTTCTTCTTCTTCTCCTCCTCCTTCTCTCTCTCTCTCTCTCTCTCTCTCTCTCTCTCTCTCTCTCTCTCTCTTCTCTCTCTCTCCTTCTCGCATACATACATACATACATACATACATACATACATACATACATATATACATATGTACATGCATATGCACATACATACATACATACATACACACACACATAACGCTTGTATATATCTATACATATATACATGTCTATATATATATATACACACATATGTATGTATATATATGTATATATATGTGTGTGGTTGTGTGTGTGTGTGTGTGTGCGCCGTGTGTATGTGTGTGTGCGTGTGTGTTGTGTGTTGTGTGTGTTGTGGTGTGTGTGTGTGTGGTGTGTGTGTGGTTTAACGGTATCTCCCCTGTGATCTGTAGTTTCCAAATCTTTCAAGTTCTCTGCTCATCTTAATGTTTCCATCATTCTGATAGTGTCAACATAGTGTAATAACATAAATCCTTCCACCCCCCTTTCCTATTTCAAAACTTGCCAGCACCACAGGGTTTGGCGCAGGTTCAAGGAGTATGCCGGATAGCTGCTTGCAGATTTGGGTGGAGCGCATAAGGAATTGTCCGAGTTCGATGAATCCCGCTCGAACAAACTCCAGCCTTCTTCATAAAGGGATACATCGCAGTAGCTAATTCCATAGACTTCTTCAAAAGAGATACATGGCAGTAAGCTAATTTACATGGCAGTAAGCTAATTGCATAGACTTCTTCAAAAGGGATACATCGGAGTATCTAATTCTATAGACTTCTTCAAAAGGGACACATCGCAGTAAGCTAATTCCATACACTTCTTCAAAAGAGATACATCGCACAGTAAGCTAATTGCATAGACTTCTTCAAAAGGTATACATCGGAGTATCTAATTCTATAGACTTCTTCAAAAGGGACACATCGCAGTAAGCTGATTCCATAGACTTCTTCAAAAGGGATACATGGCAGTGATCTGATTCCATAGACTTCTTCAAAAGGGATACATGGCAGTAAGCTAATTCCATAGACTTCTTCAAAAGGGATACATCGCTGTAAGCTAATTTCATAAACTTCTTCAAAAGGGATACATCGCAGTAAACTAATTCCATAGACTTCTTCAAAAGGGATACATCGCTGTAAGCTAATTCCATAGACTTCTTCAAAAGGGATACATCGCAGTAAGCTAATTGCATAGACTTCTTCAAAAAGGGATACATCGCTGAACTCTACCAAAGTGACCCAGCGGTAATGCAGGGCCTCTTTTGGTGTGTGATCCCATGGCGGCTTAAACATCTCTGGCTGCCGGGGCTTCTTGGCACGGATTTCGGCTGAATGAACTCGGGATTGGTGGTGTATTGTGGAGCCGGAATCAGCGACGTGAGATCAACTGCTACTGGTGTGATGTAAAAGCTGGGTGAGAATAACAACGAACGTATAATAATTTCAAAATATATGATTTGTGGCTTGGCCACAGACTTCAGGGAATCATGATGACTGCAGAAAAGACCTGCCTGGCTGCTCGGAAAGACGGCAAACTTGGGATCCCGTTCGGGGCATGTCAGACTTTGCTGAACAGCAAAATGGGCTGTGTCTGGAACATCATGCCTGGCCACTTTCGCTACCGTTCAAACACCCCCGTGGTTGAAGTTAGACAACGTTGGGAGCTTCCGACTGCTAAGTGTCGAGACTACAGTAAGGGGAAAGGTGCTGACAGCTATACGAACTTGGTGACAGGGCGATTGCCGAAAGAGAGATGGGGACCGAGATGGGGGGGGGAGGGGTCTTTCATTCTCTCTTGATCCGGAGGCTGGGCTGGATCTGGTTGGTGCGCGTTGTGTGGTTGTGTCCCGGGGTTTGTCATCTCCCCACCTGGCCATTCAGTTTTTGAACGGGGGTAACTCATGACTGGGTTAGGGTGAGTCGTGCGGCGCATGAATGGCCTCCCTTTGCTTGGAGAAGTGGTTGTGTGGTTGGCATCGGGGGCTTGGGGGAGTGGGTGTCCCGGGGTGGCGGGGCAATTGGTGCTCCGGGTCCCATTCCACACCTTTGTGGTGTTTCTTGTTAACCCTTCGACTCCCACATTCTGTCCACCAGCATCCTGCATTAGTCAACTATGCTAGCAAAAAAAGCCAAACTGAACCCTTTGACTCCCTCACCCTATCCACCAGCTTCTCTGCAGTGGGATATCGGAGCAAGGTAGCTATGGGATAGGTGTGGGAGTCAAAGGCTTAAGCTTTTGGTGTTGGTGTGAGTCAAGGGTGCTTTGCAGTCAGTGAAGGGTGCGGGTAAAGGCGTTTTGCAGTTGGTGGATAGGGTGCGGGAGTCAAAGGTCTTCAAGGGAGTCCTTATTCTTGCAGTTGGTGGATATAGTGCTCAGCTTTTCGTGGGGTACTCAGTCAAGGCTTCAGCTTTTTGGCAAGTGTCGGTGGTGGTAAGGTGCGGGAGCAAGCTTCAGCTTTGCATGGTGATAGGTGCGGGTAAAGTTAAGCTTTTTGCAGTCGTGGGTGGTGCGGGAACATAGGAGTTTCGCTGGTGGATAGGTGCAGAAAGGGTTAATTTAACATGATTTGTTTGTAAACACAGAATACACGTCCGGCTGTGCGGATGACAGCACAGAAGGTCTTCACCTGTACCGCAACATCCACGCGTGCAGCGGGCGGTGGGAGGGCCACGTGAGGTACGGGAAACAGCTATGCAAGAGAGGCTGGCGTGTGTGCAATCCTAAAGACAAGGACGCGCTGGCCCAGCTCACCTGGCTCGACATCTTTGACCTGTCTGGTTGCTATGCCTACAACGCTGCCAGCCGACGAGGTCGCTGCAGAAAGTAAGTCGTTTGTTTCTGTTTTGTTGTTGTTGTTGTTGGTGGTGGTGGTGGTGGTGGTAGTAACGGTGGTGGTGGTAGTAGTAAGGGTGGTGGTGGTAGTAGTAAGGGTGGTGGTGGTAGTGGTGATGGTGGTGGTGGTGGTAGTAGTAGTAGCGGTGATGGCGGTAGTAGTAACGGTGGTGGTGGTGGTGATTGTAGTGACGGTGGTGGTAGTAGTAGCGGTGGTGGTGGTAGTAGTAACGGTGGTGGTAGTGATGGTGGTGGTGGTGGTGGTAGTGGCAGTAACGATGGTGGTGGTAGTGCTGGTGGTGGTAGAAGTAACGGTAGTGGTGGTGGTGGTGGTAGTAATAGCAGTAGCGGTGATGGCGGTAGTAGTAACGGTGGTGGTGGTAGTGGTGGTGGTGGTGGTAGTAACGGTGGTGGTGGTAATGGTGGTGGTGGTTGTAGCAACGGTGGTGGTGGTAGTGGTAGTGGTGGTTGTAGTGGTGGTGGTGGTGTGGTGGTGATGGTGGTTATAGTAGTAACGGTGGTGGTGGTAGTGGTGGTGATGGTAGTAACGGTGGTGGTAGTGGTGGTGGTGGTTGTAGTGACGGTGGTGGTAGTAGTAGCGGTGGTGGTGGTAGTAGTAACGGTGATGGTGGTGGTGGTGTTGGTAGTGGCAGTAACGGTGGTGGTGGTAGTGCTGGTGGTGGTAGTAGTAACGGTGGTGGTGGTGGTGGTGCTGGTGGTGGTTATAGTAACGGTGGTGGTTGTAGTAGTAGTGGTGGTGGTAGTAGGGGTGGTGGTAGCGGTGGTGGTGGTTGTAGTAGTGGTGGTAGTGGTGGTGGTGCTGGTGGTTGGTTGGTTGATTAGTTGTTTTGTTGGTTTTGTTTTGTGGTTGTTGTTTGTTGTGGTTGTTGGTCGTTGTCAATGATTCTTGTTTGTTGTTGTTAATGTTGCAGTTGTTGGTGTTACTGAGTTTGTGTGTGTGTGTGTGTGTGTGTGTGTGTGTGTGTGTGTGTGTGTGTGTGTGTGTGTGTGTGTGTGTGTGTGTGTGTGTGTATGTGTGTATGTATGTGTGTGTGTGTGTATGTGTGTGTGTATGTGTGTGTGTGTGTGTGTGTGTTAAGGGTGGGGATGGGGTGGCTTTTTGTTTGTTTGTTTGTTTTTTATTTGTTTTCCACGGTGTTCGCATTTTTCTTTGATACATATGTACACGTTGTTTTACCCACACTGTGCAGGCAGGAAGTTGCTGCACAGTCTGCATACTCCACCTGTGTGGGGTGTGCATGCTGGGTGTTTTCATGTTTCTACAAGCCATTGGTCACTGACAGGAACTGTGACATGCATTTTTTTTTTTTTTTTTTTTTTTTTTGCGTGTGTATACACACGAAAGGGCTGTAGGCGCTAACAGGCCTGCACACACGTGTGACCTGCAAGATCAGAAAAAAAATCGTCATCTTTTACCCACCAGGCGGGAGGTACCCAGGAAGGATCGAACCCAGACATTCTAAATGGAAGTTCGATGTCTTTCGGTGTTTGATTTGGGAACGCTTAGCTGGTATAGTCCGTTGATTGGTGAGCTGCGTATTTAGTTGGTATATTAAATCCTCTGATCTGGGAATGGTTAGCTGGCACAGTCCGTTGATTGGTGAGCTGCGTATTTAGTTGGTATATTAAATCCTCTGATCTGGGAATGGTTAGCTGGCACAGTCCGTTGATTGGTGAGCTGCGTATTTAGTTGGTATATTAAATCCTCTGATCTGGGAATGGTTAGCTGGCACAGTCCGTTGATTGGTGAGCTGCGTATTTAGTTGGTATATTAAATCATCTGATCTGGGAATGGTTAGCTGGCACGGTCCGTTGATTGGTGAGCTGCGTATTTAGTTGGTATATTAAATCCTCTGATCTGGGAATGGTTAGCTGGCACAGTCCGTTGATTGGTGAGCTGCGTATTTAGTTGGTATATTAAATCCCCCGGATCAGTAAATAGGGCATAAGTGTGTCTTGAGACGAGATATAACAGAAAAACTGCTCTCTCTCTCCTAGGCATGACTTCACAGCGGATCTTATGGTGTCCTAAGTGTGTTTAGCGGGAAAGAAAGAAAAAAAAAAGAAAGAAAAAGAAAAAAAGAGTACTAAAAGGGAGGCAATCGTTTCAGAGAGGCTTGCTTACCTTCTGGGTGTACATGCTCAAATCTCGTCTGTTAACACCCTATCGGTATACTCAGCACTATCGGTATACTCAGCACTATCGGTATACTCCGCACTATCGGTATACTCAGCCCTATTGGTATACTCAGCCCTATCAGTATGTTCAGCCCTGTTGGTATACTCAGCCTTGTTGGTATACTCGGCCCTATCGGTATATTCAGCCCTATCGGTATACTCAGTCTTATCGGTATACTCAGCCCTAACAGTATACTCAGCCCTATCGGTATACTCAGCCCTGTCGGTAAATTCGGCCCTATTGGTATACTCGGTCCTGTTGGTATACTCAGCCATATCGGTATACTCGGCCCTATATGTATACTCAGCCCTGTTGGTATATTCAGCCCTATTGGTATACTCAGCCCTGTTGGTATATTCAGCCCTATTGGTATACTACAGCCCTGTTGGTATACTCAGCCCTATTGGTATACTCAGCCCTGTTGGTATACTCAGCCCTGTTGGTATACTCAGCCCTGTTGGTATATTCAGCCCTATTGGTATACTCAGCCCTGTTGGTATATTCAGCCCTATTGGTATACTCAGCCTGTTGGTATACTCAGCCCTACTGGTATACTCAGCCCTGTTGGTATACTCAGCCCTATCAGTATGCTCATCCCTGTTGGTATACTCAGTCCTATCGGCGTACTCAGCCCTATCGGAATATTTCGTTCAAAACAGCATGCACAACACTATCTATGAAATCTAAAGCTTAACGTTTAAAGCTATTGCTTCAGAAGATTATAAATGTGTACACAATGAAACTTAAAAGTTCGCGATTAAGTTTGAAATGCACTTATTGAGATTTCCTTGGTACAATTCGGCCTCTATATCCCAACCTACTTTTGGTTTCGTCTGTTTTTACAGCGAAATGAGGTACATTCTTTTTGCACCCCAACCAATTATTCAAAGCCATTTCGTCATTTCGGTACACAGTCCTATTTCGATCTAATGTGCACCAAAGAAAAGATCTTTTTTTTTTAATTCATTTTATATGAACAAGTTTGTGGTGTTTCTAAAACGGAAGAAATGTACATAAAATTTAGAGTGGTATGTATTGATTTTTGCATGGCTATGTGCGCTGGCTGACCACCGGTGCCAGTGATGACATATGTAACAGACCCGGTTGCCAGTGCCAAGTACTCCTGGGGAGGCGTTGTTAGTCGGGATGTGCGGGATGGAAAACATTTGATTCCATATTGATAGGGCTGAGTATACCGATAGCGCGTTAACCACTCTCGTCTTATAATCTAAGACCGGCTATGTAACCATGCTTTGATCACGAAAAAGAAACGCATAAGAGAACAACCAAAGATTATCACAAATCGTCCTTGTGTAGCGCTATTCTTCAATGTCATTTGGACTCACTCTGCATTGCACATAATCAGACTTTTTAGTGAAGCATGGAGAACTGGAGCTGTTAAATAAGCTGACTATATTCCAGTATGTCGTTGCACAGTCTGCATCTTTTGAGGGCGTGCGTGCTTGTTGTCTTCGTGGTTCCATAAGCCAGGCACTGAGTATGACTTATACAGTATCTTCAACAGTCAGGTGATTGTCTGTTCGTGTAGTCTTTCTACAAACCTTTTTTTATATTTTGTTTGTTTTGTTTTGGTTTGGTTTGGTTTTTTTTTGTTGTTGTTGTTTTTTGTATTGTTTTTTTTTTTTTTGCTTATCTTGTGTCAGGGGCTGGGAGGTGGTTGTTCTACCAGTAGTGAGACATTGGTCTTCTTGGTCCTTTTCTGGCTCTCTCGGGTGTTTCTTTGTTTGACAATCCTGGTTTTTGTCCGTTTGTTAGTTTGTTTTGTTTTGTTTTAGTTTAGTTTTGGGTTGTTTTGTTTGTTTGCTTGTTTGTTTGTTTTTGTTTGGTTGGTTGGTTTGGTTTGGTTTTTGTTCATTTGTGTGATGGTTCATTAATTTGTTTTCGATTTTGGTTTTTCTTTCTTTCTTTCTTTCTTTTTCTTTTTCACCTACTTTCTTTGTTGTTTTTCCTTTTTTTTCTTTTTTTATATTTATTTGTTTGTTGTTGGGTTTTTGTTTGTTTGTTTGTTTTTTGTTGTTGTTTTTTTGTGTCCCATCTTCTACGTCACTTCAGTGACCACAAAGTCTGTGTCAATTGTTCACAATGCCTTGATGATGAACAGCGTTTGGGGATGATAATCATGACCCTGTTTTTTTCAGGTGCAAAAACGGCAAGATGTCAGGGGTTGGCAGAGAATGTCAGTGGATGCGTCACACCCAGAGCTCGTGCTTGTCACGTGGGCGGGTGGAAGTGCTGTCCCCTCGCAACAGCTCGAGCTGCTCGCACGTGGAGGGCGTGACGTCAGGAGTACTGTGCTGCAAGCGGAAGAGGAAGTCCAAGAAGAAAAAAGCTGGTATGTTTCACAGGAATAACGAAAACTTGATAGAATTAGTAGTAGTAGTAGTAGTAGTAGTATAATAGTAATAGTAGTAGTAGTAGTATATATCATTATTATTGTTGTTGTTGTTATTGTTATTGTTGTTGTTGCTGTTGTTATTGTTATTATTATCATTTTAGTAGAAGTAGCAGCAGTGGTAGTGATAGTAATAGTAGAATCTACTATTATCATTATTATTATCATTATTGTTATGTGAAATCAGAATTCGGAACACATTTATGTGTAATAAAAACTCGAGACAGGACTGTCAGACAAAATTCTTTGTGATAAGTTAATGTAAAAGTCAAAGATTTCAACATTTAGTGATTTCATATTTCACATTATCATAAATTATTCATCATACTGGGAACACAAAATCTTTCAGTTTTCTCAAAGGCAGGAAATCATAGATATATTTCGCAATATTAACGTGAAACTTATAACACGTAAGTCTCTTGAATG
>CM060307.1:25703911-25901411 GCA_030674185.1 Monoplex corrugatus
ATCGTCTCACTCGGGGAGATTTCCCTTGTACTCAATTTCTGTTTTGTTTTTTGGTTTGGTTTGGTTTGGTTTGGTTCGTTTTGGTTCGGTTGGTTTGGTCCCTTTCTCTACGTCATCTTAATGGCCACAAAAGTTAGCACAGTTCTGACAATGCGACTTTGATGATGACGATGAGGATGATAATTATGATGCTATGGGGATCTATCTAGGCTTGAGACTGCGTGACAGGATTGTATCTACGCTTGCTATCATAATACATCTTAGTTTCAACCAGGCCCGGGAGATTCAGATACCTGCGATGTTAAACCACAGGCTGATTTGTTTGTTTGTTTTTTGTGTGTGTGTATGTGTGTGTGTGTGTGTGTGTGTGTGTGTGTGTGTGTGTGTGTGTGTGTGTGTGTGTGTGTGTGTGTTTTCCCATGAAAAATGAGAATTTCTGAACTACAAACATTTTGTGTGAGCAAAAGGAGGGGGGGGGGGGGCGGGAAAGGGAAACAGTGTGGGGAAAGATCAGATTAGGGGCCAGTCGTCGTAGTGTAATGATTAGCCAACGGACTGCCGACTGGATGGTTGTGGGTTCAGATCCCTATCAGTCATATCAAAAATCATTGTGGTATTTTTCAACCCCAGCCGCTTCCTACCCAGAGTTAAGCATGCTATGGGCTCATTGGGAAGATTGGGACCACACAGTCGAGTCTCATCCACTTCACGGATGCGTCATCGATAGTGTTGCTCAAATCTTTTGACCCACACTACAGGTGTGTGTATCTTTCGGGTCTGGTTGATGACATTGCCTAAACATACAGGTACAGTCCACCCAGCTGTAAATGGATTCCTGTTCCTTTACATGAATTGACAAGCTACAGCAGCGAGGGAGAGGAGATGGGCATGGCCCTCGTAATCCTGGCCCCTAGAAAAGTTGAGTTCTCTACCACCTCATTCCCCGATGACCCCCGGGGTTATGGTGCAGCCGTTCCTTCTCTCTTACGTGTAGCATGTGATCTAGTTTCATGAAGGTTTCGCTATGAAACGAAAAGATAGCATTAATAACTTACAGTAACTTATAGATACTGTAAGGTAATCTCCCCTACCCCGCTCCACCTCATCAATATTTTTCTGTTCCTTTTTTCTGAGTAGTTTTGAACATGTATGCAAATATTGTGACTAACATGGCTGCCGTCTGTTTTTTCTGTGTTGCAGTGCTCCAGCAATTCTTGTTGTCTCAGATGAACAGAACAGAGAAATAGAAAGACAAGATCTCTGTCAACTACGAACATTGGAATACAAGGCATTTCTCAGCTACAAACATTGAAAGACAAGGCCTCTGTCAGCTACAAACATTGAGAGACAAGGCCTTTGTCAGCTACAAACATTGACAGACAAGGTCTCTGTCAGCTACAGACATTGTAAGACAAGGCCTGTCTCAGCTACAAACACTGAAAGATAAAGTCTTTGTCAGCCACAAACATTGACAGACAAGGCCTTTGTCAGCTACAAACATTGAGAGACAAGGCCTCTGTCAGCCACAAACACAGAAAGACAAGGCCTTTGTCAGCTACAAACATTGAGAGACAAGGCCTTTGTCAGCTACAAACTTTGACAGACAAGGTCTTTGTCAGCTATAAACATTGGAAGACAAGGCCTTTGTCACCTACAAACATTGAAAGACAAGGCCTTTGTCAGCTACAAACATTGAAACACAAGGCCTGTTTCAGCTACAAACATTGAAAGACGAGGCCTTTGTCAGCTACAAACATTGAAAGACAAGGCTTTTCTCACCTACAAACACAGAAGGAGAAGGCTTTTCTCATCTACAAACATAGAAAGACAAGGCCTGTTTCAGCTGCAAACATTGAAAGACAAGACTTTTCTCACCTACAAACACAGAAAGACAAGGCTTTTCTCACCTACAAACACAGAAAGACAAGGCTTTTCTCACCTACAAAGAAAAAGACAAGGCCTGCGTCTGTCAGAGACAAACATAGAAAGGCCAGGCCTCTCTCAGTGATAGACACAGAAAGATAAGGCCTCTCTCAACTATGAACATTGAAAGACAAAGTTTCCCTCTGTCATTTGCAAGGCCTCTTTGAGCTCAACAAAACTGGAATGACAAGGCCTCATTGAACGCAACAAAATAAGAAAAAAAACAAGGCCTCTTTGGGCTCAACAAAATTTAAAAGACGAGGCCTTTTTGATTTTAATAAAAACAGAACTAAAAAGCCTCTTTGAATCCAAAAAAAACAGAAATAAATGGCCTCTTGGAGCTTAACAAAACTAGAAATAAAACGCCTCTTTGAATCAACACAAATGAAAATAAAAAGCCTGTTTGAGCTTAACAGAAACAGAGATAAAAAAAAATTTAAAAACCTCCTTGAGCTTAACAGAAATAGAAATAAAAAGCCTCTTTGAGCCCAGTAAAAACAAAAATAAAAGGTATCGTTGAGTTCTATAAAAGTAGAAACAAAAGGCCTTTTTGAGCTCAACAAATTTTGCCTGATATTTGCTAATGTCACTCATATTCACTGTAAAAAGTTGAAGCCAAAAGCTTCAAGGGTCTTGAGACACGTCAGGCGGATTTTCTTTCTTTTTTTTTTTTTTTTTCAACTGCTTCTAGCTGACGTCATAGTGTGTTGGGGTTGTTGTTTTTTATCCCGCTGACATCATATGCTTTTGTGTCAACTGACGTCAGGTGTGAATGGTGAACACGAAAATTGATGCCGATGTTTAGTTATTAGCTAACGAGAAATTGGACATCGTATCTGCTCACGCCACAACTGGACAACGAATTACCTCACGTCAGAATCAGTGGCTGTTTTATGTCTCGCCTCTGTCAGGCACTGTACTGGCTCACGTCAGATTAGGGCATAGCATCGGCTGACGTCAGCATTGGACTTTACATTTACTCTTAAAATGAAAGTTCCGTTTACTCATTTCAAAACCGGACTTTGCGCTAACTCTCGTCAGACCTGATCTTTGTGTCATCCAACGTCACTGTAATGTATGTGGTACAATGGCTTGCCAGCTGACGTCAGGCAGGGTACTTCATGTGTAGTTAGCTGATGCCATATGACGGTATATTGTGTGCGGTTAGCTATCATCGTACTCTGTCGTGTGGCTAACTGACGTGAGATTATCTTGTGCGGTTAACTGACGTGAGACTGTTGTTGCATGGTTAACTGACGTCATATTATATTGCGTGATTAGCTGACGCCAAAGTATGTCGTGTGGTTCACTGACGTCAGGCTATGATGTGTGGTTAACTTACATCAGATTATGTTGTGTAATTGTCTGACGTCAGATTATCTTTGTGGTTATCTGACGTCAGATCATCAATTGTGTGCTTAACTGACGTCAGATTACGTTGCGTGATTAGCCGACTTCGGATGATGTTGCGTGGTCATCTGACGTCAGACTGTGCCGCGTGATCAGCTGATTTCAGACAATGTTGTGAGGTCAGCTGACGTCAGGTTAGATTCTGTGGTTAACTGATGTCAGGCTATGGTGCCTGATTAAATGATGTCAGTTCATGGTACTTCGTGTCAGCTACACGACGTTAAGCTACACTGCATTGTGCCGTGGAGACATACGAAAATGATAGCATTTACAAGCACCAAGTCTTGCGTAGCGGTATTCTGCTAAAATGAAACGCTGTAGGGACAGATGAACATGTAACAACAACTTGCCAGAGACAAAAAATGTTTTAAACAAAATGTTGTGTTCTTGACACGGGAAACTGGGTCTTGTTTAAAACCTTGGAACCAGAAAAAAAAACAACAACACAACAACTCAAAAATTGAATCAGAATGCGTATAATTATGAGATAACTAGACAAGACAGGCACAACTCACATCGGTCAAGCATACATAAAAGACAATAAAGAAGAAACATATTACATGAAATACAAGACGGGGGGGGGGAGGGGGGGCACCAAGACTTCTCTGGTGTTTGGTCGAACAGGACGAAAGTCAAAGTGAGTCATGTTGGTTCCAGCCCCACCCCCACCCTCCAACCTCCACCCACCCCCACCCATCACCACCACACCACCACTACCTAGATTTTGTGCGTTTGTTATTTGCTGTATTTTATAAAATCATGACAAATGCCAGTTGGCCGAAATTTTGCGCTTGTCTTGTCTTGTTGAATTAACACACGTTCTGATTCAATTTGTGTGTGTGTGTTTTTCTGGTTCCTGTTTGCTTGAATGTGGATATGGTCATTTATATGTTTTGGGTTTTACAATCTTTGGGGGTTTCAGGCGGTTGTGAACGTGAAAATATCCAGATTGCTCTGGACTTATTCACTGCCCGTTAAGACCGCTGGCATATAGGGCAGCAACTGAGATCCGCCACACCTGCCTGTACAGGCCAGCTTTTCTTTTTTTTTTTCTCCCCCCCCCCCCCCCCCCCCCCCCCCCCCCATCATTCTGTGTACATAGTTTACTACATTTATGAAATCCCATTACATACCCAGATCAGATGATGGTAAAAGGTTTATGTGCAAGCGTAAGGAGTTTGCCATGGATCCTTTTTCCCCACGTGGCTCTTATGGTGTAGGACGCGTATGGACTTACTTGGAATCTTGTCACACTGTCTTGGGAAAGGAACAGACTGAAGCCAAGGAGGATGTTAACTCTCTCACGCCTTCACAGTGCAGGGGCCTATCGTGGGTTGGGCGAGGGAGTGAAAAGATTTAAGTAAAATCAGAGCTGAAATCCAACACACCATCAGTCATGTGAACTGATTGATCGTGCAAGATTTGATCTGATGAATGTGAAGTGACCTGTCTGTATATATGATGATAATCATGTCTTGTCGATGTAGATGTTGCTGTCCATTTTCTTTGTAGTAGGAAAAACTCAACGTGACGAAAGTTTCCTTGTTTACAAAGGCGTTATGTGACGATTTGTTTAAAGTTGTGGAAAGTGTTATGTGGCTATCTATCTCTTTGTTGTAGGATATACATGTATGTAATGTAACGATCTGTATTCATATTGTAAACAAGCGTTATGTGACGATCCGTTTCATTGCTGAAGAAAAACGTGACGTGACGATTTGTTTTATTGTTGCAGAAAAGTGTTAGGTGACTGTCTGTTTCTTTGTCGTAGAAAAGTGTAACGTGACGATTTGTTTTATGTTGTGAAAAAAAAAATTAAGTGATGATTCTTTTCTTTGTTACAGGAAAAAAAACGTAACGTGACGATGTTTAAAAAAAAAGTGTTATGTGTAGAAAAGCGTTACGTGACGATCTGTTCCTTTGCTGAAAAAAACAAAAACAACTCGTAACAGTGAAGACTTGCTTCAAAAGCGTAGAAAACAATGTAACGCTTTGTTCTATTGGTGTATGTGACTATTTGTCTTCAGCGGTATAGACAGATACAGATGGGATGCATGAAGATGAATTTGTATCACTGTACCAATGCTATCTCTACCAGCCATTAAATGGTAAAGACAGCTTAGGCATGCTATAATGCTTAAAGATGTGACACATCACCACGAAATGGAATTTCAATCCTTTGACTCCCTCTTCTGTCCACCAGCTTCCTGCATTGTCAGCCATGATAACAAAGCAAAAAACTTCACGGTTTCAGTCCAACACCCTGTCCACCAGCTTCGCCCATTGTCAGCCATCCTAGCAAAGCTAAACCTTGACCCTTTCACTCCCTCGCCACTGCTTTCCTGCAGGAAACTGATTGATAGAGCGAGTGAGTGAAAAACGTCAAACTTTTAATTATAGCTGGTGAAATGGGTTCAACCTTTGATTCCCGCACCCTATCCACCAGCAACCTGTATTGCCAACCAAACTAACAAAGCAAAAACTTAACCAGTGATTCCTTCACCCTATCCATCAGCTTCCTGCAGGAAGCTGTTGAATAGGGTGAGGGAATCAAAGGGTTAAGTTTTTGTAATTGGTGGATAGGGTGCGGGAGTCAAAAGGCTAAGGAGTGAAAAGGTTAACGTTTTTGTAGCTTGTGGGTGGGGTGACGGAATAAAAGGATTAAGCCGTGGATACAAGATCGGGTGTTTGGAGTTCAGTCGTACCCTACCCTGCAACATACAACCTGGCCTGTTCGCTGCCCATCTCACTATTCCAGTTATTCTTGTGGTGGAGGAACAAAAATCGTTTAATCTGGAATCGAACCCGGGTTTCTTTCGTTCTAGGCGGCTGTTTGATCCACCGATACACACACACACACACACACACACACACACACACACACACACACACACACACACACACACACACACACACATACACACACACACACACACACACATATAATATATATATACACATACACATACACGCACACACGCACACACACACACACAGAGCTAGTAAATGTTCAAAAATGTCCATAGATGAAAACACTTGATCCGACTTGGAAGACACATTTTGCGATGGATGGTCAGCCAGCCCTTAGAGCACAGAATTTCTACATGAAAGATGCGCTGTTTGAGAAGAGCTCTGAACAGGACCAGACCCGAAATGATAAAAAATATCAAATCAGAGGAATGGTGGGAGCAACACCAAGTCCGCCATCTTATTCATCAACAGCGGATTTAGTGCTTTGGACATCTCACCAGAATGCAACCCCATCAACTGGCTCAACAAATTTATATTAACCTACATGATATCTGAGTTTTATGTAAGAGGCAGACCGAGGAAGACCTGGATCGATGGCTTGAAAGAAACCTTCGTATTTCTCCACTTTCTCTCCGTCAGATCTTCCAGCTCGCTGCTGATCGTCAGCCCAAACTCCCTGTTTCACCAAAGATGGTACACGCGCATCCTCCGTTGGGTAACAGAGGCTCTTTCGTTATGAATAGCATGCCCACCTCTGGAAATTCTGTGCTTTAAATTCATTCTTCTTGTCACTGTCTTTGTTTTTTCATGCCTCTTTACTTTCTGCCATCTCTTCCTCTCTGATTTTCTGCCTTGCTGGTCCATTCACCTTTGTTTTCTATAAAGCCTTACATACTTTCTGTCTACTAGAATTGATGATCGGATTCGTACATACATGTACATTGGATTTTTAAGTCAATGGAAATGTGAACTGCTTAGTGGCAATTTTACATACATATCGGCCAGTTTCATGTATGTTTGTTTTTGCGTGTTTGTGTCAAGGTTCCTTTCAAGCCATCGATCCAGGCTTTCCTTGGTCTGCCTCGTGCTTTAAATTCAAAGATATCGTGTAGTTTATATAACTTTGTTGAGTCAGCTGATCAGGTTGCATTCTGGTGAGATGTCCAAATTCACTGTTGATGAATATGATGGTGGAGTTCGTGTTGCTCACACCATTTCTCTGATTTGGTACTTCTGACCATATCGGATCTGGTTTTGTTGACAGTTCTTCTCGTTTGTATTCAGGGTTGTTAGTTTTATGAATTTGTGTTCAGAGTTCTCATCTTTTTCAGTCCCCTGGAGATACATTTGACGGAATGGCCGACGCTAGGGGCGTATCCTTAAATGATTTGCGTGAATGCAGTGACATTCGTACTGAATTTTCTCGACCAGTTGTGTTTTGTTTTCTTTTGTTTTTGTTTGTTTGTTTGTTTGTTTGTTTATTTGTTTGTTTGATTTCAAGGATCATCGATGTGTTTAGATGTTAGTGTTTTGTTTGATATGGTGTTAGCACTGATGTGTCTCCGAGCAGATGACTGGACTTTAAGGGCTTTGATGATGATGATAATAATAATAAAAAGAGTGGACAGATAAAAACAAAGCAGGTCATATACACGTACTACTTGTTTTGTTTCTTCACACACACCAACACAACATGAATGTGTGCCGTATTTTTGTATATTCAGGTATGTAGCAGAGAAAACATTTTTGACATGCATTTATTTACAAATTCAGATCTGTATCAGAGAGAATTTGTTTTTGTTCATACATTTACAGGTCACAGTTTGTTTTTTATGAATACTCTCGTACGTTCCCACGCACGCGCGTACATGTTTGCATACACCCACGCACCCACCCATTAACACACACACAGAGATACACACACGCGTGCGCGCGCGCGCGCACACACACACACACACACACACACACACACAATTGCATATTTGCTCATGCTTGCACACACACACACACTAATACACACGCAGACACACAAACACACACACACACACACACACACACACACACACACACACACACACACACACACCCCAATATTGCATACGTGGTCATGCTTGCACACACCCACGCACACACTCACACACACACACACACACACACACCACACACACACACACACACACACACCACACACACACACACACACACACACACACACACACACACACACACACACCACACACACACACCACACACACACACACAGTATTACATATTTTGCTTCAGTGGCCATACATCTTTAATTAAGCACTGAAGCAAGGCCCACCGGAGGATTAAAGTATTTCGTGGATCTTCTTCATCGCATGGCATCAGTCTCATCAGTGCATATGGAATATATTCCGAGCACGGGACACTGTTCTGAGAAACTGGGGAACGGAAACAGTACTTAAGTCCTTAAGCAGTACTTAAGTCCTTAAAAAAAATTAAGTACTTAAAAAAAACCTGATGTAAATAGTTTATTGTGTATTTATAATGATATGTACATTTCAGTGTCTTGTGTTTAATGTCAGTTACATATTTCATGATCATTCCCATCTAGAACCACACCGGTAATATTAAATTAACCTTGTCAATTCCTCGCCCTATCCACCAGTTTTCATAGGGTGCGGGATTGAAAGGGTCAGTGGTCTACTCCATCATATATGTGTAAGAGTTTCGAATGACGTCACACCGACACGTGACTACCTAACCGTCGCAGTTGTCAGGCAATTTGGTGGTGGAAGGCGGTAGGTCAAGGTCAAGGTCAAAATTGTCCCATGACGCTGACTTCGAAGAGGCGGGAGGTGGTAGAGACATCAACTTTTCTCGCGGCCAGCATTATTGTGTCAGGTTAACACTTTGACTCTCGCACCCTGCAGGAAGCTGGTGGATAGGATGAGGGAGTCAAAGGGTTAAGTTTTTGTTTAGCTGGCATGTTTGACTACGAAAGATGCTGGTAGACAGGCTGCGAGATTCAAAGGGTTAAGGTACAAGCTGTTCCCATGGTTCAGAGGTCACAGGGGGTGAAGTGGTAGAGACGTCAATTTTTCTCCGGGCCAGCATAATTATGTCAGGTCAAAGTACAAATTGTTCCGAAGGATCAGAGGTCGCGGGGAGGGGAGGGGGGGGGAGTGAAGTGGCAGAGACGTAAAATTTTCTCAGATTAGGATTATTATGTCAGGTTAAGGTAAAGGTTGTTCCCATGGCTCAGAGGTCCAATGGAGGTGGGTGGGAGGGGGGGGAGTGAAGTGGTAGAGACGTCAACTTTTTTCGAGGTCAGCATTGTTATGTCAGGTTAAGATACAGGTTGTTCCCATGGCTCAGAGGTCCAATGGAGGTGGGTGGGGGTGGGGGAGGGGAGTGAAGTGGGAGAGACGTCAACTTTTTTCGAGGTCAGCATTGTTATGTAAGATACAGGTTTTTCCCATGGCTCAGAGGTCACAGGGGGGCGCGAAGTGGTAGAGACGTCAACTTTTCTCAGGGTCAGCATTGTTATATCAGGTTAAGTACAAATTATTCCCATGCTCAAAGGTCACAGTGGGGGGGGGGGGGGAGTGAGGTAGTAGAGACGTCAAACTTTCCTTGTTGTCAGCATTATTATGCCAGGTTAAGGTACAGGTTGTTCCCACGGCTCAGAGGTCACAGGGGAATGAAGTGGTAGAGACGTCAACTTTTCTCGGGGCCAACATTATTATGTCAGGTCAAGGTACAAGTTGTTCCCATGACTCAAAGGTCACAGGGGCGTCAACTTTTCTTGGGAATAGCATTATTTTGTCAAGTTAAGGTACAAGTTGTTCTCATGGTTCAGAGGTCACAGAGGCGTGAAGTGGTAGAGAGGTCAACTTTTCTCAGGGTCAGCATTATGAAGGTGGTATCCATCCGGTTTCTTGCTCTGCTTTACCTCCCATAACACTGAACAGGATCAGAAACACATTCACAGTCAGATGGACTAGAGGCAGCTCATGTGAATTTTTTTTTTCTAGAGGTAGATTTGAATCCGCGCTGTCACTTGGAAAGCAGGAGCTCTCCCTCTAAACCTCCTTCTTTCTATTCTGTCCACGGGCTGGTTGGTGCTCTTGGACTCAAGATCCAATATCTCGAGCAGAATGCCAGCTTGCAGAATTAAGAGCTGGCCTGTTTGCTGTCCATTTCAGTGTTTCCATCATTCTGGTGGTGTCAGCGTTCCCCCCCCCCCCCCCATCCTCCTCCCCATTTTCAGATCTTGCCAGCGCATAGGGTTTTGTGCAGGCTCAGGGAATCTGCCAGATAACATGCCAGTAGATTTGGGTGGAGCGTTTACGGAATTGTTCGAATGTATTGAATCTGTTTTGAACAAACTCCAAACTCTTTCACAAAGCCGTCTTAGAGTGAAGGTAGTGTCTGTATCATTTTTCCCCTTTCCTGAAACTCCATCTTTGTCTTTTTCAAAAAGGGGTTCCATCTTGAATCCAGAGCTTTGCTCCAGGATTTTGCCAGCGTGGGTCAGGATTGATATCCCTCTGTAATACTTGCAGCTCCTTTTGCAATAACCGCGCTCACTACCAAACTGCCTGCTTGGAGCACGTGATTCTGTGGCCCGTCCATTTGAAATGATTCGGTCGTACCCATGTCACATCTGTTGTTGTAATTTCCTATAAATAACCATGATCAAGCGCAGCCCATCCATTCTTGTCTGTCATGTATGGATCGTTATTATATTGTATCGATTGCTGTTGTGTTGTGCATTAGGTTGTGACGCATTTGTACATTTCATTGTTGTAATACATGTGTGTGTGTGTGTGTGTGTGTGTGTGTGTGTGTGTGTGTGTGTGGTGTGTGCGCGCGCGCGCGCGGTCTGTGTGTGTGTGAAAGTAGGGCTTCTCTCAAATACCGGATTTCTTTACAGTCAGTGGAACTTTCTTAATGCAGATTCATTCTACTCTCTCTCTCTCTCTCTCTCTCTCTCTCTCTCTCTCTCTCTCTCTCTGTCTCTCTGTCTCTCTCTCTGTCTCTCTCTGTCTGTCTCTCTCTCTCGCTCAAGCCCTCTTTCCCTCACCTCCCCCGCCTTTCTAGTTCAGGTGATTCTATTCAGATTTTCAAGAAGAGCAATTGTATGTTCATATCCTCAGACCTACAAGAGAGAGAAAGCAGGAATGTCTGTCTTTACCTGCATTTACGCTTCTGGAAAATTTAGTCATTTTGTTTCTATGCTTACAGCTTTTCGAATTTTCCCAAGAAAATTCCTTGTTACCGAAGGTTCTTGTTTTAGCCATGGAGATGAGGTGTTGTCGCGAGATATTGAATATCAGATACACTGATCATATCACCCATGAACAAGTGCACCAATCCATCAAGCAGCCTGGCACACTGGCATATAAAGGTTTGCTGACTTCAGTTAAGAAAAGATGTTGGTATGGTCATATAACAAGATCCACTGGTCTCGCTAGATCATTCCCCCAGGGAACTCTTGAATGAGGGAGATAGAGGGAAAGACAGAAAGAGCGGTGGAATGACAACTTTGCGGAATATACGGAGAAATCATTTGCAGAGACCCACGCTGTGGCACACAACCAACAGAGCTGGAAGAATCTCGTGAACAGTTCTTTAGTGCGGTCAGCCAATGGCTCTTCGCTGAGTTAAAGAGTAGAACAAGTACGATGTACACGGGACTTCACTTTACTGTCTTATCCGAAAGACTACTTCCCACGCCACCACCATTCAAAGTCTAACGGAAGGGCGAGAAAATCAATGTTCCTAATCTGAATCGGACCCTGTGACTGAGATCTCGCGCTGTTTGTGAATGCTTTGTCCATTAGCTTTACACACACACACACACACACACAACACACACACACACACACACACACACCACCCCATAGCCCCAACTCTCTCTACACAAAATATTGTATAGTGATAGCATATCCGCAAGGACATGTAGTATAGATAACCGTAAGCGCTGATTGGCTATCAGATGTCACTTTTGTAAATTGTGCACAACGATTGGCTGTCATTTGTCACGTACTGTAATCATCCATTCTTATAGTTTCTGGTTTCGTGAGCTTAATTTCCGTTGTCAATCGTTTTGTTATTATTTTTCATAATTCTGTGTTGTGAAGTCGCTTTTATTGTGAGTCAGTAACTTCAATTATGGGGTGTCAGGAAACAACAGGGAAAACAAATTACCAGAACATGATTTACCTGTTTTTAAGGAGATTGTTTCATATCGACCGTGTGTGTGTGTGTGTGTGTGTGTGTGTGTGTGTGTGTGCATGTGTGTGTGTGTGTGTGTGTGTCTGTGTGTGTGTGTGTCTGTGTGTGTGTGTGTGTGTGTGTGTGCGTGCGTGCATACCTGTCTGTCTGTGACAAAAATGCGTGAACAAGATTTTCTCAAATTTTTATGAGTGGATTTTTACCCAAATTTTGGTCAGTGCAGCGGACGAAAGCGTAAGTTTGAAAAGTAAAGCTCCAAGTTCAAGGACAAAGTGACAACAAGGCCTGAAATAGCCTTTTTGAAGAAGGTTTGTGAAAAGCATTTTCTGACAAATTTCTGACAATATGTAAAACCTGTTTTCATTGTTTTGGCAGTCTACCATTGTCTTCGATGCACGTCAAGTTTCATTTCAACCGCAGCTTCTTTAACTCTTTGACTCCCGCACCCCATTCACCAACTGCGAAAACTTAATCCTTTGACTCCCTCACCCTATCCACAGCTTCCTGCGAAAAAAATGGTGCATAGGTTATGGGAGTCAAAGGGCTAAGTTTTTGCTTGCTAGCATGGTTGACGTGGAGATGCTGGTGACAGGGTCCGGGAGACAAAGGGTTAATGCATAGAGCTTTTGAGAATATGGAGCATTCAATTTTTTTTTTTTTTTTGTAATCATTTTTGAAAAGAAAATTTAAAACGACTTTTGTCTAATTGTTATTGTTTTGATGCATCACGATGATTTACAATCTTCTGACTTCCGCACTGTGTCCACCAACATCCTGCACTGTCAACCATGGCAGCAAGGCAAAACTTACCTTTTGACTCCCTCATTCTATCGACTAGCTTCCTGCAGGAAGCCGGTGGATAGATGAAGGGTCAAAGTCTAAGTTTTTGCAATTAGTGGATAGAGTGCGGAGTCAAAGGGTTTAAAGTGTTTTTGTTTTGTTCTATTTTCATTTCTTTTTTTTTTCTCTCCCCCTTTTCTTTTTTGTGGGTTTTTTTTTTTTTGTTTTTTTTTTTTGGATCTTATCTTGTCTTTTACTGTCCCATTTCTGCGCCACTTCATAGAGGAAAGAGTCTGGTATAATTGTTCATGACGCTATGATAATGCATGACGATGGGGATGATAATCATGATGTTTTGGAGTTCCATTCTGGACTCCTACTGCGTGACAGGGCTTCTTTTCCTTCATAGCTGGCATCAGCCAGGCGCGATAGATGAGACACCTGCGGTGGTGATCAGGAAATTTGAGCAACGCCCACAATAACGGATCCGTAAGTGAATGAAACTCTCCCAAAGTCTTCAATGAACCCATAGCATGCTCAAGTCGTGTTAGAAGTTGCTGGCATGCATAAGATCCACGACTAATATATTTGACAGGACAGGTGGGATCCAAATCCACGAATTTCCAGTCGTTAGTTCATTACTATAGAAAACTTTTTCTTGTTGTTTTATACTATCGTTGTTATATTATTGTTGTTGTTTGACTGTGTGGAACATGTGGTACTGATCATATAGTGCAGACATTGTTGTATATTATCAAAACTCTTGGACTATTATTTTAAATTGCGGATATTTGTATCTATCTTTTTATTGGTGTTCGTTTGTTTTACGGATGTTTGTTTATTCGTTTACTTTTGTTTGTTTGTTTTGGGGAGGAGATGTTCCAGAAACATAAACTTTCTCGTCTCACTTTTTTTGTTTGTTTAATTGTTTATTAATGTATGATAATATATTTTCTTTTGTGTTAGTTTTAAGTAGATAAGCAATGACAGATATGCAAGTTGGCCTACGTGGTAATACCAAACCATTGGAAAATAACTTTCTTTTCAATTCTCTCTTATCAGATCATAATTGATAGAAATTGGGAAATATTAATAGGGCTTGATCGCTTCCGCTCTAATTCTCTTATAAAAATGTGTCCGTTTGAAGATGAATGAATGGTGTTGATCTTAATGAAAGTGTCGATCGATAAAACTTGTAACCAAACTACCGTATGCTCGTGTTTGTGACAAACTGTTTGATATTGTCTCTTTCTTGTATATTATTTGATAATCGATGTAAGTTTTTTGTGTCTGTGCGTGTGCGAAAAAGAACCGCTCGATGTTGTCTCTTACATGTGCTGGTGTTTTAATCGTTACGTTAGAGGAAATAGCCTTGAAGATTGTTGTTATGTGGTGTACTTATTTTTTACGGATTGTTCCTTTTCAGTATTTTCCCCTCAAGTAAAATGTGTCAATCCTGTTTTGATTTGCAGTGTTTATCTGGTTCATGTCATTTGAAAGTTGTAGATACACGCGCGTTACATGTGCGCGCGCAAGCACAACAGAGAGAGTGAGACAGACAGACAGAGAGCGAGAGAGAGAGAGAGAGAGAGAGAAAAAAACACACACACCACACACACAACGCATACACACACAACACACACCAACACAACACGGACACGCACGCATGCTTAAGCTGATATGCAATTATTAGTAACAGAGAAATCCGAAAGTGTAATGGTGTTAATGTGTGTGTGTGTGTGTGTGTGTGTGTGTGTGTGTGTGTGTGTGTGTGTGTGTGTGTGTGTGCGTGCGTGTGTTGTGTGTGTGTGCGCACGTGTTGTGTGTGCGCATGTGTTGTGTGTGAGTGTGTGTGTGTGTGTGTGTGTGCATGTGTGTGTGCGCGCGCGGCGTGCCATGCGTGCTGTATTGTGTGTGTGCGCGTGCGCAGCGCGCGCGTGCCATGCGTGCGTGTGTGTATTTTGTGTGTCTGTTTGTTTGTGTGTGTATGTAAGTGTGTGTGTGTGTGTGTGCGCGCGTGCGTGCGTGCATGAGTGTCCCTGTACCGCGGCAATGGCTCTGGCCCCAAAACAAGACATTCTCAGATTGAACATGATCATGATAATGACCATCATCACCACCACGTAATCACCACTATCATTACGCTATGAATGTGCTCACAACAACAAAATACTCAAACACCATGTCTTGATACACCTTTAATCACAAAATCATCCAAACCGTGTGAACAAGTCAACTCATATGCAAAAGCTTAGTGTAGTTAAGGATTCTAAAAGAGTAACAATTTTTATTACAAAAACATCCGAATCATATAGTCTAAAATTAGAAATTCTTACCACAAGCTAAAACAATCACCAGTTCAAAGCAATTCAAAGTTCTTACCTTTAGCTAAAACAACCACAAGTTCACAGTTCTTACCTGTAGCCAAAACAGTCACAAATTCATAGCCCATAACTTTACCTAAAACAGTCACAAATTCACAATTCTTGCCTTTAGCTAAATCAGTCACTAATTGACAGTTCTTACTTTTAGTTAAAACAGTCACAAATTCACAGTACTGGCCTTTAGCCAAAACAGTCACAAATTCACAGTTCTTACCGTTAGCTAAATCAGTCACTAATTGACAGTTCTTACTTTTAGTTAAAACAGTCACAAATAAACAGTTCTTACCGTTAGCTAAATCAGTCACTAATTGACAGTTCTTACTTTTAGTTAAAACAGTCACAAATAAACAGTTCTTACCGTTAGCTAAATCAGTCACTAATTGACAGTTCTTACTTTTAGTTAAAACAGTCACAAATAAACAGTTCTTACCGTTAGCTAAATCAGTCACTAACTGACATTCTTACTTTTAGTTAAAACAGTCACAAATAAACAGTTCTTACCTTTAGATAAAACATCAAAATTCACAGTCCTTACCTTAGCTAAAATAGTGACAAATTCACAGTTCTTATCATCAACTAAAACAGTCACGAACTGACAGATCTTTCCTTAAACTAAAGGTCACAAAATTAACAACTGTCACCATTCGCGTCACGCGTTAACTACCAGTACTGCCATTAGTACATAACGTAACACCACAACACAACGCATGAGAGAGAAAGAAACTGGTCCATCATTACTTCAATCACAACCTCATCCCATCCGTGGATATCCTGCATGAAACTAGTGGGTAAGATGGAAGAAAGTGCAAGTGTTTCTGTGAGTGCAATCGGGACTGAGCTTGTCATCTTTGACCTTTTTTGAATGGACACAGTTGCCTGCAGCAACATGGAACACCCTACGGCATTTCATTAAAGTAAATATTTATCGTTGCAGTCATAATAAAAAAAATTTAAAGACCCACATAAAGCCATAAACAAAGGTAAGTGTTGTTATGTTGTTTGTATGTTTTTTAAGCCCAGCCGACTGCGTAGAGTCATATCAGGCTATAACCGCTTGTTATTGTTACTGTTGTTTAAAGCCCAGCCGACTGCGTAGAGCCATATCAGGGCTATAACCGCTTCAAAACACACAAAACTTCAACAGGAAAAAAGAAAAGAAAAGAAAATTAAGTACACATATTACCGCATTCGCGCACATAATCTGAGGACATGCCCCCGGCGTTGACCACTAAGTCCAATTTATCGACACAGGGGATTTAAAAAACACGCCTGAATACAAATTTAAGCATGCCTAAGGACACCAAAACATATGTAAAAATGGGCATAAATTACTAAAATTGCTTCCGCATATCTCATTTCCCTAGAGCCAAAAATGCACTTAATACATGTACTCAATTATCAATCCTAAGATAAAGTACATAAGACTTTATCAAACTCATACAGGTGAATGGACCAGCAAGGCAGAAAATGATAGGAAGAAATGACAGACAGCAAAGGAACAAGGCAGAAAGAAAGAGAGTGACAGAAAAGAGGAGGACGAGACAGTAAAGATCTCCATCTCCTCTCACTCTCTGCTTTTATCTTCCCTCAACTTGGAAGAAAGTCAGACACTAATTCACAATTAGATACACTGAAAGCTGCATGCACAAAAGTTTGCTCGAATGTAATTCATACCAATGCAAAGCCAGCCGTCTGACTGCATGGGGAATGCTTTATCTCTACACCAACCAGGCTTCCACAGGCTTATACAAACAAAAACTAAAATAACAATAACAAGGCAATAATCAAAATGCACAAATGAAAGACAGAAAAGCACCAATGCATTTCAGTTTCAGTTTTTTAAGATAGTGCTTCACACTCAAAATAAATTCCATATGCGCTGATGCCACGGATGCTACGTAATGACAAGATCTAAAATGATTGTGGTCCTACCTAGCATATGTGTTCTGTGTCTACTCTTGTACAATAATATCACTGAAACCAGTTAAGCTATCCTGTGATGAAACTAGTCTCTTTCTATCAGTTTATGTGTGTGTTTTTTTTCTTTTTCTCGCGTTGTATGGTGGTCTGCATTGATCACATGCGTATGTCTGGTATGTATACGTGGGTGCGCCTTGATTTGAATTGTCAAGATTTGGCGCCATATAAATACTCTAATTATTAGTACTATTATAAACTGACCTCTCCATTAAACAAACTCCAAACTAATTGTATATTGCACGCCCATCAATCAGACCCCAAAGTTTTTTCTTTCTGGTGATCAAATAACACAGTACTTTACATTAAATATTGTTACATGGGAAAAAAGCATCACTACACATTATTGAAATTGTTACACAAAAAAGCTAATAAACTTATACCACTCCTGTAGAAATGAGGCAAAGTTGGAATATAAGAGACAGAGAGAGATGACGATGATGATATTAATGAAACCCCAAACTTGAAAACATTTTATCATGAAGGATAGTAGCATAAGGTCCCACTGGATATATATCACAACTAGCCCTTCTGTTCGTTTCAGTTCACATCGCTGATAGCCTAGCAGACCACTACAGCTATATCAGAGGCCCATTCTTACACGTTAGGTCAGCGAGGTTTTCGCCAGGTACACTAGTTAAGAGCGTCTCTTTATTCCACCTAGAAAAAGCATGGCTAGATTTTCGCTAGGTAAGGCTAAGCAGCATCAACAAGGTCTTATCGGCAAGGTAAGATGGCGGCTGTGCAAGTCGCCTATTTATCTGATGAGGATTCCGTCTTATTTTGTTATAATAAGCGCTGTACATTGACTACAATTCTACCTTCCCCTCACGTCCGTTTCATAGTACATTTTTTTCTTGCCTTTGCCACTTGCTATCTGGCCACTTGCAGCTAGCATGCTAGCTTATAAGAAACGGGCCTCAGGGCTATCACCGCATTACAAACAACTCCATGCTAATCAAAAAGCAAAGAGTTAAAGACCAACTCCTTGTTATGCTACACATATATAAGCATAATAGGCGTGCAAACAAAAGCGAAATCCATTGATCAAAACCAGACAAACAGAATAAAAGTATGATGATGTGAAGAACAAGATGAGAGATGACAGAGAATCAAGGAAGGAGACAATGTCAGAACCGGATCTGGGATGTTCCTGTAGACAATGCCTAAATACAGAGGATACTACATCATTTTTACAATCAACCATTCTTCAACAGTTTTCTTCAACACAGAAAGCCAAAAGTCCAACAACTAAGTGCAAACACACAACACACACATAGCTCAAGTCACACAACAAAAGTGCAAACACACGGATGGAAAATCCAAAACTTTCGCTCTGTCTATGATGCTTGTGTCACTGTGGTTCTGACGACAGAATCATAGACTATAGGTCTGAGTTCACCAATTCCAGCCTACAACATAAAATCTGGCCTGTTCATTGCCCATCTTCATGCTTCAATCACTATGATGGTGTCAGCTTTGTATTTCTTAAGTTCTATATATTCTCCATTCCCCCTTTTCCCACCTTCCCAATTCAAGATCTTACCAGTGCAATCGGGGTTTTTGAACAGGCTCTCAGATTATTACTTGCAGATTTGGGTGTAGTGTGCACACGGAACTCTTCAAGTGTAATGCTTCGAACAAACTCTCGTTACATATTGACACAAACAAAAACACTGAATACAGGTATGACAACTGTAATGCTTTGTACAAACTCTACATACTGACACTAACAAAAACACTGAATATAAGTACAACAATGAAATGAAAGCAACCAAATCAAAACAAAACAAAAAACCAACCAACCAAACCAAACCAAACAAAACAAAACGAAACAAAATAAAATACAATAAAATAAAATGAAATTTTCGAAAAAAATCCACAAATAAAGACAGGAAACTACTGATGATCCACTAATGAAAAAAGAAAAACAAATCAACAATTCAAAATCAACAAGTCAGACGGATAATCAAGAAGAACCACATGATCTTTTACAAAATGTCAGACAAGTATTACGACTGCACACTGAGACCTATAAGGGTCCACTACAATTTCAAAACGTTGAATCAAACTGTTACAGCAAAAGAAACAAAGATGTCCAGATCTGTTAACAAATCTGAGCCCAGGGAGCACAAACTGCGAGTATATCCAGGTCCATTAACCCTCTGACTCCCACACCCTATCTACCAAGTGCAGGAAGCTGGTGGATAAGGTGAGGGAATCAAAGGGTTAAGTTTTTGCTTCGCTCACACGGTTGACAATGCAGGATGCCGATCAACAGGGTGCGGGAGTCAAAGAGTTAACTCAGTTATTAGAGCACCACTGGGGGAGGAGTGGGGAGGGGGGGGGCAGGTTTTTTTTTTCACTCCACTGGTGTAAGCTTAAAAGTTTATCGGTCCCTTTCCCCCCCCTCCCCTCCCCATTTCAAGACTGTGCCAGCACACCAGGTTTTGCGCAGGCCCAGGGAGTCTACCAAATAATCGCTGGCAGATTTGGGTAAGCACATATGGGACTGTCCTAGTGTTATGAGTTCAACCCAATGGGGGCGGGGGGAGAGGCAATTGGTTTTTTTTTCACTCCAACGGTGTCAGCTTAAAAGTTTAATAGCTTAAAAGTTTTATAGGTCCCTTTTCCCTCTTCCCATTTCAAGCCTGTATCAGCACACAGGGTTTAGCGCGGGCACAGGCAATTTACCAGATAATTGCTGCCAGACTTGAGTGAAGCATATATGGAACTGTCCCAGTGCAATGAATCCCTCTTGAACAAACTCCAAAGTCTAAGCTCCAAACGAGTTTCTTCTAGAAGCATTTTACATGATGTTAAAAAATTGTTTGTTTTTACATAAGCAGATGTAAAACTGAAACAATTTTCAACATTCAGAATGCTTCTATAAGATGGAAACATTTGTGTACTTGGGTCCAGAATATTTACAAATCCGGTTACATTAAACAAATCGACACAAATCAAATAACAAAATATCCCGTCAGCACACAATTTGATTGTTCGGACGGACCAAGTTATTTCTGATTTTGAACTGAACAATGTGACAATGCATGGATACGATATTAAATAGGTATCCTTTTTATAGAGAATTTAACACACACCACACACAAAAATGGACTGTACACAAAACTCTCTCTCTCTTTCTCTCTCTCTCTTGATTTTATGATCAAGTTCAATGAGACAAACACAAAGTCTACGTGTATAAAGGGCAGCTCACAATTCACACACACACACACACACACACACACACACACACACACACACACACACACACACACACACACACACACACACACACACACACACACACACACACACACACACACACACACACAAACAGAAAGAACCCAGAACTACAAACCATCTAATGTACGTCAGCCATAGGCCACAATACAACAGGTGATGGGATGCGGAGGGAACCAGGGATTCTTGTGATTCATATGTATTTTACAATACGTATAATTACATCGCTGAAACTGCAACTTTCAATACTTCATTTCCCAATTTACCCTTCATCAATTCAACAGTCAACAGATCCACCATTCATTGATCCAATCTATCATTCAACGAACAAACATAGTAATCAGTACTTCACTATCAATAACCAGAGAAAACTTGATTCCAATCATCAATGTACTTGTCAAGTATTCAGAGAGAGAGAGAAAGAGAGAGAGAGAGAGAGAGAGTGAGCGAGACAGACAGACAGACAGACAGAGAGACAGGGAGACAAAGAGAGAGATATGAAGGAATAGTGGCAAATTCTAAAAATATATACCAAAACATACATGCAACAAACAAACAAAATCATGAAATCTAGCTGGCATGGTATATGGGTTCCTAAAGCTCAAATCATTCTGGTGTCAGCTAGTTTAGTATGTATCACATGTCCCGGTATCTCCCCCTACCCCCCTTCCCTTACGCTTCCAGGATTCTACCTGCAGCGAGTTTTGTGTAGGCTCGAGGAATCTGCTATTAATAACTGGCAGATCTGGGTGAAAACTAGAACTATCTCTTTCCTTTTTCCTTCAATTTGTGTTGGTATTTTTTGTATTCTGCATGTAGTTTTTAGTGATCACATGTGTATGTCTGGTACATGAGTACATTTGGATTTGAACTATCAAGATTCAGCACTCTATGAATACTGTAATTATTATTATTATTAACTGTTCAAGTGGGAGGAATTCTTCTTGAACAAATTACATCATACCAAATGGGATATTTAAATATGAGGACTCTCTCTCATTGTCTAAAATCATTTAGGTGAATAGACATTGAAACAACTATCACCACCACTATCACAACCACTCTATCTCGACTAAGTATCTCACACACACACAAAAAATACTTGCATTTCACACACACACACACACACACACACACACACACACACACACACACACACACACACACACACACACACACACACACACACACACACACACACACATACACACAGAATTGGGAACTCTTAAGAGCAAACTTTGACATACACCACACTGATTTAAAGAAAGAAAATAATATCAACTTATTAGCGAGTCGAGTTAAATGTCATATTGAACACTTTTATCCCAATCATTTAAAAATCAACACAGATGGCTCATTAATTGAGAAAATAGCAGGTTCTGCATTTCTAATACCAGCTCTTAAAATAGAGAAATCTTTCCATATAGGACCCAACAAATCAATATTTACAGCTGAACTCTTTGCAATACTGATGGCTTTGAATTACTTAGTAAATTATCCTCGAAATATATCACAAATCCTTTTCTGCGTTGATTCTAAGTCAGTGCTTCAGGCTCTTGAATTAATGAAATTAGACACTAGATCTGAAATGATAATAGAAATTAGCCATTTAATTCATTTCTTATCCTTAAGAGGAACTGATCTTACTTTTTGTTGGATACCATCTCATTGTTCATTTCATCATAACAATGTGGTTGACAGAGCTGCCAAACGAGGAGCTAAGGGTTCACCAGAATCAAACAACATAAAGCTTTCTCCCTCTTTAAATGAATCTTGTAATTTAGTGGACGCCTATATTTGGAAACTGTTTCAAGATAATCAGAAAAAGTAATAGCATGGATTTTAAAATCAGTAAACAGTCTACTACAAGCAGATCTATACAGTCCCTTATGTATAGGTGGAAACTCGATGCATTCAAAACAAAGTACACCAGAAATATTGCCTGTCTTTGTGGACAGAAAATAACAACCAGTCATTTACTTTCTTGCATTAATATAAAGCAATACATTCCAATACTTTCTACTCACACAATTTCCGACATATTTGAATCATCATTATTGACATACAAATTTTTCGTTAGCCAATCTAAAAGTCCAATAGTTCAATATTTATAATTCGTTCATCTTCCTGTTCATAGTTACAGTTGGCTAGTTTATTGTAATATTTGTTGTAGTATGCTACTTCATTTGTTATGCTTATGCTTCCCTCCGACATTTGCATTGTCCTTGCTTCTTACTTGTTTTTCACATGGTTTCAGCCCGAATATGTTTTTGATGCTCGAGTGGGCTAAAAGTAATATGAATTTAAACTTGAACTTCCTTTCTTTTTTTTTTAAATTTTATTTATTTATTTTATTTATTTATTTATTTTTATTTTTTTTTTTTAAAAACCAAGATTGACTACACATAAACACCTGCATTTACCCTTCCTATTTCTACTCCCCTTCCCAACATCATTCTTTTTTTTTTTTCTTTTTTTTTTACATTTGTTCATTTATTTATTTATTTTGTTTTATCTTTTATTTATCATTTATTTATCATTGTTATCAATTATAACGTTTTATTTATTTATTCATTTTTTTTGTTTTATTTGTCTAAAATCACTTAAGTGAATAGACATTAAACCAATGACCACCACCACCACACACACACACACACACACGCGCGCGCGCGCGCACACACACTCACCCCCTTCCAAAACATGCAGACTGCAATTTTCCTCATTCATAAATGGCATACATATAAATCTCAATTCAAAACATGATCTTGTCCAATGTTACAGGAACTTCAATGCATGCCAGTGACTTGTTTATCTCTATTCATGTGTTTATGCACAGTATAAAAGTATTCAATATTACCACTGCTTTCCTACCAACATGTAGCAACTGCATCTGAGCCAATGACAACTGCAAAATACAAACACCATTTTGTAGTTGTCATTGTCATTTTCTTCATTCATGTCTCAATGACAAGTTTGAAAAATGGCTTTTAGTCAATAACTTTTATCACTGGGGAAAAAAGCATCATCAAAAATGATTTTTTTCTGTCGGATAATACAGCATCATAAAAATATCATTGGAAAGTAAAACATCATTGTCATAATTCATTATTAATGTCACTGACTAAAACCACATACAAGTGACTGGAAAATTACAAAATATGCCCCCAAAGCCTACCATAAAAGCGATAACAGGAAAGTTTTTAGTCTTGTCTGGAATGGTTAAGAAAGTGATGGAAGGGAGGTTTTCCCCTTGTCTCACAGATGAAACATGACAGAACACAAAATGACCGCAGACTGAAACACCTGAAAAAAAAACTATTAAAAAGAGTACATGTATATGATACAATATTTCAACCATGCTGAACACCATATAAATACTATAGAACACACATACAATGACCCAAGTTTCTTTCAAAGCAGGCACATTATGCCATACCACAACACACTTTGAAAATGCTGAAAACTTAACTGTTCACCAAGGTCTTCCACTGGTGATATCTTAGCTCATTATCATCATCACCACCATGGCGTTGGCGATCATGGCCCTCCATATGAATCTATCTCTGTTGCAAATGCTTCTCCCATTCTGTCTGCCATCATCCACTGTTCATCACAACAAGCACTTCCACTTCTAACTACTCATCATGTGGCATCATGTATATTCATTCATGTATGTACATGTTTTTCATGTATGTACATGTTTATGACCCTAAGTATATCATATTATTTCTGTATACATGGTTAGAAATTGTTAGAATATATTCACTTGTACGTGTGTGTTAATGTACATATTCTAATGCGTGTGTGTGTTAATGTATATATTCTAATGCGTGTGTTTATATGTGTGATAAATCAAAGCTTCCGTATGAATGTATTGCAAAACGTGTAATGTGCCATGAATCCAGATAAGTTTGGAAAATAGCACTAAACAAAAATGGTTTGTTATTTTCATTATCAAATATGTACTTAATGGCTACCAGCAGACTTATTTCAATGACCTTACTATTTTTCTTTGTAGTTTCATAAAGATTCATTTCAAACTGATTTTGTTTGTGTTTTGTTGAAGCTAATTTTCATCACAGTCATATTTGGCCCTGAACATGATCTCATATCCAAAATAATCAAAAACATCCCCCCCCCCCCCCCCCCCAGAAAAAAAAAAATCTGTACTGATTTTGTATCCTGTTTTTCATTATTATCACAGTGTCATTCCACCATCTTTGAAAACAGTCAGTTACTTTGGTTCTGGTTAATATCCACTCAAAATGTTTCCAAACATTATCAAGTATCACTTCACTGTCTTTGAAAATTATCAAATGCTCTGAACAGACCATTTTAATGTTACTTTTCATCATCACCTATACATCACTCAACCGTCTTTGAAAACAATCAAGCACTCTGGATGAAAAAAGTTAAATAAAAAATATTCTGAATAACTCGTTTTTGCACTGTTTTCATGATCATCAAAGAATCATTCAACTGTCATTGAAAGCAATGTGTAATGTCTTCCACAATCACCATCAAAAAGTCTGTCAACTGTCTTTGAAAATAATCAAATGTGACCTCCCACCACCAATTCAGTCCTAATTCGCAGTCAGTCAAACAGCAGTAGGAGCTAAAAAGGTGACTGAGAGTCTATCTGGGGTGTTTTGACTTTTTCTCAAAATTGATTTCTGTGGACTATAATCTATCTCCCACAGAAATTTTTTCTTGAAAAAATATTATTAATCAATTTAAAATGGTATTTTAATTCACTGATCGCAGCAGAAAGAACGCAATTTCCTACCAAAAGTACCTATTTTTGTCTTTTATTATGAACCATAACCTGTACAGAACCCCCACATGTAATATACTGACAGAAAGCTCTTTGGTGCACCTTTCAGATAATGGCAACTAAAATTATAAACAAACCGGGTCAAAGCCACCAAATAAAGAAATTTAAGGAAAATGTGTAGGAGAGTACATAAAAACTTTAGAGGCCGTTTTCTCAAAATGGCCATCATACAACTTAATGACTTTAAACATACATAACTTCTATATTTTTTTTTAGTACATGCTTCAATTCAAGTACCAAAACAATCAACAGAACGTACACTTTCCAGTTATATGTATATCTCAAAATACCCAAAACGCGAGTTAAGACTGATTTCGTGCTGGCAGGCCACAAATGCTCTGAATAAGTCATCCACACAGAGCTGTTCGTCATCTTGTAAACATCATTCGTCTTTGAAAATTTTCAAATGCTCCAGGTGGTGCTTTTCTTCATAATCTACACATTGTTCAACTGTCTTTGAAAACAATCATACACTCTGGATGGTGCTTTTCATTATCATTTCCAAATCATTCAACTGTCTTTGAAAACGATCAAATATTCTGGATAAGCCTGCATGTCACTGTAAGTGACAAAAATCTGCGGTGACTGCTCATCGTCGACAGTACTGTGGCAGAGTTGTCCTGGAGCCATCTCTGGTGGTGTGCGCATGCTCTGGTCTCCTTTCTTGTAGTTGCCGACCAGAACTTTGCACATGAACATGTTACGCTCCTTGGTGGTAGGGTTGGCCACTGCGTATTCATTACGACTGGAGTAGGCTGCTGACACAGCGAGAGAGAGAGAGAGAGAGAGAGAAACACACACACACACACACGCACACACACACACAAACACACACGGACATGCACGCATGCTTAAGCTGATATGCAATTATTAGTAACAGAGAAATCCGAAAGTGTAATGGTGTTAATGTGTGTGTTGTGTGTGTGTGTGTGTGTGTGTGTGTGTGTGTGTGTGTGTGTGTGTGTGTGTGTGTGTGTGTGTGTGCGTGCGTGTGTTGTGTGTGTGTGCGCACGTGTTGTGTGTGCGCATGTGTCTGTGTGTGAGTGTGTGTGTGTGTGTGCATGTGTGTGTGTGCGCGCGCGTGCCATGCGTGCGTGTATTGTGTGTGTGCGCGTGCGCACGCGCGTGCCATGCGTGCGTGTGTGTATTTTGTGTGTCTGTTTGTTTGTGTGTGTATGTAAGTGTGTGTGTGTGTGCGTGCGCGCGTGCGTGTGTGCATGAGTGTCCCTGTACCGCGGCAATAGGCTCTGGCCCCAAAACAAGACATTCTCAGATTGAACATGATCATGATAATGACCATCATCACCACCACGTAATCACCACTATCATTACGCTATAATGTGCTCACAACAACAAAATACTCAAACACCATGTCTTGATACACCTTTAATCACAAAATCATCCAAACCGTGTGAACAAGTCAACTCATATGCAAAAGCTTAGTGTAGTTAAGGATTCTAAAAGAGTAACAATTTTTATTACAAAAACATCCGAATCATATAGTCTAAAATTAGAAATTCTTACCACAAGCTAAAACAATCACCAGTTCAAAGCAATTCAAAGTTCTTACCTTTAGCTAAAACAACCACAAGTTCACAGTTCTTACCTGTAGCCAAAACAGTCACAAATTCATAGCCCATAACTTTACCTAAAACAGTCACAAATTCACAATTCTTGCCTTTAGCTAAATCAGTCACTAATTGACAGTTCTTACTTTTAGTTAAAACAGTCACAAATTCACAGTACTGGCCTTTAGCCAAAACAGTCACAAATTCACAATTCTTGCCTTTAGCTAAATCAGTCACTAATTGACAGTTCTTACTTTTAGTTAAAACAGTCACAAATTCACAGTTCTTACCGTTAGCTAAATCAGTCACTAACTGACAGTTCTTACTTTTAGTTAAAACAGTCACAAATAAACAGTTCTTACCGTTAGCTAAATCAGTCACTAATTGACAGTTCTTACTTTTAGTTAAAACAGTCACAAATAAACAGTTCTTACCGTTAGCTAAATCAGTCACTAACTGACAGTTCTTACTTTTAGTTAAAACAGTCACAAATAAACAGTTCTTACCGTTAGCTAAATCAGTCACTAATTGACAGTTCTTACTTTTAGTTAAAACAGTCACAAATAAACAGTTCTTACCTTTAGATAAAACAATCAAAAATTCACAGTCCTTACCTTTAGCTAAAATAGTGACAAATTCACAGTTCTTATCATCAACTAAAACAGTCACGAACTGACAGATCTTTCCTTAAACTAAAGGTCACAAAATTAACAACTGTCACCATTCGCGTCACGCGTTAACTACCAGTACTGCCATTAGTACATAACGTAACACCACAACATAACGCATGAGAGAGAAAGAAACTGGTCTATCATTACTTCAATCACAACCTCATCCCATCCGTGGATATCCTGCATGAAACTAGTGGGTAAGATGGAAGAAAGTGCAAGTGTTTCTGTGAGTGCAATCGGGACTGAGCTTGTCATCTTTGACCTTTTTTGAATGGACCACAGTTGCCTGCAGCAACATGGAACACCCTGCAGCATTTCATTAAAGTGAATATTTATCGTTGCAGTCATAATAAAAAAAATTTTAAAGACCCACATAAACCCATAACAAAGGTAGAGTGTTGTTATTGTTGTTTGTAAGTGTTTTTTAAAGCCCAGCCGACTGCGTAGAGTCATATCAGGGCTATAACCGCTTGTTATTGTTACTGTTGTTTAAAGCCCAGCCGACTGCGTAGAGCCATATCAGGGCTATAACCGCTTCAAAACACACAAAACTTCAACAGGAAAAAAGAAAAGAAAAGAAAATTAAGTACACATATTACCGCATTCGCGCACATAATCTGAGGACATGCCCCCGGCGTTGACCACTAAGTCCAATTTATCGCACAGGGGATTTAAAAAACACGCCTGAATACAAATTTAAGCATGCCTAAGGACACCAAAACATATGTAAAAATGGGCATAAATTACTAAAATTGCTTCCGCATATCTCATTTCCCTAGAGCCAAAAATGCACTTAATACATGTACTCAATTATCAATCCTAAGAAAAAGTACATAAGACTTTATCAAACTCATACAGGTGAATGGACCAGCAAGGCAGAAAATGATAGGAAGAAATGACAGACAGCAAAGGAACAAGGCAGAAAGAGAGAGAGTGACAGAAAAGAGGAGGACGAGACAGTAAAGATCTCCATCTCCTCTCACTCTCTGCTTTTATCTTCCCTCAACTTGGAAGAAAGTCAGACACTAATTCACAATTAGATACACTGAAAGCTGCATGCACAAAAGTTTGCTCGAATGTAATTCATACCAATGCAAAGCCAGCCGTCTGACTGCATGGGGAATGCTTTATCTCTACACCAACCAGGCTTCCACAGGCTTATACAAACAAAAACTAAAATAACAATAACAAGGCAATAATCAAAATGCACAAATGAAAGACAGAAAAGCACCAATGCATTTCAGTTTCAGTTTTTTAAGATAGTGCTTCACACTCAAAATAAATTCCATATGCGCTGATGCCACGGATGCTACGTAATGACAAGATCTAAAATGATTGTGGTCCTACCTAGCATATGTGTTCTGTGTCTACTCTTTTACAATAATATCACTGAAACCAGTTAAGCTATCCTGTGATGAAACTAGTCTCTTTCTATCAGTTTATGTGTGTTTTTTTTTCTTTTTCTCGCGTTGTATGGTGGTCTGCATTGATCACATGCGTATGTCTGGTATGTATACGTGGGTGCGCCTTGATTTGAATTGTCAAGATTTGGCGCCATATAAATACTCTAATTATTAGTACTATTATAAACTGACCTCTCCATTAAACAAACTCCAAACTAATTGTATATTGCACGCCCATCAATCAGACCCCAAAGTTTTTCTTTCTGGTGATCAAATAACACAGTACTTTACATTAAATATTGTTACATGGGAAAAAAGCATCACTACACATTATTGGAATTGTTACACAAAAAAGCTAATAAACTTATACCACTCCTGTAGAAATGAGGCAAAGTTGGAATATAAGAGACAGAGAGAGATGACGATGATGATATTAATGAAACCCCAAACTTGAAAACATTTTATCATGAAGGATAGTAGCATAAGGTCCCACTGGATATATATCACAACTAGCCCTTCTGTTCATTTCAGTTCACATCGCTGATAGCCTAGCAGACCACTACAGCTATATCAGAGGCCCATTCTTACACGTTAGGTCAGCGAGGTTTTCGCCAGGTACACTAGTTAAGAGCGTCTCTTTATTCCACCTAGAAAAAGCATGGCTAGATTTTTGCTAGGTAAGGCTAAGCAGCATCGACAAGGTCTTGTCGGCAAGGTAAGATGGCGGCTGTGCAAGTCGCCTATGTATCTGATGAGGACTCCGTCTTATTTTGTTATAATAAGCGCTGTACATTGACTACAATTCTACCTTCCCCTCACGTCCGTTTCATAGTACATTTTTTTCTTGCCTTTGCCACTTGCTATCTGGCCACTTGCAGCTAGCATGCTAGCTTATAAGAAACGGGCCTCAGGGCCATCACCGCATTACAAACAACTCCAAGGCTAATCAAAAAGCAAAGAGTTAAAGACCAACTCCTTGTTATGCTACACATATATAAGCATAATAGGCGTGCAAACAAAAGCGAAATCCATTGATCAAAACCAGACAAACAGAATAAAAGTATGATGATGTGAAGAACAAGATGAGAGATGACAGAGAATCAAGGAAGGAGACATTGTCAGAACCGGATCTGGGATGTTCCTGTAGACAATGCCTAAATACAGAGGATACTACATCATTTTTACAATCAATCATTCTTCAACAGTTTTCTTCAACACAGAAAGCCAAAAGTCCAACAACTAAGTGCAAACACACAACACACACATAGCTCAAGTCACACAACAAAAGTGCAAACACACGGAAGGAAAATCCAGAACTTTCGCTCTGTCTATGATGCTTGTGTCACTGTGGTTCTGACGACAGAATCATAGACTATAGGTCTGAGTTCACCAATTCCAGCCTACAACATAAAATCTGGCCTGTTCATTGCCCATCTTCATGCTTCAATCACTATGATGGTGTCAGCTTTGTATTTCTTAAGTTCTATATATTCTCCATTCCCCCTTCTCCCACCTTCCCAATTCAAGATCTTACCAGTGCAATCGGGGTTTTTGAACAGGCTCTCAGATTATTACTTGCAGATTTGGGTGTAGTGTGCACACGGAACTCTTCAAGTGTAATGCTTCGAACAAACTCTCGTTAATATTGACACAAAACAAAAACACTAAACAGTAATGACAACTGTAATGCTTTGTACAAAACTCTACATACCGACACTAACAAAAACACTGAATTAAGTACAACAATGAAATGAAAGCAACCAAATCAAAACAAAACAAAAACCAACCAACCAAACAAACCAAACAAAACAAAACGAAACAAAATAAAATACAATAAAATAAATGAAATTTTCGAAAAAATCCACAAATAAAGACAGGAAACTACTGATGATCCACTAATGAAAAAAGAAAAACAAATCAACAATTCAAAATCAACAAGTCAGAAGGATAATCAAGAAGAACCACATGATCTTTTACAACATGTCAGACAAGTATTACGACTGCACACTGAGACCTATAAGGGTCCACTACAATTTCAAAACGTTGAATCAAACTGTTACAGCAAAAGAAACAAAGATGTCCAGATCTGTTAACAAATCTGAGCCCAGGGAGCACAAACTGCAGTATTCCAGGTCCATTAACCCTCTGACTCCCACACCCTATCTACCAAGTGCCAAGGAAGCTGGTGGATAAGGTGAGGGAATCAAAGGGTTAAGTTTTTGCTTCGCTCACACGGTTGACAATGCAGGATGCCGATCAACAGGGTGCGGGAGTCAAAGAGTTAACTCAGTTATTAGAGCACCACTGGGGAGGAGTGGGGAGGGGGGGGGCAGGTTTTTTTTTCACTCCACTGGTGTAAGCTTAAAAGTTTATCGGTCCCTTTCCCCCCCCCTCCCCTCCCCATTTCAAGACTGTGCCAGCACACCAGGTTTTGCGCAGGCCCAGGGAGTCTACCAAATAATCGCTGGCAGATTTGGGTAAGCACATATGGGACTGTCCTAGTGTTATGAGTTCAACCCAATGGGGGCGGGGGGAGAGGCAATTGGTTTTTTTCACTCCAACGGTGTCAGCTTAAAAGTTTAATAGCTTAAAAGTTTTATAGGTCCCTTTTCCCTCTTCCCATTTCAAGCCTGTATCAGCACACAGGGTTTAGCGCGGGCACAGCCAATTTACCAGATAATTGCTGCCAGACTTGAGTGAAGCATATATGGAACTGTCCCAGTGCAATGAATCCCTCTTGAACAAACTCCAAAGTCTAAGCTCCAAACGAGTTTCTTCTAGAAGCATTTTACATGATGTTAAAAAATTGTTTGTTTTTACATAAGCAGATGTAAAACTGAAACAATTTTCAACATTCAGAATGCTTCTATAAGATGGAAACATTTGTGTACTTGGGTCCAGAATATTTACAAATCCGGTTACATTAAACAAATCGACACAAATCAAATAACAAAATATCCCGTCAGCACACAATTTGATTGTTCGGACGGACCAAGTTATTTCTGATTTTGAACTGAACAATGTGACAATGCATGGATACGATATTAAATAGGTATCCTTTTTATAGAGAATTTAACACACACACACACAAAAATGGACTGTACACAAAACTCTCTCTCTCTTTCTCTCTCTCTCTCTTGATTTTATGATCAAGTTCAATGAGACAAACACAAAGTCTACGTGTATAAAGGGCAGCTCACAATTCACACACACACACACACACACACACACAAACACACACACACACACACACACACACACACACACACACACACACACACACACACACACACACACACAAACAAACCACAGAACTCACACAAACCATCTAATGTACGTCAGCCATAGGCCCAATACAACAGGTGATGGATGCGGAGGGAACCAGGGATTCTTGTGATTCATATGTATTTTACAATACGTATAATTACATCGCTGAAACTGCAACTTTCAATACTTCATTTCCCAATTTACCCTTCATCAATTCAACAGTCAACAGATCCACCATTCATGATCCAATCTATCATTCAACGAACAAACATAGTAATCAGTACTTCACTATCAATAACCAGAGAAAACTTGATTCCAATCATCAATGTACTTGTCAAGTATTCAAAAGAGAGAAGAGAGAGAGGAGAGAGAGAGGACAGACAGACAACAGACAGACAGAGAGACAGGGAGACAAAGAGAGAGATATGAAGGAATAGTGGCAAATTCTAAAAATATATACCAAAACATACATGCAACAAACAAACAAAATCATGAAATCTAGCTGGCATGGTATATGGGTTCCCTAAAGCTCAAATCATTCTGGTGTCAGCTAGTTTAGTATGTATCACATGTCCCAGTATCTCCCCCTACCCCCCTTCCCTTACGCTTCCAGGATTCTACCTGCAGCGAGTTTTGTGTAGGCTCGAGGAATCTGCTATTAATAACTGGCAGATCTGGGTGAAAACTAGAACTACCTCTTTCCTTTTTCCTTCAATTTGTGTTGGTATTTTTTGTATTCTGCATGTAGTTTTTAAATGATCACATGTGTATGTCTGGTACATGAGTACATTTGGATTTGAACTATCAAGATTCAGCACTCTATGAATACTGTAATTATTATTATTATTAACTGTTCAAGTGGGAGGAATTCTTCTTGAACAAATTACATCATACCAAATGGGATATTTAAATATGAGGACTCTCTCTCATTGTCTAAAATCATTTAGGTGAATAGACATTGAAACAACTATCACCACCACTATCACAACCACTCTATCTCGACTAAGTATCTCACACACACACAAAAATTGCATTTCACACACACACACACACACACACACACACACACACACACACACACACACACACACACACCACACACACACACACACACACACACACACACACACATACACACAGAATTGGGAACTCTTAAGAGCAAACTTTGCATACACCACACTGATTTAAAGAAAGAAAATAATATCAACTTATTAGCGAGTCGAGTTAAATGTCATATTGAACACTTTTATCCCAATCATTTAAAAATCAACACAGATGGCTCATTAATTGAGAAAATAGCAGGTTCTGCATTTCTAATACCAGCTCTTAAAACAGAGAAATCTTTCCATATAGGACCAACAAATCAATATTTACAGCTGAACTCTTTGCAATACTGATGGCTTTGAATTACTTAGTAAATTATCCTCGAAATATATCACAAATCCTTTTCTGCGTTGATTCTAAGTCAGTGCTTCAGGCTCTTGAATTAATGAAATTAGACACTAGATCTGAAATGATAATAGAAATTAGCCATTTAATTCATTTCTTATCCTTAAGAGGAACTGATCTTACTTTTTGTTGGATACCATCTCATTGTTCGTTTCATCATAACAATGTGGTTGACAGAGCTGCCAAACGAGGAGCTAAGGGTTCACCAGAATCAAACAACATAAAGCTTTCTCCCTCTTTAAATGAATCTTGTAATTTAGTGGACGCCTATGTTTGGAAACTGTTTCAAGATAATCAGAAAAAGTAATAGCATGGATTTTAAAATCAGTAAACAGTCTACTACAAGCAGATCTATACAGTCTCTTATGTATAGGTGGAAACTCGATGCATTCAAAACAAAGTACACCAGAAATATTGCCTGTCTTTGTGGACAGAAAATAACAACCAGTCATTTACTTTCTTGCATTAATATAAAGCAATACATTCCAATACTTTCTACTCACACAATTTCCGACATATTTGAATCATCATTATTGACATACAAATTTTTCGTTAGCCAATCTAAAAGTCCAATAGTTCAATATTTATAATTCGTTCATCTTCCTGTTCATAGTTACAGTTGGCTAGTTTATTGTAATATTTGTTGTAGTATGCTACTTCATTTGTTATGTTACGCTTCCCTCCAACATTTGCATTGTCCTTGCTTCTTACTTGTTTTTAACATGGTTTCAGCCCGAATATGTTTTTGATGCTCGAGTGGGCTAAAAGTAATATGAATTTAAACTTGAACTTCCTTTCTTTTCTTTTTTTTAATTTTATTTATTTATTTTATTTATTTATTTATTTTTTTTTTTTTTTTTTAAAAAACCAAGATTGACTACACATAAACACCTGCATTTACCCTTCCTATTTCTACTCCCCTTCCCAACATCATTCTTTTTTTTCTTTTTTTTTTTTTACATTTGTTCATTTATTTATTTATTTTGTTTTATCTTTTATTTATCATTTATTTATCATTGTTATCAATTATAACGTTTTATTTATTTATTCATTTTTTTTTGTTTTATTTGTCTAAAATCACTTAAGTGAATAGACATTAAACCAATGACCACCACCACCACACACTACACACACACACACACGCGCGCGCGCGCACACACACACTCACCCCCTTCCAAAACATGCAGACTGCAATTTTCCTCATTCATAAATGGCATACATATAAATCTCAATTCAAAACATGATCTTGTCCAATGTTACAGGAACTTCAATGCATGCCAGTGACTTGTTTATCTCTATTCATGTGTTTATGCACAGTATAAAAGTATTCAATATTACCACTGCTTTCCTACCAACATGTAGCAACTGCATCTGAGCCAATGACAACTGCAAAATACAAACACCATTTTGTAGTTGTCATTGTCATTTTCTTCATTCATGTCTCAATGACAAATTTGAAAAATGGCTTTTAGTCAATAACTTTTATCACTGGGGAAAAAAGCATCATCAAAAATGATTTTTTTCTGTCGGATAATACAGCATCATAAAAATATCATTGGAAAGTAAAACATCATTGTCATAATTCATTATTAATGTCACTGACTAAAACCACATACAAGTGACTGGAAAATTACAAAATATGCCCCCAAAGCCTACCATAAAAGCGATAACAGGAAAGTTTTTAGTCTTGTCTGGAATGGTTAAGAAAGTGATGGAAGGGAGGTTTTCCCCTTGTCTCACAGATGAAACATGACAGAACACAAAATGACCGCAGACTGAAACACCTGAAAAAAAAAAAACTATTAAAAAGAGTACATGTATATGATACAATATTTCAACCATGCTGAACACCATATAAATACTATAGAACACACATACAATGACCCAAGTTTCTTTCAAAGCAGGCACATGATGCCATACCACAACATACTTTGAAAATGCTGAAAACTTATCTGTTCACCAAGGTCTTCCACTGGTGATATCTTAGCTCATTATCATCATCACCACCATGGCGTTGGCGATCATGGCCCTCCATATGAATCTATCTCTGTTGCAAATGCTTCTCCCATCCTGTCTGCCATCATCCACTGTTCATCACAACAAGCACTATCCACTTCTAACTACTCATCATGTGGCATCATGTATATTCATTCATGTATGTACATGTTTTTCATGTATGTACATGTTTATGACCCTAAGTATATATTATTTCTGTATACATGGTTAGAAATTGTTAGAATATATTCACTTGTACGTGTGTGTTAATGTATATATTCTAATGCGTGTGTGTGTTAATGTATATATTCTAACGCGTGTGTTTATATGTGTGATAAATCAAAGCTTCCGTATGAATGTATTGCAAAACGTGTAATGTGCCATGAATCCAGATAAGTTAAGAAAATAGCACTAAACAAAAATGGTTTGTTATTATCATTATCAAATATGTACTTAATGGCTACCAGCAGACTTATTTCAATGACCTTACTATTTTTCTGTGTAGTTTCATAAAGATTCATTTCAAACTGATTTTGTTTGTGTTTTGTTGAAGCTAATTTTCATCACAGTCATATTTGGCCCTGAATATGATCTCATATCCAAAATAATCAAAAACATCCCCCCCCCCCCCCAAGGAAAAAAAATCTGTACTGATTTTGTATCCTGTTTTTCATTATTATCAAAGTGTCATTCCACCATCTTTGAAAACAGTCAGTTACTTTGGTTCTGGTTAATATCCACTCAAAATGTTTCCAAACATTATCAAATATCATTTCACTGTCTTTGAAAATTATCAAATGCTCTGAACAGACCATTTTAATGTTACTTTTCATCATCACCTATACATCACTCAACCGTCTTTGAAAACAATCAAGCACTCTGGATGAAAAAAGTTAAATAAAAAATATTCTGAATAACTCGTTTTTGCACTGTTTTCATGATCATCAAAGAATCATTCAACTGTCATTGAAAGCAATGTGTAATGTCTTCCACAATCACCATCAAAAAGTCTGTCAACTGTCTTTGAAAATAATCAAATGTGACCTCCCACCACCAATTCAGTCCTAATTCGCAGTCAGTCAAACAGCAGTAGGAGCTAAAAAGGTGACTGAGAGTCTATCTGGGGTGTTTTGACTTTTTCTCAAATTGATTTCTGTGGACTATAATCTATCTCCCACAGAAACTTTTTTCTAGAAAAAATATTATTAATCAATTTAAAATGGTATTTTAATGCACTGATCGCAGCAGAAAGAACGCAATTTCCTACCAAAAGTACCTATTTTTGTCTTTTATTATGAACCATAACCTGTACAGAACCCCCACATGTAATATACTGACAGAAAGCTCTTTGGTGCACCTTTCAGATAATGGCAACTAAAATTATAAACAAACCGGGTCAAAGCCACCAAATAAAGAAATTTAAGGAAAATGTGTAGGAGAGTACATAAAAACTTTAGAGGCCGTTTTCTCAAAATGGCCATCATACAACTTAATGTTTAAACATACATAACTTCTACATTTTTTTTAGTACATGCTTCATTCAAGTACCAAAACAATCAACAGAATGTACACTTTCCAGTTATATGTATATCTCAAAATACCCAAAATGCGAGTTAAGACTGATTTCGTCTGGCAGGCCACAAATGCTCTGAATAAGTCATCCACAAGAGCTGTTCGTCATCTTGTAAACATCATTCAACTGTCTTTGAAAATTTTCAAATGCTCCAGGTGGTGCTTTTCTTCATAATCTACATATTGTTCAACTGTCTTTGAAAACAATCATACACTCTGGATGGTGCTTTTCATTATCATTTCCAAATCATTCAACTGTCTTTGAAAACAATCATACACTCTGGATGGTGCTTTTCATCATCATTTCCAAATCATTCAACTGTCTTTGAAAACGATCAAATATTCTGGATAAGCCTGCATGTCACTGTAAATGACAAAAATCTGCGGTGACTGCTCATCGTCGACAGTGCTGTGGCAGAGTTGTCCTGGAGCCATCTCTGGTGGTGTGCGCATGCTCTGGTCTCCTTTCTTGTAGTTGCCGACCAGAACTTTGCACATGAACATGTTGCGCTCCTTGGTGGTAGGGTTGGCCACTGCGTATTCATTGCGACTGGAGTAGGCTGCTGACACAGCGAAGTACGCCCCTTGGCCATACGCACTCTCTGAGGACAAAGGAAAACCAACAACTTAACACAACATCTACAAAGGTGAACAGACATGAAAAGAAATAATGAATAAATGTTCACAGCTGAAATCGGATATCTGACCCTTGTCTGGGTCGTGGAAGGTAAAGCAATGAAGGAGAGGAGAATGGCACTGCTCTAACAATGTTGGCACAGAGAAAAGTGAGGTCTCTACCACTTCACTCCCAAAGATCGCAGGGTTATGGGACAGCCATCACCTTCTGCAATGGTCAGGCCATGATATAAATCTTCCCTTTACATGATAAAGTGTATCACAAGAAAATCTGAGACAAAGAAATCTAGTTCATGACACTTTATACATTAAAATGTAATATATAGTCAGCATACATGAAATCTCAGTTTTTCATGACACTTCATGCATTTAAAATGTAATATATAGTCAGCATACATGAAGTCTCACTGTTTTTCATGACACTTCATGCATTTAAAATGTAATATATAGTCAGCACACATGAAGTCTCCTGTTTTTCATGACACTTCAAGCATTTAAAATGTAATATATAGTCAGCATACATGAAATCTCACTGTTTTTCATGACACTTCAAGCATTTAAAATGTAATATATAGTCAGCACACATGAAATCTCACTGTTTTTCATGACACTTCATGCATTTAAAATGTAATATATAGTCAGCATACATGAAGTCTCACTGTTTTCATGACACTTCATGCATTTAAAATGTAATTTGTCAGCATACATGAAATCTCACTGTTTTTCATGACACTTCAAGCATTTAAAATGTAATATATAGTCAGCATACATGAAATCTCACTGTTTTTCATGACACTTCATGCATTTAAAATGTAATATATAGTCAGCACACATGAAGTCTCACTGTTTTTCATGACACTTCATGCATTTAAAATGTATATATAGTCAGCACACATGAAATCTCACTTTTCCTAATCAAATAAAGTCTGGAGTTTGGAGTTTGTTCAAGAGGGATTCATAACACTCAGACAATACCACATGCGCTTCACCCAGGTCTGCTAGCAATATATCTGACAGACTCCCGGAGCCATGATCGCCAACGCCATGCGGCAGGGTACATGATGATGACAACGATGATGATGATGACAGTGATTTCATCTTGATAGAGATGACGATCATGATGCCATGGCGTTCCATCTAGGGCTGCGACTGTGTGACAGGGCTGTACTCTGCTCTAGCTAAATAAGCATTTTCATGTGAAAACAAAGCCTGCTTGGCTTAGAGGTAGAGCACTTGCCTTGTAATGTGCCTGCATCAGTTTGCATGGTTGCCAATCACACCCCGTGGAACTGAACATGTGTGTGTGGCTTCCCGTTAACCCAGTTGTTAATGGGATCATGCAGTTGAAAATCGTGAAGAGCAGGGAATTGCCCAGCTGACTTGGTAAAAAACACTGGAGAGATAGGTTGATTTCCCATGTCCCACTCCTTGAAGACCAATTAGCCTTCTTGCCTTTCTGAAGTCTTGGTTAAAAAAAAGTGAAAATGAATATGAATTTAAAGCGAGGGAGGGGGGATGGGCGCCACCCTTGTGGTGCTGGCCCCGGGAAAAGTTGAGGTCTCTGCTACCTCACTCCCCTCCGACCTCAGGGTTATGGAACTATCAAGGTAGGACTTCAGGACCCGGCCAGCTCATGAGTTTATGTGTAGGCTTAAGGCTTGTGCCATGATCATTCTGGATCTTCTCCATTACAAGGCACCTGTGACGTTCGTGCATATGGAATTCATTCCGAGCGTGGAGACGTTATCTTGAGAAACTGAAACTGAAACAGTTGTTAATGGGTACCTGACTTTCTTTCCAAGCTTGGGAAAGGAAAGCAGTGACGGAACCACTCTCATAATACAGACCTGCAACAAAAGTTGGGTTCTTTATTACCTCACTCCTGTACGACCTCAGGGTTATGGAAAAACCCTAACCTTTAACCTTTTGTATGAAAACAACACAAGAACTCACTGGCAAGGTCGCTGTAACTTCGGTTGAAGCCATACTTGATGATTCCCTGCACTGCACACTCCTTGGTACCGTGCCACAGACGTGAGCGCTCACAGTGTTTGTCGTTGCTGGCTATGCTACTATCCATCTGGTGCTTCATGGCATGATACTGCTTGTACAACATCACATTCTGGATACGGTCAATCTGCACGTTCACACCACAGTACCATAAATACACAGAAGTGGTCTGAGGAGATCGTGATTCGTCAACAATGAAAATGAGCCAGAAATACACAAAAATAGAATCAGTATCCATATTTAACCCTTTGACTCCCGCAGCCTACCAACCAACTGCAAAAATTTAATCCTTTGGCTCTCTAACCCTATCCATCCAGCTTCCTGAAGGAAGCCGGTGGATAGGGTGAAGGAACCAAAGAGTTAAGGTTTTGTTTGGTAGCATGGTTGATAATGTAGGATGCTGATGGACAGGATTGGGAGTCAAAGGGTTAAAAAAAAATTACAAGACAGGAAAAGGCATTATCAAAATCCAGTGTGCAAAAACTATGTCATCCTGAATTTTTTCAGTAATAAAAAAGACGAAGAAGTAGCAACTCTCATCCTAAGGAATAAGTATTTGAAAAAAATGTATGAAACATCAACAATACCAGTCCTCTAGACTGGCCAAAGTCCAGAATGAAACTAAAATCAGCTGATAACTTTTTACAAATGAAGTCATTTCATCCATTTCCATGTACATTACACCTGGGCGAATGTTGAAGAGCAAAGTGTGAGAGATATCAACCGCTCTCAAAGCCGGCACTATGAGGGCGGTGCCCATCTGTCCTCCCTTGCTGCTTTACCTTCCTAGTCCCCCAAAAAGGGACAGGTACTGAGTCACAGCTGGGTGGACTGGGTCAATGTGTTTCATGCCAGGTCATAAACAAATTCATCCATCTATATGACAAGTCTGTTTGATCATGCCTGAACTTCTGCACTACCAAAGTTCGCAATGATCCCACGCTGCTCATTCTGGTTCTAGAACACATCATCAACCCCCACATTCATTCTGTCGAACTCCAGAGGTGGCAGAGAAGTCAAGCCAATATCAACAGAGGTTCGAACCCAAATCCTTTCAGTCAGTAGTCCATTGCATAACCACCTCACCAAAATGACTGATCAAGCATGGTCATGCATAACTGAAACTTTATTGAGCAATTGCTGTAACCACAAAGTCATACCATCCCCCACTTACCAGATTACGTACGCAACAAATGCAAGGAGAAAAGCAAGTTTTGTACACATATTAACTTCCCAAGATTCTCAGCTTATGCTCCATTAAAGAGAGTGTGACAAATACTTCTGCAAGACTTTCTGTAAACTGTTCTTAACACATGTAATTCTACAAACTCCATCTTCATGCACTCATTCGCCTCTGAACAAATGAACATCAGTGATTACATCATAAAACAAATGCAGAACTACAAGAAATTACTTTCCCAATGGGCAGAGCTTACGCTCTGAGTGAAGAGATCCGTTGACGAACTAATAATAACAATGAAAACATAATTCTTGTGTAGGTTTATTCTCCAAACATATTTAGAATCACTGCGCATTATTGAATTTTACAAGACAAGGCATGTAATTACATACAAACGCACAGATGGCTCACACAAACACATATCAAATAACACACACTAACAGACACGCACAAATAAACATGTAGCAAATGTGTACAGACATGCACACAAATAAATATATAGTAAATCTGTACAGACATGCATATACATGTATTTACGGTCATAAACATTTTCAGATGTGAACAATTACATGATGCTATATGATCAGTAAAAGTGGACACATAAATATATAGTAAATCTATACAGACATGTATATACATGTATTTATGGTCATAAACATTTTCAGACATGAATGATTACATGATGCTATATGATCAGTAAAAGTGGACACATAAATATATAGTAAATCTGTACAGACATGTATATACATGTATTTACGGTCATAAACATTTTCAGACATGAATGATTACATGATGCACGGCAGGCGAATCGGCCCTTTTTCCCCTATTTAGTAAGGTGCGCCGCCAGCATCTTGATAGCACTGGCTGAACCCCGCTTGGCCTCTGACCCCATTTTTCACGTTCCCTAGCCCCTGCAGGCCTTCCGCATTCCTTCTTTGTTCTCACTAGAATTGAGCTCGGTGCTAGAATTTTTCCCACCACTTTAACTGCTCTTGTTTCAATTGCACTCTTTCTGTCTGAATGACCGTTAAGCATAGCTTGTAGTGAAAAGTGTGTAGATCAGTTATTTGTTTGAAAGGGACAGAATTTGTACCGTGTGATTTGTTTGTATTTCTGTGCCAAGTGTTTTCTTTGATTTTGTTATCATGGAGACGATGCTCACTCATTCTTACAATGAGTATATCGACCGTTTGAATCGTTTGCATCGACTGTGTGGTAAAAGAGTGAAAAGACAAGTGAAAGATAAACAGTGTAAGGTGAAACTATGTGCCAATGACGCTGGGGATTTATCTCTACTTCATGACATAGATGTCAGCCAGGACTTGGAAAGCAAGCATCCGAAAGGTATGTGCAGTAATTGCCACCATACACTGACTCACTGCAAAAAATATTCCGAAGCTTGAAAAAATGCTGTTTTACAAAATGCAGCCGAAAAGATCAGAAGAAATGTTAGAGAACATCACTGAAAATGATGCCACCAAAGTGCTGATATCAGAGAGCAGGGATGTTTTGAGAAATATAGACAGCTGAATACACTTTTCTCACAAGTAGGCCTACATGACAAAATTTTACACCAACGGCCAATGACCCAGACAGAACATAGATGAGCTAGAAATCAGTATCACTGCCTACATGTCTTTCTTTCGTACACACTTTGGACAGAAGAGTCATTCCAATACAACACCTGTTGGAATGCCACTGCATCCCCTTTATTCAGACACACAGATTTGGACTGGCTCAGCACGGAGAACAGGGGGTGAAGAAATGCATGCAACAGTTAACAAATTGAAACGCTAGAATTTGGGGAATGAAGAGCGAAACACACAAACTTCGTTTTATGCTCTCTGAACTCATGCTGGTGGTATCACCTGCATATCATGGTGTGCTGCCCTCTGCTTGCAGAAAACCATTAAAGATTTCATGAAGTACTGATGTCCCCTCCATCCCCACTCCTATTTTACCCTCTCCTCCCCTGCTTCTTTGTCTTTTCTTTTTTTTTATATTTTGCCGTCGTTTGTATTTGCTCACTTGGTGTACATCTCTCTCTCTCCATGTGTGTGTGTGTGTGTGTGTGTTGTGTGTGTGTGTGTGTGTGTGTGTGTGTGTGTGTGTGTGTGTGTGTGTGTGTGTGTGTGTGTGTGTGTGTATGTATGTGTGTGTGTGTGTGTGTGTGTGTGTGTGTGTGTGTGTGTGTGTGTGTTGTTTTTATTTTTGTTGTTTGATAGTTGATAAATTTTAAATCATTGAAACATAAGAGCGCATTTATTGAAACGTCAGTTATGTATATGGTGGATAAAAAAATGAGTGCTAGTGAGAAAAAAGTGTTTGTTGTGTGGAATATGTGAAAACTCAGTGCTGTTCTTGCCCTGTACACCTACATTACGGCACCGCCTCTTGCTATTTACAGGAAAGTGTCCTTGCGATGTTTCTTTCAGCATGGCAGCATGCATTTATGCACCTTTCACCACATGTATAGATTAATGGCAAGAAAAAGAAACTGCTTATTACACCACGAGTTAAAAATGCATGTGTTTTGCATCGTGACAGTCAGTTTCTTCACTTACTGTTTTTTTCATTAACTTTCAATGTTTGCACGCGTGGCTGTGCCGTAAAAGTACTACTAGTGTTGGTATCAATGGAAACCTCAGCTTCTTGACTTTAACGCTACTGTGGTTTCAAAAGATTTAGAGAAGCATTTTAACGTTATAACAGAATTTATTAAAAAAATAAATGTACTCCGCATATTCCACAAGACTCCGGCTCACCGACAGTAAGTAAAAAAGAAAGGGTAGGGACTGATCGCTGCCGCAGAGCGAGCTGGAAGAGCACATCTAAGTTTTGCACTGGTAGCTCTTCCAGCCGTGCACTGTAGTGTTAGTGAGCAGGCGGTGTGTTTATCTTTTCACAGCTGCCTTTCCCCTTGCTGCCTAGCGCCTGACCTCCAGGTCACGTTTGCTGGGTCAAACAACTTAATATCTGGCGGGGAGCAGGCGTGGATGCTATATGATCGGTAAAAGTGGACACATAAATATATAGTAAATCTGTACAGACATGCATATACATGTATTTACGGTCATAAACATTTTCAGACATGAATGATTATATGACATTATAAGATTGATAGAAGTGGACATGCAAACTAGTGGACAAGCAATTATGATATCAACAGTGGAAGGCCTTGGTGTGAACAGGTCAGTCTTTAACTGTGACTTTGAAGCGCGAAAACATGGACAGATTCCTCCGATCAGCCATGTATATATGTGATGCTTTGATATTTGCAGAGATCTTATGTTGAATTTGTGTTTGATATTTGCAGAGGCAATCCAAAACTGACTGTGGTAAAGATCCTTCATTATTTCTGTCTTTTTTCCTCTGCAAAGATGGTACTTTTCTGCTTATGACAAAAATTTTACAGTTCCTCAGTGATGGACTTTCCTGTCAATTCAAAAAATGAGTAGGCATTCCAGTCTCAGCACCTGGTGTAGGTCTTCATGTGTGATGGGAGACCAATTCTGGAGGGACTCCATGTGAAGGAGTCTTGAGACCCTGGCTCTGCTTCTACCAGTCTCCTGCTAAATAGCAGTTGTTCTGCGTGGTTCAAATGTGATTATGCCCTGCATGCACTGCCGTTGCAGGCTTTTTCTGTTGCAGGCAATGTTTTCCAGCTAGTCATGTTGACGCCACAGCCCATGACTGACTTTTAGAGTATCCTTGCATCTTTTCCTGTTACAGTGTCCTTGCTTCAGCTTTCCATACACAAGCATCTTTGGGATGCAGTTGTCTTCCATACACACAACACATCATGTCCAATGAAGCTGGCATTTGATGAGCATACACTCAATGCTTGGCCTGCCACACTTCTTCAGAACTGTCAGGTGATGTTGCAGACCTTTTGCAGACATCGTTGGCTGAACAGTTCCAGCTGCTGAATGTGTTGTTGGTAGGTAGTCCTGGTGTCACACAGCAGCACAGCAGGACACTCGAGAGCACATGGCACTTTTTGTGGCGAGCCTGTTGCCATGCTCTTACCACAACCTCATCATCAGCTCCTTGAAGGCAGAGTTAGCCCTGGGTAAGCAGCGTCACCTCTGCATCAAGAGTTCCACTGCTGCTCACCGTACTGTCCGAGTAACAAAATTTGTCTACAATCTTGACCTGCTGGTTACTGATGATGGTCATAGATGGTAAAGTGCCAGAGGCCTCAATACTTAATACAAAAATTACTTATGATCATTCCAAAACAAAATTTTGCTTACCCTCACAATCTTAGCACTGGGCATCTCCAGACTTTTCAAGAAAGCATCAGCCACACTACCATACTCGTCAGTTGAAGACGGCACACTGCGTACATCAAGGTCCTGGCCATTCATGGCAGACCACTTTTGGGGAAGCGGTACGTCCATTGCTGTTAATTACACATGGTCTTGTCAGTTACAATAAACCTGAACTTATTAAGTAGTAACTCTTTTACCCCCTCACCCTGTGGAACCATGCACTCAAAACCTTACGTTTCCAGCTCAAACCAAATCTGCAACACAAATACTGACACACTGTACTGACTTGTTCACTGGCCATCTTAATGCTCCAACCATTCTGGTGGCGTCAGCTTCAAGTAATAGGTCTTCCTCCCCCATCCCCATTCTCATTTCAATATCTTAGAAGTGTAGTTTCATGCAGGCTCAAGGAGTGTTCGAAACACACTGAACATAATGGAAGTCTTCGACCAAAATGAAAACAAACCACCATAGAAAACTGTTCACTGTTGCTAAATCTTTTTAATCTTCACATGGGAGAGCTCAAAACAAACAAATACGCATGCGCACACATATATTCATACACACGCACGAGCACACATAATTAGACCGTACAACTGCCACACACGATCCACAACAAGGAGTATGTCAGAATATCACTGACACATTAAACTGAAGCTGATACGGAACTGTACAAGCACGATGAATCTCTAGCAGCCAATTAGCTCAGCTGGTTAGAGCGCCATTCCAATAAAGCTGGGATCGTGGCTCTGACTCTTGGATGGGCCACAGCTTTCCATGCGGTCTGGCTGCTTCTGTTGATAAAGCCATGGGCTCATGATCTGATGCCGCAAGTCCAATACTACAGCATAAAAACTGGCCCCTTTGCTGTCCATCTGAAGGCTTCAATCAGTCTGGTGGTGTCAGCTTAGCGTTTCATAAGCCCTCTTCTCCCCAAACGCCTTTTTCAAGACCTTACCATCGGACTGAGTTTCACTCAAGCTAAAAAAAATCTGGTAAATAATTACAGACAGATCTGGATGGAGCATGTATGGAACTACCCAAGCGCTATGAGTCCCTCTTGAATAAACCCCAAACTTCAGGTTCTCTAATCTGGTGAATCTCTTCTGAACAAATAGCTGTTCAATTTGGTCTTGTCAGCCAAAGGAATCCAGGCTCTATCTATTTATAACAACATTTCAAACCCCTAAATGATCCAGCAGCTTTCTGACAGGAAGATTAATAAAGATAATTAAGATTTTTATTACCTTATACTATTTCTGCAAAAAGCTGGTGAACAGAGCAATGAAGTAAACAGACCTAAGAAAGGGAAAAAAAGACAAGACAAGAAAGAGCAGAAAATGAGACATACTGTGGATTTTGTCCTGACGAATGACAATCATGGGACCAGAGTCTTCTTGAGGATCAGGGGTTTCTGGAATCTCCTCCATCTTGGCAAAGTTGATGATAAAGGCGAGATTGTTGCTGTCTGTCACAAACGTCTTCTCTTCTCCATTTCTGTCAGTTACACAGACATGTCCATGTGCATGAATACATACACCCATATAAACTGTCATGCAGGAACAAACACGTACATTTTTACTAAGTGGAAACATCAGTCACAAACAATAACAATTTTTGTTACGTTTTTTTCTTTTTAAATCTGACTGGAGACAAGTCTCATCAGTTCCACTTTTTTTTATCCCCACCACAAAACAGTGCCAGACCTCGGCCATGACCAGGACACTGGAATACAAACTTATCAATTCTAAAATGAGTTGTTTGAGAAGAGCTGTCAACAAAACCAGACAGGACATGGTCGGAAACACCAAAATCAGTAAAATGGTGGCAGCAATAATCATGATGAGGACAAGAAATAGAATCAAAAGAGAAATAGCAGATGAACAGTGTGGATTTGTGGAAGGGAAAGGAACTATTAATGCCATATACATCCTAAGAACTATCATAGAGAGGTCAATCGAGGTGAACAAAGATTTATATTTATGCTTTGTTGACTATACCAAGACTTCGATCGGGTAAGAAATGAAGAATTGATCAACCAACTAGAAAGACTCAATATCGATGGAAAAGATCTACAAATAATCAGAAATATGTATTGGGAACAAACAGCTGCAATGAGAATAAAAACGATATAAGCTCTCTCCAAAACATCAAAAGAGGATTCAGAGAGGGTTGTGTTTTGTCACCAGATCTGTTTTCACTTTACAGCGAAAACATCATGAGAAACCTAGAAGAAGACCCTAGATTAAAGGTTGGAGGGAAAATGATAAACAACATTCGATATGCAGATGAAACCGTGCTAACTGCAGAAAATGAAAGGGACCTACAAAACCTTGAGAATATACTAGAAATAGAAAGCAAAAGTAGGGGGTTGGAACTAAACAGCAGGAAGACTGAAGTCATGGTGATCAGTAAAAAACATGAAATCCCCTCATGCAAAATAACAGCAAATGGCACGACCTTGACACAGGTTAATAAGTTCAAATATCTGGGAACGGTCACATCGGAAATTGCCGGCAGAATCGGCCAAGCCAAAACAGCATTCAAGAAGAAGACAAGCATTCTTATCAGCAAATGCCTATCAATTAACATCAGGAAGAGAGTCCTTGAATGTTATATAGAACCAATACTGTTGTACGGATGTGAGGCGTGGACAGTCGGCAAGCAAAGCCAGAGCAAGATTGAGGCAGCCGAGATGTGGTTTCTAAGAAGAATGTTGAGAGTTCCATGGACAGCAAAGAAAACAAACGAGACAGTCTTGATGGAGGTAGACACAAGTAGATCACTCATAAGGAAGATTATGAAAAGACAGGCAACATTTATAGGCCATTTTATGAGGAAGGGGGATTTGGAGCACCTGGTCACAACAGGAAAGCTGGAGGAAAAGACAGCACCAGGTAGATCCAAGGAGAAAATGCTAGACGGACTTGCTGAGTGGCTGAAGATGAGGAGGGTGGAGGAGATGCTTGGGGCAACAAGAGATAGAGACAGATGGAAGTCCATGATCGCCAATGCCATGTGGCAGGGCACCTGATGATGATGATGATGAACATGGTTGACAATGCAGGATGCTGTCAGACAGGGTGTGGGAGTCAAAGGGTGAAGGAAGACATGAATTAACAATATAAAAGACGTCGCACAGCATTTCTCCACTCCAAATCTTCCAGCTCACTGCTGACCATCAACTCTTTCTCCATGCATGAGACACCAGTCACCAGTGACTAAAATTAATCCACTAAGATTATTCATTTGCTTAATCCAGGGCGCCATTTTATCCTGAAACAATTGCATCTTGGATGCAACATTGCTGAGTTAACTAAAAAGTCTGATATGTGACCTGTTTTCACGAAATGAGTCCTAACTCGCAGGCAGCGAAAAACGTATAGGCCCGGAAAAGGTGTGATGGGTCGATTTGGTCAATTTTTATTTTTCGTCAAAAATGGAATATTTAATCTTTAAATTACATGTACATGCACCCAGCACTTTATAATTCAATTGGAAAATGTATTTAAAATGCGTTTTAACCAGATAATGGCATGATTTTATTGTCAGAAAAAGGGATATATAAACTTAAATAACAAGACAATTACAGTAGATTTCCACACCAATTTTTGTGTGCTATTGTGGCATGATGTGTTTTACCATGGTACAAAATTTGGTAAAGATTGATGAAGTAGAAATACCTGTTGCTAAGATAAAACTTCACTGAAGTGGTGAAAATGTTAAAACTTGATTTTCTCAAAATGGCCGTTTTCTATGTTACACACTTCAAACACCCATAACATCCTTATTTTTAGGAGTAGAATAATAAATTTCATATGAAAAGAAAGTTAATAATCTGGTCATTTTGAAAATCATAATACCCTAAAATCTGTTATTTTCACCTTAGGACTCATTTTGTGAAAACGGGTCACATATTTCTTCACTGAATTCATTACTGACAGATCTCTGATAACATATCCTGACACTGCTAATTTGTGTTGTTCTGCAAGTGAAAAAAATTCTGCTTTCTTTATGCGACATTAGTGTGCTTGTATGAACAGGTACCCCAAGTGTATGAACAGGTAGCCTACCATAAAGTACTAATTTAACAGTTTTGCTGTGTATACTTCAAAACACCAAATAAAAGATTGTTTTATTTTGTCAGCTAAGCAGCTGAAAGCATGAGTGAACTGATGACACACACTTACCGGTAAGCCATCTCAATTCTGTAGTTGTTGCACATGTCATAAGGCAATAGATGCTCCCCATCTTCTAATATTTCAATGCAGCTCCACTGAACCTGTGGACATGTCAAACCATCAAACACTCAGAGAGCTTAAATCAAGACTGAAAACTCACCTCTTCAAACAAGCCTTCTGAACTTCTGTACTACGCCCTGCTTTGCCGTTGAATAGCACCACTATGAGGCCATGATAACAGAAACGAGAATACTGACCTCTTCTTCATACTGTCTAGTCTTGAGCCACAAAAGACGCATATCTAAAGTACTTGTTTCGCTATATCACTACCCTATCCTTCTCCCTGAATGTCTATTTCTAGATTTTTGTGTCTATTTCGAAGATCCGTTTTTCATGTATGCCCACTGTTATCATGTAATATTTAACCCCTAAAAGAAGTTTCATGCCATGGGGACATTTCCTTTCATTAGGAAAAAAAAGTGAATACAAAAAAGCATCTTGTGCATCATACGAAAGAACACATGGATTTGTGTATGTAATAGAATCATGCTGAAAATATTACTTTGTACATATTTTCATTATGACATATAAGATACACATGTACTACATGGTATTGGGATATGAACTACATAAACTCGTATAATTTTACAGATGTGTTCAAAATCAAAATTGAGTGGCACTGGGACAATGCCACTAAAATAATGTTGACAATTGGGCAGCAAAAAAATCAACAGACAGAAAAAAACACAAAAAAACAATACTATCAGAATCAGCATCATCAATACAACAACAATTGCATCACTAACCTGCTGCTGAAGCAAACTGGCATTCGCCTTCATGTTGTAGTCAGCTTCTGCATCCTTGATTGTTCGGTGCACTGGGATTCGACCCAAGCTGTCCCTGAAACCATGAAGCACAATCTTCCCAAGGCTGAAATTGAGGGTCACATCCACCGCGCATGCCTGGCATGCCATCTTGATTGTGTCTTTCTGTAACCAGAAACACATGAAAATAAAGTGAGAATGCATATTTCATACACAAAACAAACCAGGCATATATTTTCAGCAAACTGGGTATCCTCAAGTGTACAAAAAAAAACAACACAGAGAACAAATACACAAAAACTAGGAGAAAAACCCCAGCAAGATTTGTTTTGTAGAGAAAGAAAAAAAAAAGGTGGATTTTTTTTAAATTACAAACATTGATAGACATGTTGACTGGTAAGTGGAGTTTGTGGTCAAGTGGCTAAAGCTCTACATAGGATGTGAGGAACCTGGGTTTGAATCTTGAGTCAGACAAGGATTTATATCCTCCCCTGCCCTAGTAGTCTTGCGCTAGTCCTTTAGGTTTGTAGTTTGCTCAAGAGGGATTCATCGCATTCAGACAATTCTATATGTCCTCCACCCAAATCTGCAGACAATTATCTGGCAGACTCACTGAACCTATGCAAAACAGTATGTACTGGCAAAGTCTTAGGAAGAGGGGAGAGGGACCAATGAAACAGTGATCTGACATTGCCAGAATGATGGTAACATTAAGATGGGCAATAAAAATGAGACGATAAGTGAGGACCCATATACAGCAGTCATTCAGTGCATATTAAACATCCCACGGAAACAAAGGAACTGTTCTTGAAAAACTTCTGTAGTTAAATCCACTTTCAATGGTAAACAAAACTACGCTTAAGAACCAGAAAAACACAAAAACAGAATCAGAACACTTATTTAATACAACCAGACAAGACAGGCGCAAATTTTTGGCCAACTAGCCTTTGTCAATCGTGAATGTAAGATCATAAACAAACAAACACAAAATACAAAAATTAGGAGAAGAAGACTGAAATTTCCCTGCTGCTTTGTCCAGTGGGAGAAGAGGACTCTAGTTGTATTAAATAAGCGTTCTGATTCTATTTTCGTGTTTTTCTGGTTCCAGTTTGCTTGAACACGGGCAGTCGCATTTGTTTTGGATTTAAAACTATACTTACGCAGAAAAAAAAAGATGAAAAAAGGGTGTCACGCTCACCCAGGGTCAAATGCTTGAATCTGACATGGTAAAATAATAATCATAATTGTGGATATTTACACAGCAAACATAGTTGTTTATACTGATACAGCATACTAACCAGAAAACTGCTCTAGGTGCCTTCCAAAAGAAATGATAAGGTAAAAAGTGGATGTGTACATCACATACTGAGCCAATAATAACTAATATTCACATAGACACACACAAACTACGATAAAGCAGTCAGCATTTAGAGTTTAAAAAAAATGTACGCCCTTACACATTGCACCACACTGGCACATACATACCCACATATATACCCACAAGCACTTACATAGTCAAACATATCACATATTGTGTAGAAGCACAAACTGTTCAGATGGATATGCTAGAACCAGATCTATTGCTGAAAGAAGAGATAGTTTTTAAGGCCAGATTTTTATAAGTGGTGAGGAAGCCGCAGAATTGAAGTCTGTCGGGTGAAGCTTCATAAGGAAAAGATCTTTAATTTTTTAAGGCCACATTTTTGTAAGTGGTGAGGAAGCTGCAGTATTGGAGTCTGTCAGGTGAAGCTTCATAAGGAAAAAATCTTTAACCATAAGTCTTAGTTCTGGCATGAGGTATCTGAGAAGTTGACTATCAGAGGAAAGAACAGACAAACTCTATCAGTATTCACAATAACTACAGACGAAGTCTTGTGAATACTTACAAGAATTACAAACAAAAACTATGAATACGTATATATATAAGACCAAATCTGTGAACATTTGCAAAAACTATAGACAAAATCTTGAGAATGTTCATCATGAACTTTTATCAAGAACCTAAATAAATAATAAATGTTTCTCAGACAAACTGCATGGTCACTGCAGAATGTGACAAAGTCAGAGAGATCAGAAAGTTTACACTGACATGCACATCGTCCCAGTTCTCCAGATGAGGGACATCGATAGTCATTGAGGTAATGGTGTCATTGTACGCTGCCAGTAGTTCACTGTCTGCAGTCTCCAGCGCTGACTCGTCCATACCCACAATCACTTTCTTCACCTGTCCTTGGGTCTCTTCAAAATACTTGTCTGAAAAAATGGAACAACATAATCTTATAATAATAAGAAGATGAAGATGATGATGACAATGACGATGATGATGACAACGACGACGATGATGACGATGATGATGATGATAGTAACAATAATAATGATCATGAAAATAAGAAGAAGAACAATAACAACAAGAACTACAACAACAACAATAATAATAATAGCAATAATACTAATAATATAATAATAATAACAACAACAACAGCGAGAAGAAGAAGAACAACAACAACATCAACAAGAACAACAACAATAATAATGACAGTAATAACATTAAAAACAATAATAACAATGATGACGATGATGATAACAATGACAATGTGATGACGATAATACCAATTTGTATAGTGCAATATCCCTGGGCAGAAAGCTCGTAATGAATCCTTAAAATGGCGTTCTCATCAAAACCTCACAGTTTGTGTTTTCATCAAAACTATACAGCTTGTGGTGTCATCAAAACCTTACAGCTTGTGTTCTCATCAAAACCTTACAGCTTGTGTTCTCATCAAAACCTTACAGCTTGTGTTCTCATCAAAACCTTACAGTTTGTGTTCTCACCAAAATCTTACAGCTTGTGTTCTCATCAAAACCTTACAATTTGTGGTCTGGTCAAAACACCTTACAATTAGTTGGTCTCATCAAAACCTTACAGTTGTGTTCTCATCAAAACCTTACAGCTTGTGTTCACATCAAAACCTTACAGGTATTGTGTGGTCACATCAAAACCTTACAGCTTGTGTTCTCATCAAAACCTTACAGTTTGTGGTCACATCAAAACCTTACAGCTTGTGTTCTCATCAAAACCTTACAGTTTGTGTTCTCATCAAAACTGTACAGTTTGTGTACTCATCAAAACCTTACAGTTTGTAGTCACATCAAAACCTTACAGTTTGTGTTCTCATCAAAACCTTACAGTTTGTGTTCTCATCAAAACCTTACAGCTTGTGTTCTCATCAAAACCTTACAGTTTGTGTTCTCATCAAAAAACCTTACAGTCTGTAGTCACATCAAAACCTACACGTTGTAGTCACATCAAACCTTACAGTTTGTGTTCTCATCAAAGCTTAGGGTTATTTGTGTTCTCATCAAAACCTTACAGTTTGTAGTCACATCATAACCTTACAGTTTGTGTTCCATCATTAAAACCTTACAGCTGTGATTTCATCAAACCTTACAGTTTGTGTTCTCACCAAAACCTTACAGTTTGTGTCTCACCTCTGTTTCTGTCTCTCCTCCCACCATCCCTCTTTTGCTCTCCGAAAACCACATACACACACACACATCAACCACACGTGCCACACACTACAGCACCACCTCACCCACAACACACGCATGCCCAAAACAACCCACACACCACACACGCACACGCAACACACACAACCACACGCACACACACACACAGCAACACGCAACACACACACATACACAACAACACACGCATAAACAACACAATACTATAGATAGATAGAAGACAGACAGAGCAGACAGACAGACAGATAGACAGACAGATAGACAGATAGATAGATAGATAGATAGATAGATAGATACACTTTCTCTCTCTCACTTACAAGATTGAGATAGATAGATAAATAGATATCGATAATAGATAGATAGATCGATAGATAGATAGATAGATAGACAGACAGACAGATAGATAGATAGATAGATAGATAGATAGATAGATATACTTCTCTCTCTCACTTACAATATTGAGATAGATAGATAAATAGATAGATAGATCGATAAATAGAGAGATAGATCGATAGATAGATAGATAGATAGACAGACAGACAGACAGACAGATAGATAGATAGAATAACTATATCTTCTCTCTCTCACTTACAAGATTGAGATAGATAAATAGATAGACAGACAGACAGACAGACAGACAGATAGAAGAAGATAGATAGATAGATAGATAGATAAAACTTTCTCTCTCTCACTTACAAGATTGAGATAGATAGATAAATAGATAGATAGATAAATGATAGATAGATAGATAGATAGATAGATAGACAGACAGACAGATAGACTAGACAGACAGACAGATAGACAGACAGACAGATAGACAGACAGACAGATAGATAGATAGACAGACAGATAGATAGATAGATAGATAAGATAGATAGATAGATAGATAGATACACTTTCTCTCTCTCACTTACAAGATTGATAGATAGATAGATCGATAGATAGACATATAGATAGATAGACAGATAGATAAGAAGACAAGACAGACAGACAGATAGAAGACAGATAGATAGATAGATAGATAGATAGATAGATATAGATAGATAGATAGATAGATAGATAGATACACTTTCTCTCTCTCACTTACAAGATTGAGATAGATAGATAAATAGATAGATGATAGATAGATAGATAGATAGAAGACAGATAGATAGATAGATAGATCGATAGATAGATAGATAGACTTTCTCTCTCTCACTTACAAGATTGAGATAGATAGATAATAGATGATAGATCGATAGATAGATAGATAGACTACAGACAGACAGAACAGATAGATAGATAGATAGAAATTGATTAATTACATAGATAGATAGAAGATAGATAGATAGATAGATAGATCACTTTCTCTCTCTCATTACAAACTGGATTCCTTTCTGCAAGGACAAGCATAGTCCTCTTCTTCCACTGAATATCATAGAACGGATATTTTGCAGGCACAATGTCTTATTCTTCAAATTCTGGATTTCTGTCTTTATTCTATTTTTCTCATTTTTTTTTCGTCATAATGTCACTTTTTTGAGGTATTTGTGAAATGTAACACAGTCAGTCTTGAAATTTGCTGTGTTTTGATGGGAGATGCTGAGATTGTATTGTACTGTATTTTCATTTTCACACTGGATTTACCATGCAAAATTCAGACTGTTGTCCCTGCAACAGTGCAGTGCCACCTGATTTGGTTTTTTGTCTTTTTCTGAATGCATGGACTTTGTTTACTTGTGAAGATGGATATTCCTACAGAATTTTGTTGGGGACAGTTCATTTGTCGCTCTGGGATCTTTAACATGCAATGAGTGGCATGAGAGATTATCAGTGAAGTGGCATAAAACACACACACACACACACACACACACACACACACACACACACACACACACACACACATACAAATAAACACACAAATTACAAACACTAATTGCACACACAAACACCAACACAGAACACACATAACACACAACACAATCGCACACACAACACACACAACACAGACCACAACACAACACACACACAAACACACAAACCACACACACACACACACACACACACACACACACACACACACACACACACACACAGAGAAACATACATACAAATAAACACACATAATGTGGCACCACACACACATCTGCACACACAACACAGACACACACACACACAGACACACACACACACACACACACAACACACACACACACACAACTACCTTGCTCATCCTGGTGACTGACACTATCTTTTAACATCTGTTTGTAGGAGTCCATCTCTTCACTGAAGACCTGCAACAAAACCATCACTCACATCACTCACAAAATTCACACCATTCACAACACTCACATCACATGCACAATTAGCATCTATCATGCTGTCAGCCACGCCACAGACAAGTAGCCACAAACCACAAACTTGCTCTGTTGCACTTGACAGGTGCAATAGTCAAGTGGATAAACATTGGATTTCCAATTGGTTGGTCCTGGATTCAATCCACCTTGACACCTCCACCTGGTGGGTAAAGCATGGAGTGCCTAAATCCCTTCATGTGGATACGCATGCAGAATATCAAATGTCCCGGAAGTTATGTCTGTGGCTGGCTTATGGAAACATGAAAACCCCAGCAAGCAAACAATGGCAAGTTTGAAAAAATCTCTTTTTAGCTTCTAGCTTTTAACTTCTACTTTGGACAGTAAAGTATTATTATCATTATCATTATCATTACCGCTATCCTCACTGTTCCAGAGGGCTCGTCAGCATACAGAACATACTAATGATTCTGTGTCATTCGACTACATTCACTTCAGTTTTATGGCAAAATTCTGTTATTAGACAAACAGAAGATGTCTGAGTTTAAGTTTCACAAGATAACATCTCCACAGTCAGAATGAATTCTGTATGCACTGACATCATTGATACAAAGATCCAATAAACGATCACACAATACGCCTTGAGCCTGCATTTAAGTCCTATACATTGGCAAGGTCTTGAGGCTCTGCCTAGCGTATGGGTTGTCGTCTGGCTCTGTGACAGCCCAGCAAACTCACTGATACAGATTTCTAATATGTTTTAATACTTCGAGTGAAGAGATGAAATGTGAAAAGTTTTTTGTCACATAGAATGATAGTTATATACTTAAGTCGGCCGGTGTCAAGTTCATGGTGACAGGCAGTCATTTCAATGTGTATCAGTTACCTGCACTACATAAAGATTATGTTGTGTTATCATTCCGACTGTGAGCATCAACTGTGATTGTGTGTGTTCATCAGTGGTAAAGCTAAGGTGTGAGCAGTACTAATATGACTAATTCCAGAAAACTGAACTTATATTCTACAACTTGCAAATATTATGAACAGAGAAGTTACCCATTAAAAACGCCCAAAACCAAAACAGGAAGTGAAAAAAGGCTTTACAAAAAGTCTTGTTTTTGGTCAGTAACGTACAAACAGGTCAAACTGTGGCCACATAAATGTACTACTTACCAAAGAAAATCTTTACATTGTCCTATCCCTTGGCTGCTCTTCTTCTTCTTCTTCTTCCTTCTTTCTTCTTTCTTCTTCTTCTTCTTCTTCGTCTTTCTTCTTTCTTCTTCTTCTTCTTCTTCTTCTTGAGGTACAATGGTTTGAATCCAGCAAAGCCACCAAGAATTGATGCTGAGGCTCTCATAGTTTGCTGAGGGGCCAGTTTATTTATTCAGTTCAGTATTTGTTAAGGGGAGTATGGGTTTGGAGATAGTTTAGAGCTCGTTCATGATGGATCCATCAAGCAAGTGCTTACATCCTTGACTCCCCCCTTACAGTTGACTAGACTGTCCAGTGAAGACCTCTTGTAGTCCAGCTATTTCCAGAATTTCTTGCTACCAGAAAGTTCAGTAATTGTTCAGGGAATTCAGAGATTGGAATTTGTTTGGAGTTTGCTCAAGAGGGATTCATCACACTGGGACAATTCCATATGCGCTCTATCCAAATCTGCCAACAGTTACCTGGCAGATTCCCTGAGTCTGCACAAAACTATGCACTGGCAAGGTCTTGAAACGGGAATGGGATGGAAGGGACTATGAAATCACTAAGCTGACACCACCAGAATGATGGAAATATTAAGATGGGCAGCTAACAGACCAGTTGTCAATGTTGCAAGTTGAGACTGAACTTGAGATATCAGACCTTGAGTCCATAGCTCAGTAAAACAAACAAAAAACAAACAAACAAACAAAAACACACACAAAAAATTACTTGCCTGTGTCAAGCCTCACCCTGCCTAAGACTGAACCCATGACTTCGGCATTATGAGCATGACACTTTACCAAATGAGCTAATGGGCCACGTCTGTTCAGCACCAACATTCACATTATCATCATCATCATCATCATGTGCCCGCCACAAGGCGTTGGTGATCATGGCCCTCCACATGCATCTATCCCTTGTTGCCACAAACACATCTTCCACCCTGTCTGTCCTCAGCCACTCTGCAAGTCCGTCCAATATTTTCTCCCTGGATCTACCTGGTGCTCTCTTTCCCCCCAGCTTTCCTGTTGTGACCAGGTATTCTAATTCCCCTTTCCTCATAAAATGGCCTATGTATGTTGCCTGTCTTTTCCTAATCTTCCTTATCAATGATCGTCTTGTGTCTGCCTCCATCACGACTGTCTTGTTTGTTTTCTTTGCTGTCTAAGGAACTCTTGACTTCTTCTTAGAAACCACATCTCAGCGGTCTCAATCTTGTTCTGGCTTTGCTTGCTGACTGTCCATGCCTCACAGCCATACAACATTATCGGTTCTTTACATTCACATCACACAGAAAATAACATTTGGCATGCATATGATTCATCAATCATTTTGATTTGTTTGTGGGATTTTTTTTTTGTTCTGAGAATACACAATACAATAAATGAACACCAGACAACCAAATACCTGCTGGAGCTTCTCGTCCTTCTGTGCAGGATGAAGAATACATCAGAAATGTTGATATCACTGTGCTCACGCCCATAATCAAGAGCCGCTTGGAACATGGTGCGTGCCACCAGGGTGGGTGGGTATCCCAGGTTTCCAGTACCCAGGGAGGGAAAGCCAATTGATCCCATGGCTAATTTGTCTGCTTCTGCCATGCACTTCATCACAGCGTTTCTCACCACCTGAAAAAGATTCAATTCAGGACTGTGATATGATTTGATAATCTCATGATTTTTGTTTTCCTATTTGTACCACAGTATTTTTTGTAGTTTTACTATATATTCCGAACTCCACATGAGGCTTTGCTCATACAAGTGTTGGCCGTGTGTTGGGCCATGTCACAAAATCATGCGCGCGCACGCATACACACCTCCCCTCCTCCAACACAGATACCCACACAACACACACACAGAGCAGCACTTCTTTAACATAAGCATCTCTCTCTCTGTCTCTTCCTCTGTCTGTCTGTCTGCTGTCTTACACACACACACACACACACACACACACACAAAAACTACACACACACAAGACTCACCTCCTGGTATTTCATCTTCATCCTTTTCTTCCAGGAAGCATCATACATAAAAAAAAATTCACATGAACTTACCACCATCACCCTTGCTTTTCTCTTTCTTTCTCTCTCAAACAGTAACACACACACACAACACACACACACACACACACACACACACACACACACACACACACACACACACACACACACACACTGCACTCACATCTGATATTTTCTGTTGATCGTCTGCTTCTGGCAAGCAGCAATGGATAATTTTTCTACACATGAGTTTGCCGCCACTTGACAGAGCAATGTTGCCAACAGTTAAGCCGTTCGGGTAATTAGCCTTCAGCTCCTCCTGAATCGATTCTCCTCCTACCTCCAAGAGGGCCTTGGATACCTGTCCGTTCTTCAAGTTCAGTTGTGCGTTGGCCGAGTTCACCAGAACATGGTGCTGCAGACAAGAATGACCATACACTTATTCCTCCACTGCAGCAAGTTGATCAGTTTTAACTAGTTTTTGCAAGTAACATAGGATTTGTATTTAGATACGATAGTGTACAATTTGTCCTTGGAACTGTATGCCTCACACACACAAAATGAATAATCAAACATTGACTTCTTCGCTGCAAGGAGATCAATTTGTAATGTGGCATTTGTTTGTTGCACTGATGATGTATGGTTTCTTGTTGTATTGTATGCATTATGCACAAAAAAATGAATGATCATACATTCAATCCTCCACTGCAAGTAGATCAATATCAAGTATTCTTTGCATGTAATGTGGCATTTGTTTGTTGCAACAATGACGTATGATTTCTCTTTGTACTGCATTCCTCACATAAACAAAAACTGAATAATCCTACATTGACAACTGCATTGCAAGCAAACTAATATTACTATTCTTTACATGTAATGTGCCTTTTGTTGCAATGATGATGTATGATTTCTCTTTGAACTGTACACCTTACACATACACTGATTCTTCTATTGCAAGCTGATTAATTTTAACAATTCATTGAAAGCAATGTAACATTTGTCTGTAGCAATGATAATGTACAGTCACTCTTTGTATTGTACACCTGTGTGTGTGTGTGTGTGTGTGTGTGTGTGTGTGTGTGTGTGTGAGTGTGGTGTGTGTGTGTGTGTGTGTGTGTGTGTGTATGTGCGCACGCATTTGTGTAAGTGTGTGTGCACATGTTATGTCGGAGTGTGTGAGTGTGTGAGTGTGCATGTGTATGTTGGAGTATGTGTGTGTGTGTCTGCATATGTGTATGCACGTGCGTGTGTATGTGTGTGTGTGTGTGTGTGTGTATGCATGTGTGTATACAGGTGTGTGCATGTATGCGTGTGAGCATATGTATGTTTGTAGGTGTGCTTGAGCGTGTGTACAGTGTGTGTGTATGTGTATGTAATCATGTGAGTATACACATGCTTGAGCGTGTGTGTACATATGTGCGTATTTGTTTGCACATGTGTTGTGTGTCACAGTAATAATTATCTTTATTTCAGTTAGGAAGAGGATGAAGTTGCTGTGCTTAATCAGAGACCAGAAGTGAACTTGTAGGAATGAGATCACAATTATCAATATTTTGGAAATCATTCTCATGTAACCCTTGCAGAGTGGCTGAAGACAAAGAGGGTGGAAGAGATGCTTGAGGCAACAAGAGATAGAGACAGATGGAAGTTCATGATCGCCAACACCATGCAGCAAGGCACCTGATGATGATGATGATAACCCCTTTCTCTGAATGCATTTGGATTCACTGAGTAATATGCATAATCAGACTTTTTAGAAAAGTACTCAAGCTGTTAGGCATCCCTGACCACATTCCATCATGTTGTTACACATGTTTGTGAGCATGCAGACTGAACATTTTCATGTTTCCATTAGCCAGCCACTTACATGCTTCACAGGATCTTTGGTGTGGATACTTGATACTCTATGCATGTAAACACATGAAAGGAGTTCAGACACAGTCAGGTGTCAATACATGTTGACCCGAGAGATGGGAAAAATCTTCACCCTTTACCCACCAGGCAGAAGTATCAAGGCACATCAATCCCAGGGACTTCCAACATTTATCTACTTGATTATGGTGCCTGCCGATATGATGTATTCATCATCATCATCATGTGCCCTGCCACATGGCGTTGGAGATCACGGCCCTCCTTATGTATCTATCCCTTGATGCTGCAAGCACATCTTCCACCCTCTCTGTCCTCAGCCACCCTGCAAGTCTGTCCATTATTTTCTCCCTGGGTCTACCTGGTGCTGTCTTTCCCTCCAGTTTTCCTGTTGTGGCCAGGTGCTCCAATTCCCCTTTCCTCATAAAATGGCCTATATGCCTGTCTTTTCTTAATCTTCTTTATCAATGATCTTCTTGTGTCTTGCCTCCATCAAGGCTGTCTTGTTTGATTTCTTTGCTGTCCATGGAACTTTCAACATTCTTCTTAGAAACCACATCTTGGCTGCTTTAATCTTGTTCTGGCTTTGCATGTTGACTGTCCATGCCTCACAACCATTTAACATTATCGATTCTATATTAACATTATCGATTCTATATAACATTCAAGAACTCTCTTCCAGATGTTAATTGATATGATGTATTAAAGTACCAAAAATCATCAATTCCAGAACCAGGAAGACAAGAACATAGAACTGGAATGTGTATTTCATCCATAAAACAAGACAGGCACAGTTTTAGGCCAACTGGCTTTTCTCAAGCATATGCCTTTACAGAAGACAACAAAGAAACAAATTCACTAGATTTATGGAAAAAAAAACCCACCTCAGACAACTTCCCTGATATTTCTTTAAGTTGGGGAAGATAACCTTCGATCAAGTCAGGAAATGAAAAAAAAAAATCAATAATATTTCAGTTGTAAAAAAAGAAATGATTTACCTCCTCCTTGGTGATGTCAGACATTACCGACAGGTAAAGCCTGGGTCTGGCGGGCAAGGATGGTCTGGGCTGGCTGGCTGCTCCACCCACTGAGACTGCAAGACACAGGGCCAATAATGTTAGCATGGAATTTGGAACCAGAAAAAACACGAAGAAAGAATAAGAACGCGTACTTAACACAACAAAACATTACACAAGTATACCCCACTCTGATGGATTTCTGATTGAAATGATAAATAAAGACCACACCTTCAAGTCCAAATACTTGTTCACTTTAGATGTCAACTCTCTGTACACAAGTATACCCCACTCTGATGGAGTCTTGTTGTATTAAATAAGCATTCTTATTCTTCTTACATGTTTTTTCTGGTTCCTGTTTGCTTGAACGCAGGTAGTCAGACTTGTTTTGGATATGGAATTTGGAGTTTGGCATTTGCTCATGAGTAGTAATACACTGCATTTGGGCAACTCCACAAGTGCTCCACTTAAACCTGTCTGCACTATTTTATGTGGCAGACTCCTCGAGCCTATACAAGTCTGGGGTCTGGAGTTTGTTGAAGAGGGATTCAACATGCTCAGAAAATTCCATAAGCACTCCACTCAAATCTGCCAGCATGTATCATGCAGACTTTTCAAGCCTGAAAAGAAAAATGTGCTGGTAAGGTCTTGAAATGGAGATGAGTAAAGGGACCTATGAAACACCAACGCCACCAGAATGACTGGAGCAAGGTGGGCAGCAAGGAAACCAACTTTTATGTTACACAGTGGGTCTGACCTTGTGACATGAGACCTTCTGTTAGATCTGTTTCTAAACCCTTTGACTCCCACAACCTATCCGCCAACTACAAAAACTTAACCCTTTGATTCCCTCATCCTATCCACCAGCCTCCTGCAAGATGCTGATAGGGTGAGGGAATCAATGGGTTAAGGTTTTGCTTTACTAGCATGGTTGACAATGCAGGATGCTGGTGGACAGGGTGTAGGAGTCAAAGGGTTAACATATAAGTCCTGTGTGTCCTAAAAGTGGTCCAGTACAGTGAAACTGCACATATTTGTGTCAGATTTTTAGCATAAGAGACACTGTGAATCAAAGTAAAACACACTGCTACTAAAAATGCAAAAATGGACAAAAGCTGTAAAATCCCCATCTCTACCACAATGAATCCTATCAGTGTGAAGCAATAGGCCTGACAGCCAAGTGGTCAAGATGATGGATGTCCAACCAGAAGCTTTCAGTTCAATTCTGCATGGGTCATGCCTGGTGAGTAAAGGGAGAAGACTTCTCCAATCTCCCGGATCAACAAATGTGAAAATCTGTTAGTGCCTGAACCCCCACTGAATGTATACACTTGCAATATATACCAAATCCATATATTAAAGATCCTGTAAGACAGAAGAAAAAATGATGGACTGACAACACTGTGGAACGGCCAGAGAAACAATGTGCAGAGACCCATGCTTTGGCACAAAACTTACAGAGCTGGAAGAATCTGGTGAGCAGGTCTTTAGTGTGGATCCGTGATGACTATTCATACAGTTAATGAAGAAGAAGGAGAAAGAAGAAGCGTAAGAAGAAAGAAGAAGAAGAAAAAGAAGAAGAAAAAGAAGAAGAAGATAAGAAGAAGAAGAAGAAGAAGAAGAAGAAGAAGAAGAAGAAGAAGAAGAAAACATGCCAGTGTTTGCTTTCTTGTGGAAACATGAAAATTTTTATACCCAGCACACAGGCTATGCAGCAACATGATTCATGAATAGTGTAGGCCAAATAGAGTGCATACAGACACCATAAAAACATTCCTGAAAACAAACAAACAAACGCTATAAAGCAAATTTTTAAAAAAACATAGCTAATATTACACAAAGAACTCAACAACAAAAAAAAGCTAAAATCCAATGTTACAGGGACTGGATCTTTAAGCATTCCCTCCCTAACACAAATGCGCACACATTTTCACAGCTGCAACTTGAAGTCATTGAGGAAGGCCAAAATCCAACTCAGCTTTTATCTGTGGGCGTTTTGTTGATGATGTAGTTGTTGTTCTTTTGTCTTTTTAATTCTGAGCAGTATATATTCACAGATGCAAGTTTGCACAATGCGTGGCCCACGCTGTTATGGTGCTGCATAGTTTCCATTCTCTGTCTTTGCAGGGTGTATACAATGGGTAGCTTTGGGTTTCCATAAGCCACTGAACATAATCATGGTCTACAAGATCTTTTAACGTGTATATCTCATGATTTGACACTTTGAACATGCCCATCTGATAATTTGACATGCAAGGGTGGTTAAGGCACTGGCAAGTCTGCATATATGTTGACTTAAGAGATTTGACTGCAGGGATGTCAAGGCTTTTCAGAATACTATCCCCTCCTTCTGGATATTAACTTTGTCATACCCTCACCTATGCACCAATCTCCTGACAGAAACTGGTGCATATGGTGAAGGGATGCAATTCTACACAAGTAATACAAATAAATGAATATGTGATGTCTGTATTGTATATTTTACACACACACACACACACACACACACACACACACACACACACACACACACACACACACACACACATGCACGCATGCACATGCACACATATGTACACATACACACATGCACTCGCACACATACACACACACACACAGATAGACACACTTTACCTAAACTGAATCTTACCTCTCTTTTTCTTGCTTTTGGCCATGGTAACCCTCCTTGGCAACATTTCTGCAGATGGTGAAACGTTTGAAACAGGGCGGGGCGCTTCAGCCATCAAACTGTAGTCAAGGTCAAAGGGCTGTGACTGGTAGTGCCAATCTCTGGAGGGACTGGGTTCCTTTGGTCCTGTCGTATCCATTGTCAGAAACGTGTCCCCCAAGTCTTCTGGATCTAGGACTAGACACCTGTGCACACGCTCAATATCATCACACTTACGCCTCCATTCATTCATACTGAAGAACTCTTTCATGGAAGGCTGGGTGTAGGTCTTGTATTTGTGGGTTAAAGCCTCGCAGAAGCCCCCATAAATTCCTTCAGCAGCATCAATCAACATACTGTTACCATTAACAGCAATCTGGTTGTTGTCTTCATCAAAAACAAAGTCATCCAATTTCACCTGCAAATCAATGACCTTTTCCTGGAGGTATGGTCGGAAAAGCTTGCTAAGTACACGGGGGAGAGGGAAAGTGTGTTTCTGTATGTTGTTCTCCTGGAGGAATTCTTTGAGACTGTTGTAATCCCTCTGCACAGATGGGGCTACACTCAGCAGAGTCAGACCGGACGCGTCCTCATCCAAAATCGTCAAGCCTGCGTTTTCAGTCAGAATGGATCGCTTGAGGTCTGCCCAGCCCACAAGCTCTGTGGCTTGTTTGTTGTCATTGTCAAACCTGATCACTCGTCTCTGGACTGCCCTAACAGCAGCCATCTGCACTGTTTCAGCTCTTTCAGCCTGCAGTGAGTGGACAGTGAAACCATCCTGCGTGAACTCTATCACTTCCTCAGGTTCTTCATTAGAGCAAAGAGACTCTACTTTCTGTCTAGCGGCATCATTCTGAAGAATTAATTCCTTGTGGAGATCGGAATCCCACGATCGACTGACTGAAATGATATTATTTATGATTTCAAGGATCTTCAATCTGACACTCTGGACTTCCTCAGCAGGCCCTCTCAGGTCCAGCTGACCCTCATCAGTACGGACAGTGACACAGAGATCAGGATACTCCCCCACCGCAGCCAGGTAGCCTGTGTGTTTTTGCAGCATCAACAGTTTGCCTTTGTTGCTCTTTATCGGCACACTTATCTCACTCTTCTTTCGCATAAGTTTCTGCTGAGCATCTCGGATGACGGCAACCAGCTTGTTGACAACATGCCTCTGTTTCTCTCCCTTGTAGACAATCCCTAACAGATTCTTACCTGCATCAAATCTGATGCCAACATCAAGCCCTTCTGTAGCCACTTCCCTAATACTGCTCTGAGCTTCTGCAAACTCCTCTTCATTAACTTCTACCTGTTCAACAGAAACATCACAGAGATGACCTTGCAATACGTGTTGTACATCCTCTGCCCAACTCTTGACCTTGTGACGTACACCTTCAGTTTCTGGGATCAGGGTGCAGGCAATGGAAGAGGACTCCACACTGCCCAACTTCAGACAAGCACAGAGATCCTTCAGGGACTGATCAAATTCTTCATATCTGGCAGACAGCTCTTGCAGGTTGAAAATCTTCTGACAATCAGCAGCAGAAATGGGCAGAGGTGGAGGGATCTTGACTGTTGGTTCTGTGGATCCTCCACTGAGACCCAGACACTCCATGTAGATGTTGACGTTGAGTGGGTGGCTGTGTATCTTTTGTGGTTTTCTGGACACTCGGGCAGCCACTGAAATCACAATAACACTGAATTTGGTCTGGACTGGAATTTTTTTTTTACTTGATTTTGTTTTGTTTTGTTTGTTTGTTTCGTTGGATGGTTGGTTGGTTGGTTGGATGGTTGGTTGTTTGGTTCATTGTTTTTGTTTTTGTTGCTACAACAGAATTAATACATGTGAAAGCTGACCTCTCTTTTTGGGGAATGTATGTTACCACAGAGTGGCGCCGCCTTTTCCCCCCATGTAGGCGCATACTTTTGTGTATCTGCGGAGGCAGATTTTTGCTACGGCCAACTCTTTTGTTGTTGTGAGATCTTCAATTTGCAAACAGAGACCCAGGCTTTGGCACACAACTCACAAAGCTGGAGGAATCTGGTGAACGGTCCTTTAGAACGGCATCCCAATGACTCCTTACAGAGGTAAGGGTGAAGAAAAAAAAATGTGCATGCCACACACAAGACTTCAATTTATCGTCTCACCCAAAACCCACACCACCACTCCAAGTTTAGCAGAGGATGAGGAAAAATCCCAATCCAACCAAGAACTGAACCTGAGTTTCTCACATCCTCCAAACAAATCAGCCAGAATTGTCAAGCAGACTCCTTAAGCCTGCACAAAACCCTACGCACTGGCAAGATCTTGAAATGGGAAAGGGGGGATGAAAGACACATGTCTATGAAACACTAAACTGAGACCATTTGACTGACAAAGATTAATTAACCCTTTGACTCCCACACCCTATCCACCTGCAGGAAGCTGGTGGATAGGGTGAGGGAATAAAAGGGTTAAGTTTTTATTTTGCTAGCATGGTTGACAGTGCAGGATGCTAGTGGACAGGGTGCGGGAGTCAAAGGGTTAAGTTTTTGCTTTGCTAGCATGGTTGACAGTGCAGGATGCTGGATGGACAGGGTGCGGGAGTCAAAGGGTTAAGTTTTTGTTTTGCTAGCATGGTTGACAGTGCAGGATGCTGGTGGACAGGGTGCGGGAGTCAAAGGGTTAAGTTTTTGTTTTGCTAGCATGGTTGACAGTGCAGGATGCTGGTGGACAGGGTGCGGGAGTCAAAGGGTTAAAGTTTTTGTTTTGCTAGCATGGTTGACAGTGCAGGATGCTGGTGGACAGGGTGCGGGAGTCAAAGGGTTAAGTTTTGTTTTGCTAGCATGGTTGACAGTGCAGGATGCTAGTGGACAGGGTGCGGGAGTCAAAGGTTAAGTTTTTGTTTTGCTAGCATGGTCAACAGTGCAGGATGCTGGTGGACAGGGTGCGGGAGACCAAGGGTTAAGATGGGCAGCAAACAGGCCAGATTTTAATGCTACGGGCTGGAAATGAAATCAAGATCCCAGACCCTGAGTTCAAGGCTCTAACAAAAGATCCAATAAGTTCGTACATTATGATTTATTAAAGATTCTGCAAGCCATGTCGGTGTTTGGTGGTTATTAACTTTATGAAACATAACAACACCATGTCTGTGTTTGGTGGTTATTACCTTTATGAAACATAACAACACCCACCATCATGCATGCCCACTGCAGACAGGGTATGCACACTGCGCAGCAATGTAACATCAGCACAGTGTGGGCCAAGCAGTGTACATACAGGCATCAAAGAAAGCACAACACAGAACACCTGGAATGAGTGAGGTGGGATCAATACCACTGAAGTGGTACAAGAAGATGAGATAGCATAAAGACTTAGTAATCCTATCCAATCCAATCCATACAAATGCACAGACGGCATTAGGAATATACCAACACAAGCCAACCACAACACACACACACACACAACATACATATGTATGTTTACACACAAAAAAACACACACACACACACACACAACACACACACACACACACACACAACACATACACACACACACACACAAATACACACACACACAAAACACAAACACACACACACACACACACACACACACACACCACAACACACACGCACACACACACGCAAACATACACACGCACACACAAATATACACATACATGTTTACATACATGCAAACACCCACCCACACACACGAACACACACAAACCTACACATATACAAACATGACACTGCACTAACACACAAAACACACACACACACACACACACACACACACACACACACACACACACACACACACACACACACACACACACACACACACACACACATTACATCCAGGTGACTTACTTCAGGAGAGTAATTAATACATGTTGCGAACTAGTACTACTAATACCACTACTACTACTACTCTACTCCTCCTACTACTACCAGTACCATCAGTCCTCCTCCTCCAACTACTTCTACTATTATTACTGCTGCTGTTGCTACTACTACTACTACTACTGCTGCTGTTGCTGCTGGCTGCTGCTGCTCTGCTGCTGCTACTACTACTACTATTAATACCATCACCACCACAACCACCACTACTCCTCCTCCTACTACTACTATTACCATTACCACTACTACTACTACTACCGCTACTGCTACTAGTACTACTACTATTACTACTACTACTACTCAGTCAACTGACCTTCACAATCCTGAAAGGTAACCAAAGCACTGAGAGTATCAGCTAACACTTCCACTTCGTCACTTCTCCCCCGTCGCTATGTCGTGTGTTCTCAAAGTAGTTCCAAAGTGTGTCCCGGGACACCGGCGGATTACTGGGGAGATCGCTCACAAGCACCGTGCTGCTGATGGGAACTGTGTCCACCATCAGCGTGTGTTTCTTGTAGGGTTTCACCTTCAAAGAGGCCTGGACCTGCTCAGCATCTGTGAAGGACACAAACACATGAGTAACAACCTCACCAATGTTCTTATCCAAAACACTCTCTCAAATAACATTTATCTACCACAGTATCACTCTGATACATTAAAGTCTTCAATGTCTTTAACCTTAGTACACTGGAAACTAAAGTAATAAAATGATGGTCTGAAGGCCAACCTCATTCTTACTGTCCCATCTTAACATCACTGTTGTTCTGGTGTTGTTAGTAGAGGATTAGATAACTCCCCCTTCCCCCACCTCCCTGGGATGGTTATCCCCGTCAGCCGTATCACCTGAGGAGGGTGCCAACATAAAAACTGAACCAAATAAAAAAAAACTCATCGGCTGAGGCATCAACACTAGTTTTAGTTTCAGTTTCAGTTTCTCAAGATGAAGTCTCCGCGCTCGGAATGAATTCCATATTCTGCACTAAAGTCACAGGTGCCACGTGTACGGTGACCATGACACATGCACATAAACCTGCACATAAACCTGCACATAAACCCATGAGCTGGCCAGGTCCTCAGGCCTTACCTAGACAATGTTTTACCTAGGTCTGTATTTTATACTGGTATCAACACTACCAACTAGGAAGACATTATCCACAACTGAGGAAGCCGGTGACAGCAGTGCATATTGGTCACAGTTACATTAAAACAGCAAAGAACAGCTGCTATTCAACAGAAGTAAACCTGAAGCTAGCATAAACCAGGGTCACATGGCTCCTTCCCATGCAATATCCGTGGAAAACATGTCCTTCAGGACTGGTCTTCTATCCTACATGTAGACCCATACCAGGCGATGAAAACCAGTATGCCTATTCATTCATCAGACTGACAGCAGAGACCATCATCATCATACGGCTAACATGCCGGATGGTTGGTGCTTCTGATACAACTGGTGGACTCAAGATCTGCTATCTTGAGTTCAATCCCAGCCCTCACCTCACCACCTCATATCTTGAGTTCAATCCCCAACCCACAATATTAAAAAACTGGCCTGTTATGTTTGTAAGAGCTATATATTTGAAAATGAATAAAAACAAGTTAAAAAAAAAAAAAGAATGGCCTGTTTGCTGCCCATCTTGTTTCCATCATTCTGGTAGTGTCAGCTTAGTGTTTCATAGGTCCCTCTTCCCCATTTCAAGACCTTATCAGCGCATCTGGTTTTGTGTAGGCTCAGGGAGTCTGCCGGATGATTGCTGGCAGACTTGGGTGGAGCATACATGGAACTGTCTGAGTGCAATGAATCCTTTCTGAACAAAGTCCAAACTCCCAACAGTTTGTTTTCCTCATATATTCTTTAAGACACATAGTACTAATACCTTTTTACTGATTTTATGTTATTTTTGTTTTTCTTATGTTATTTTTTGTTTTCCTTATATATTCTTTAAGACACATAGTACTAAGACATTTTTTTCTGATTTTATGTTATTTTTGGGTTTTCTTATGTTATTTTTTGTTTTCCTTATATATTCTTTAAGACACATAGTACTAAGACCTTTTTCCTGATTTTATGTTATTTTTTGTTTTCCTTATATATTCTTTATGACACATAGTACTGATACCTTTTTTTCGATTTTATGTTATTTTGTTTTCCTTATGTATTCTTTATGACACATAGTACTAATACCTTTTTCCTGATTTTATGTTATTTTTTGTTTTCCTTATATATTCTTTATGACATCTAGTACTAATACCTTTTTCCTGATTTTATGTTATTTTTTGTTTTCCTTATATATCCTTTATGACACATAGTACTAATACCTTTTTCCTGATTTTATGTTATTTTTTGTTTTCCTTATATATCCTTTATGACACATAGTACTAATACCTTTTTCCTGATTTTATGTTATTTTTTGTTTTCCTTATATATTCTTTATGACATATAGTACTAATACCTTTTTTTCTGATTTTATGTTATTTTTTGTTTTCCTTATATATTCTTTATGACATATAGTACTAATACCTTTTTTTCTGATTTTATGTTATTTTTTGTTTTCCTTATATATTCTTTATGACACATAGTACTAATATTATTTTTCTGATTTTATGTTATTTTTTGTTTTCCTTATATATTCTTTATGACACATAGTACTAATACCTTTTTTCGATTTTATGTTATTTTTTGTTTTCCTTATATATTCTTTAAAACACATAGTACTACCTTTTTTCGATTTTATGTTATTTTTTGCTTTCCTTATATATTCTTTAAGACACATAGTACTAATACCATTTTTCTGATTTCATGTTATTTTTTGTTTTCCTTATATATTCTTTATGACACACAGTACTAATATCTTTTTTCTGATTTTATGTTATTTTTTGTTTTCCTTATATACTCTTTATGACACATAGTGCTAATACCTTTTTTCTGATTTTATGTTATTTTTTGTTTTCCTTATATATTTTTTATGACACATAGTACTAATACCTTTTTTCTGATTTTATGTTTTTGATGAACTGACTATGCCAAAGCACTTATACCTTTTTCTGATTTCTATTTGCTATTATTATGTTGTTATTTTGATGAACTGACTATGCAGCAGTAATATAAGTTGGTTTGTTTTGGGTTTGTTCCTACAAATTGAGCCTATTACTAATTATGATTATACAAAATGTAATAATATATGAAAATACTGTTATCATGTATGCTTGATTCATATGTTTATTCATACAATTTTTTAAAACTAATTAATGGTCTCTTACTATGTAGAGGGCAACAAACATTCTTTTGACAGGCACTGTTTGCAATATACAAATGAAATCATATATCTTATTATTCTCTCTAAAAAAAATACAAGGGGGGAGGGGAGACACTGAAAAATAAACACACATATCTTTGTCCATAACACACATATCTTTGTCCATAACAAGAATACTCTCTGGAATGTGTTTATTTACAATATTCCTATTCTCCCAAAACTCATCAATGTTTTTGTTCATATTAGTTAATCATTCCTCTCACTCCAAAACATACACACACACACACACACACACACACACACACACACACACACACACACACACACACATACACACACACACATACACATTCGTCTAAAAGCATGTATGTGAACAGACGTTACAAAAATAACACACACACACACACACACACACACACACACACACACAACACACACATACACACACACATACACACAACACCACACACACACACACACACACACACACACACACACACACACACACTGCCTTTATCGACTCTACATTACTACTCCCTCAAAGAGTAGTCACCAATGTCTTATTCCAGAGTACTGCAAATACTCTCAAAAATTAAACCCACCAATGTCAGAACTGAAAATGACAACAGCCATGCCCTCTTCATCAGCGAACAGAATAGTGTCCACCGAAACGCCTGATCGGACCTCAATGTACATCCACAGCTCATCAACACTGCTCACTTCTGGCATATTTGTCAGGATGACTCTGTCTTTACACATGCTGGTGGCCTGTACATGCACACTTCTGCCTTCTGGCCCTGAATTGTGTGTGAACGGGAAGCCACGTGCGCTGCATCTGAAAAAGAGGTAAAGGTTAAGTCATAGTGGATAAATTTCATGATATCTGGGAATGAAAATGTGTCACTTAAGGATAATTTCTACATATAATTTGAGATATCTGGGAATGAAAATGTGTCACTTAAGGCAAATGTCTACATATAATTTGAGATATTTGGGAATGACAGCGTGTCACTTAAGGCAAATTCTACATACAATTTGAGATATTTGGGAATGACAATGTGTCACATACAGCAAATTTCTACATATAATTTGAGATATTTGGGAATGACAGTGTGTCACATACAGCAAATTTCTACAAATAATTTGAGATGTTTGGGAATGACAGTGTGTCACTTAAGGCACATTTCTACATATGATTTGAGATATTTGGGAATGACAGTGCATCACTTAGTGCCAATTTCTAAGTATACTCATAATACCAAGCTCCGATTCCAGAACTCATCTATATCCAATATTTCTCGATCCAAACCATGTTTACTGAGTTACTTTCCTGCACTAGTCTTCCTTCCTACCTATCTGGCAGACTTCTTGAATCTGGAAAAAAAGCCTATGCACTGGTAAGGTCTTTCAATGGTGGGGGAGGGAGGGAGAGGAGAATGGAATCTAAAAATCACTAAGCCAACTCAACCAGAATTGAACCATTTGGACTTGCAGTGAACAGATAAATTTTATGTCACAGGCTGGGACTCAACTCAAGACATTTAAAGACAGTCAAACCAGCTCCTATCAAAAGCTGAGTGGGCAAGAGCTCACTGGGAAGACTGGGACTGCACAGCCAAGTCTCATCCACTTAATGTGTCACTGAGGGATTTGACTCACACCACAGGTGTCTGTATCTCTCAAGCTTAATTGTAAGTGGAGAGTACAGCTCTGTTACACAGACTCATTCATAGATGGAACCCTATGGCATCATCATCATCATCACAGCACTGTAAAATTTGTTCCAACTTCTGTGGCCATAAAGGTAGTAGAGAAAATGGGACAGGATAAAAAAAAAAAAGTGAGCACAAATGAAACTAAATGCAATGATTCTTAAAAAAAACTAGAAGTTTTCTCGTGCAAGAAAAACGTGAGCGCAAATGAAACTAAGCGCAATGATTCTTAAAAAAAAACTAGAACTTTTCTCATGCAAGATTTGCGACCATCCAAACCTGTGCAATCTGAGTGGAAAGTGGGAGCTCTACCTTCACATGAACCAGGTCTTTGTATCTGCATTTGAAGAAAGAGAAAATAATATCTCTTGTCTTCTTTTACATGCTTCCCTTTCTCTCCTTTGACAAATTGTCCTAGTTCTGCACCATCTTTTTGTGTTGTTTTTTTATTACTAATCCCACACTGTCTATCTTGGCTCTCTAACACATCTCCATACCCACGTCACCATGAGAATATGGTATGAAGGGCCACAGAATCTGGGACAGTATTTCACAATGCTATGATGATGAGAATGGAAATGATAGTGATGTTGCTATAGAGTTCCATTTCAGACTGTGACTGAGCGACAGGGCTGTAATCTACACATACTTCCATGATATATCCTGCAGTGTTGGTCAGGAAATTTGAGCGACACCTTCAATGATGTATCCGTAAAGCGGATGAGTTTGACTGTACGGTCTTAGTCTTCCCAGTGAGCTTATAGCATGCTGAACTCTGGGTAGGAGCCATTGGGTGCTGAAAAATCCCACAATAACATTTTGGACTGATACAGGTTTGAACCCAAGATCTGCCAGTACATAGTCAACAACGGCAACCATTTCATTACACTGACTGGTTCTTCTCTTCAATTTCTTCTCCTCTCCAGATCTTTCTCTCTCTCACTGTTCATTGTTGCACATGTTTATCATATATATACATATATAATATATATATATATATATACATATATATAATACATATTCATAACACACACACACATCTACACATCTGTTTAAGAATGTATACGGATCACTATAACTCTATATGAAGGTATACATGTTCATAAAGCTGTAATCTTTTCATTCTACACTAGATCTACTTTCTTTCTTTTATACACACAAAACCCAATGTCTGTGTGTTTTTGTGTCTTGTAAGAACCTGAGGGTAGAAACGTGTGTCTAATTATGTTTGTGTTTTTCCCAGCTGGTGAGTACACACACACCCTTCTTTAAATCTCCCTCTTATCTTAAAAAAGGTCTCCCTCCATCTTAAAAAAAAGGCACTTTATTTCATATCATCCAGAGGTGTCTCTGTATGTCTGTGACAAATACATGTAAACAAGATTTTCTCCACTCGTTGCAAGGTAAAGCTCCAAGATCGAATCACAAAAAAAAGTTAAATCAGCATCTTCTAGGGAAGATCCATGAACAGCACTTTCTCAGGAATTCCTGACAACATCTGAAAATCTGTTTTCATCGCTGCAACAGCCGACTATTGTCTTCAATATTAAACATGCCTTATTTTGATCAAAGCCTCTTATAGTTCATAGTGACATTGAGAAACATAAACTCTAAATTTTCTGTAAATGTTACCTTGAGAAGTATAACTGGGATTTTCTTTCATAATTTTTTTATGTAAAATTTTCTTTATACCTACATGGTAATATGTGTGTTGTACATTCATTTGTTGTATAATGGTTGTGTGGAGGGTCTGGAGAATGCTCACCTTGAGGATCTTCGAAGGTGACAAAAAAAGTCGCTTTCTTCACGTCCAGTTTCACATCTGTCACATTCCCTCCACCTGAATACCGCTTGCTCTCAAAATAGAGTGACAAGGTGTCAGGATTGAGTGCAGTGCTCAGGCCTTGCACGCTCACTGTGTTGAGTTCTTCTGACTCGGCGGTCTCACTGGGACTCACAACCTGTGGACTTGGGGACCTTGTGCACAGGCTCACTTGGAGTTCCTTCCTATCAATGTTATGTTGTTTGGCCAGCACCTCTTGCACAGCTGAAACATTTGTGGATTCACATTTTTCATATAAGGCTGTTCATGAACAACTGCATGCTGTTCATGACTAATTGTATGTCAAAAGTCAGCTTAAATCAATGTATAAGTATTACATTATCATTCACAATATGAATCTTTAGATATCACCAAAATGTTGGGTTTTTTTTATCATGTTCATGATGAAAAAGGTGCAAATGATCATTAAAATTTGTCAAATTCATGAACCAGAAATGCAGGAAAATAGAATAGGAATGCATATTCAACTGACAAAATGAGACAGGCAAAAATTTCAGCCAACCGGCCTTAGACTTAGTCAAGCGCACACAAAACACAACAAAGAACAAATGCACACAACTTAGGGGGAAAATCAACGACAGAACTCTTTGATGCTTCACCACGCAGGAGAAAATTCTCCTGCTCGGTGATTCTCCCTTGCAAGAAAATATCAGGGAAGTTCTTTTATTGTTTATTCCCCTGCTCATCAAACACTGAAGAAATTCTGTTGTTGTTTTTTTTTCCCTACGTTTTGTGTATTTGTTCTTTTTCATGTTTTGTGTTTGCTTTAACAAAAGCCAGTTGGCCAAAAAAATTTGTGTCTGTCATGCTTTGTGAATTACACACGCATTCTCATTCTAATTTCCTGTGTTTCTGGTTTATGCCTGCTTAACCCTTTGACTCCCACACCCTGTAAACCAGCATCTTGCATTGTCAACCATGCTAGCAAAGCAAAAACTTAACCCTTTGACTCCCTCATCCTATCCACCAGCTTCCTGCAGGAAGCTGGTGGATAGGGTGAGGGAATCAAATGGTTAAGTTTTAGCAGTTGGTGGACACAGTGTGGGAGTCAAAGGGTTAAACGCTGACAGTTATTTTGATTTAAATGTCACGTACATGACCACAAAAGTGAAAATGAAAAACCTCGATATCAGTTTATGCTAGAAATGAAAGTAGAAGAAACCAAAGGTGAACTAGAAGATTTTTTGAAATTTCCTTTTAACACAGTTGTGTACAGAATATCAATAGTCATCTAAGTTCAGTATATAATATAGTCAAAATTAAATACATATGTATAAATATGATTACACTGGTCAGTACAGAATATCAACATCCATCTAAGTTCAGTAGTCACATAAACAATACAGTCAAGATTTTTTTTTAAATATCTCTACAATTAAACCATAAATAATGAAGACATATACTTCAAAAGACACTTATCACATTAGTTTGAAGATACATATTTCTACCACATAAAAATGAAGAATAAACTGAAAGTAAGTCTGAAATATATACACATGTGCAGGCATCACTGAAAAATGACAGTGAAGAAAGAAAAAATAAAGAAAAAATGAACTCCAAACTAAAGTGACTGCCAGTGTTCAATCAAACAGGACATAAAAAAAAATACAAAAACAACATCAAAATGCGAAGTTAATATAACAAAACAAAACAGGCGCAAATGTTTGGCCAACTGGGCTTTATCAAGCATGCACAAAAGACAACAAAAAAAATATACAAAATTTGATAGAACAAAATAAGACTTTCCTGGTGTTTCACTGAGCGCCTCAAGTTAGTTTATAAAAGCACCATCTGGCAGAGAAATGTGTAAGATCAAGATCATTTTTGTGTAACATGTGTTATAACAGCACCATCTGGCAGAGAAATGTGTAAGATCAAGATCAATTTTTGTGTAACATGTGTTTATAACAGCACCATCTGGCAGAGAATGTGTAAGATCAAGATCAATTTTTGTGTAACATGTGTTTATAACAGCACCATCTGGCAGAGAATGTGTAGATCAAGATCAATTTCTGTGTAACATGTGTTTATAACAGCACCATCTGGCAGAGAAATGTGTAAGATCAAGATCAATTTCTGTGTAACATGTGTTTATAACAGCACCATCTGGCAGAGAATGCGTAAGATCAAGATCAATTTCTGTGTAACATGTGTTTATAATACCACCACCTGGCAGAGAAACACGTAGATCAAGATTAATTTCTGTGTAACATGTGTTTATAATAGCACCACCTGGCAGAGAAATGTGTAAGATCAAGATTAACTTTTGCATCATACTCTTCTATTAAGACTTGAGTGTAAACTAAATGAAATATTGACTTTCTGTATACAAGTCTGAAAAACATGTTCGTATATCTGTACGCAAATCTAAAGAACATGTTTTCACCCATGCTACAACTGCTTTCACACGAGATCTACATGTCAGAACAATTTTCAGTTTTGTTTCATTTCACTTAGGGCTTTTTACCGTTTGTTTTTATTACACACTGAAAGTTTATTCAAAATTTGGAGATGATGATGAAAGGGCACACAAGTTTATTACAATACAAAAGAAGTTAATACATAAAGTACAACAGAAGAACAAACAAGATTAACTCACTCTCCGCTCTTTCAAAGGTGATTCTCGCAACCCCGGATCCTTGTTCGTACTGAACACTCTCCACACTACCTCCACCTGAGCGACGATGATTTTCAAAGTAGTATCGGATAGTGTCTTCCGTAGTTTTGGATGATAAGCCTGTGACCTCTACTGTGCATGGATCTGGTTCTGGTGTCTTTGTGTTCTGGGCATCTGTGGCAGCATGGGTCGTTGTCAGCAGACTCACTGTCACCTGTCTGCCTCCCATACGGTGCTCTTGTTTTAAAATTTTCTGTACCGCTGCAGACAGATACAGTTCATAGATGGCGTTATGTGTCTTAAAAAATAAACCATTATGACAGACACAATTTACAGGTGGCATCAGTTATCCTAAGAAACCAGCAATTACAGACAGATGCTGTCTACAAATGGCATCATTTATCTTAAGAAACCAACCATTACAGGCAGATGCAGTTTACAGATGGCATCGTTTATCAAAATAACTAAAGCATTATAGAGACAGAATTCAGAGATCACGCCATTTATCATGACAGACCATTAAAGACAAAAGAATTCAGAGATTGCATCATCTATCATAATAAATAAACCCTTACAAACACAGAAATCAAGGATCGCATCTTTTATTACAATAAAAAATCATAACCAAGAAGTAAGGGAATGCATAACCATTACAGACACAGAATTCAGGGATGGTGACATTTATCATACACAAGGGCATGAAGCACCCACCATGTACCATACATTTTTTCTCCTTTCTAGTAGATCTTGTTTGGCGGTCTGTGTGCTAGTTCTTCAGGTGATACAATAAACAACAGATCCTGTGCACAGCATGCACTTAGCACACGTTAAGATCCACGGCAAAGCTCTGTAGAAAAAATCTACTGCCACAGAGAAAGCAAAACATGAACATACAGGAAAAACATGGTGGCACTGTACTATGGCAACAGGACGTCCATGAGGAGACCAGTCTGTACAGAACCTGTAAGCCATATCAGTGTTCAGTGACTTAAGGTAACACAAGAATACCAAGGCACACTGACCAAAAACAGAGTATGCAGACTGTGCACCAACATAACGCCTGCACAGTGTAGGCCTAAACAATGAACACATACACACACACATACACACACACACACAAACACACACACATAATACATACACACACACAAACACACATACATAACACACACACACACACACATGCACATACAAGATGGTGAGCAACACAGAAAAAGAAAGAAAGTAAAGCATGCACTACTTTTGCCTATTAAAAAAAAAAAGAAAGAAAAGATTAATAAAAATAAAAATAAAAAGAACAAAGATTCTCTCCCCCTACACTGTACAGGAACAGGCCAAACATGTTTTGTGTCAATCCTATACAGTGCACTTTAGTGCGAAAAAAAATGATACGTCATCTGCACCCTGAGACCTACCCCCCAAAAAAGACAAAACAAGACAGTTTAGTCAAAATTACCTTCAGGTGTGTCAAAAGTCACCACCGCTTCTCCCCTCTGAGAGTCCAGCTGCACATCCTCTACATCACACTCTCCCTTTTTCTCAAAATAGTACTTCAGCAGCTCCTCCGATGCTTTTGACGTCAGGCCACTGACCTTCACCTTGGTAGGAGCTCCTGGGGGCTTGTAAGGGACGACGGTGAGTTCAGTGCCAGTTACGACATGGCGTCTCTTTATTACTGCCTCTGCCACTGTCATCACACACAATACAATGAATGTCAGACAATGCAACACAAGGTAATGCAATGAATACAGAGTGTAATATCATATACTGTGTAATGCAATGCCTTAGAGAGTAATACAATGTAGTGATATACAGTGTAACACAATGTAATGCTGCATAATGTAACACAACATAATTCCGTACAGCTTGATACAAAGCCGTACAATGCTCTACAGTGTAATAGAATGTGATGCAGTACACTGTACTATAATACAATTCAATACATACATACAATACAATACAATACAGTGCGGTACAGTGTAATGCAGCAGATCCCAACACAATGCAATGCAATGTAATGCAGCACAATGTAATACAACACAATATTACAATGCAACAGAATGTAATACAGTGCAATGTAATGTAATACAATGTAATGTAAGCTCCAGATAAAGATTATGACAGATGTTGTCAATGTGCCTTTGCACAGACAAATCTTGATCAGACTTGACCCCAAGACAACATCACATACGAGCAACCACCACTCTGTTGTCATCATATTCAAATGAACAGTTGATTACCAACTCTTCACTCTCTGTATAACTTTGAAGTTTTTCAAATAACACTTGCGTCTACTTCTCTATATTAATCAAAAATTATAACTGCAGTTTCAACAGCAGGGACACTGGCACCATGTAACCATCAGGCATTTAACATAGCATCTGAATATGAATTCATTCATGAGTGTTTCATTGTACTTGGACAGTTTCATATGCCCTTCACCCAAATTTACAAGAGATGATCTACCAGATTTCTGGAGCTTATGCTAAAAGCTATGCATTGGAAAAGTTTTAAAGTAGAAGCAGAAAGAGAGGTAGGAGCTGTGAAACTTTAAACTGACACTACCAAATCACTAAAATAACACTAGCAAAATATCAAACTGACACAACCAAAACAACAAACTGACATTACCTAAACATTAAAGCAAAACTACCAAAACATTAAACCAACACTGCCAAAACATGAAACTGACACAACCCAAAACAAACTGAAATGATTGGAGCACATATATATAAATGCGAACTCCATCGCACAATCAGTTTGATGAGCTATGTAACAAAAATCCTGTTAAGAATAATCATGATGAGGACAAGGAATAGAATCAAAAGAGAAATAGCAGAAGAACAGTGTGGATTTGTGGAAGGGAAAGGAACTATTAATGCCATATACATCCTAAGAACTATCATAGAGAGGTCAAATGAGATGAATAAGGATTTGTATTTATGCTTTGTTGACTATACCAAGGCTTTCGATCAGGTAAGACATGATGAATTGATCAACCAACTGGAGAGACTCAATGTTGATGGAAAAGATCTACGAATAATCAGAAATATGTACTGGGAACAAACAGCTGCAATGAGAATAGAAAACAATGTAAGTCCTTTCCAAAATATCAAAAGAGGAGTCAGACAGGGTTGTGTTTTGTCACCACGGTTGTTTTAGGGTGATCACTTAGTTTCATCCCACGGCGGCAGCTGTAGCAGCGTGAAGCCTTGTTACCGGCAATCTCGCTACACTGTTCAAGCGCAGTAGTAACTATTAAAAACAAGTAACTTTAGTTTTCCACTAATATTCTCAAGAGCTTTGTTTGTATTGGTCTGTAATGTGCATCATTAAAAAGCTGAGATTTTTCTCAACAAAATGATATGTAACTCAACATGTTACGTGCATATAAGTGTCTACCTAAACGCACAGAGAAGAAAGAGAATGAAAGACAGTGTTGACATGATTTTCAATCTTCGAGCGTGAAATGATCAATGTTCCAACGACGGTAAAATCCAAATGCCAGTTCTCGAATTTATAGTAAAGGCACCCATTAGAAGAATGTTGTCTGTAGAGGACTGCTGTTTTTCATTTTTTATGTTTCATGCTCAGGGGCCACGTATAGCGTATCGTAATAACACATGTGACAGCTAAGGTAAACAGGGATGCCGGCAGATGATGGTTACTCAAGACAAACTGGTTCTGGCAGCTCATTAATCTTTAGAGTCTTCAGTGAATGTTGGTATCATTTCAGTACTGTGGATAACGCTTACCACGTACGCACTGTGGCAGAATTCCTCTGTGCTTGATAATTGTGTATAGTGTTGCCTTGGACATTTTTATTTAAAATATAAGTGTAATGAGACGACCAGAGTCAGGTTTTTCATGTTGTAGTTGTTGATTATCTCTGTTTATTTTCTTTTGTTTTTGGTGAGTGTGTGTGTGTGTGCACATTTCATGACTGAGACAAATAATTAGGGCCTAAAGATATTAAGCGAAGTGCAAAGTATTCCTCTCCCCCCTCCCCCCACCTGTGTCTGCTTCCATGTTTATTAAAGACTTTTGAGTATTATCATTATTATCATTGTTAAGTAAAATACATAGTATTCTTGTGTGTGTGTTTGGTTTGGTTTGTGTGTGTGTTTGGTTTGGTTTGTGTGTGTGTATGTGTGTGTGTGTGTGTGTGTGTGTGTGTGTGTGTGTGTGTGTGTGTGTGTGTGTGTGCGTGCTGTGTGTGTGTGTGTGTGTGTGTGTGTGTGTGCGTGCGCATGTGTGTGTGTGTGCGCGCGCGCGCGCGTGCGTGCATGCGTGATGCGTGCGTGCGTGCGTGTGTGTGTGTGTGTGTGTGTGTGTGTGTGTGGAGAGACAGAGACAGACAGACAGACAGATTTCGTATAGTTAAGTGGGTATGATATTCAGGAGTTTTTATTCTTTTTAATACCAGTGAACTTAAAGTTCTCGTAAATGTATAAAGTTTTCTCTCCCTCCCCCCTCTCTCTCCCTCGCTCTCTGTGTCTTTCCATTTTTTTTTTTTTATGAATGGTCATCTCAGTATCATGATCCCAATCTTGACTCTTGCACAGACATGTGTGCATACGTTCCTACTATGGCAGTAAGGAGATTGCGGTATACAAGACTATCAGTGAAATGTTGGTGCTAGTGTGAAGGATAATGGAGTCTATGCCGTTATCAGTGATCTCGATTTACCCACCGCAACCTCCACAAGAAGCCAAAAAAGATCCGTCTGATAAGTCAGTCTGTTAAAACATACTTTACTCTTCCTCTGTTTGTATTTCTTTCTGCTGCAATAAGTGGTGAACTCTTGTTTTCGTTGTTGGAAGTTGGCTTATTTTTCTCATGAAACAGTGAAGGTGCTATATTTTCAGAATCGTTCTCCTCCTTTTCTATGTAATCCTGTTACGCATGTATGGCAACAAACCAGTTCGTGTTTGATATCTGTGTGTAGGGGAGAGAGCCTACTTTTCGGTAAGATTGATAACTACATATATGGCTAAATAAGCAAAACAGTATTGCGGGAAATGCAGAAACAGTAGTAATCACGGCACGTGAAGGCAGTCACACAGTCCCCTTGCCTACTGATGACTCACAGCTCAAAACCGCTGATGGGCCAGGTAGCGCAGCAGGTGAGCAGGAAAACACGCCTCTCACGTGCGATTCATGGGCACTGTGTCCGAAAACTAAGTGATCGCCCGGTGGCGGGTTTAAACAGCCATGTCACCAGATCTGTTTTCACTTTACAGCGAAAACATCATGAGAAACCTAGAAGAAGACCCTGGATTAAAGGTTGGAGGGAAAATGATAAACAACATTCGATACGCAGATGACACCGTGCTAATTGCAGAAAGTGAAAGAGACCTACAAAACCTTGTGAATATACTTGAAATAGAAAGCAAAGGTAAGGGGCTGGAACTAAACAGCAGGAAGACTGAAGTTATGGTGATCAGTAAAAAACATGAAATCCCCTCATGCAAAATAACAGCAAATGGCACGACCTTGACACAGGTTGATAAATTCAAATACCTGGGAACGATCATTTCATCAGGCGGCAGATGCACATCAGAAATAGCCGGCAGAATCGGCCAAGCCAAAACAGCAATCAAGAAGATGACAAGCATTCTTACCAACAAATGCCTATCAATTAACATCAGGAAGAGAGTTCCTGAATGTTATATAGAACCAATACTGTTGTACGGATGCGAGGCGTGGACAGTCAACAAACAAAGCCAGAACAAGATTGAGGCAGACGAGATGTGGTTTCTAAGAAGAATGTTGAGGGTTCCATGGACAGCAAAGAAAACAAACGAGACAGTCTTGATGGAGGCAGACACAAGTAGATCACTCATAAGGAAGATTATGAAAAGACAGGCAACATTTATAGGCCATTTTATGAGGAAGGGTGATTTGGAGCACCTGGTCACAACGGGAAAGCTGGAGGGAAAGAGAGCACTGAGTAGACCCAGGGAGAAAATGCTGGACGGACTTGCAGAGTGGCTGGGGACGAGGAGGGTGGGGGAAATGCTAGGGGCAACGAGAGATAGAGGCAGATGGAAGTCCATGATTGCCAACGCCATGCGGCAGGGCACCTGATGATGATGATGATATATATATATATATATCCGCTGCAGGCTGGAGCTGAACTGGCAATGTCAGATCTTGACTCAGGGCTCTGTCAGCTGAGCAATGCCTAAATAATTCTGACCACATAGAAGAAAATAGCACAAAGTTGACAGGGAGCCTGCACACGTTTAGAGGAAAGCAGCTGTCATATCTAACACTGGAACAAGCACACGCATAATATGATCATTTATACATTTGCAATATTAAAATGCTTGTTCTCTATTCAGTTTAGCCATGTATCTTTAGTTATTTGTAAAATAATTGCATTTCATAAACTGGTGTACCTACTTTGTATAAATGTTGAATTTTTTTGAAATGATTGCATTTCATAAATGTGTCTACTTTTTTTTGTAAGACAATGCTAATGACTTTAGTGAGTTTTATGCTTTACAGATAATGTATATACAATGTATACAGTTCTTTTCTTTAAAAAAGAATAAAAGCAATTTGAAAGAAAAAAAATGATTCTCACCTTCACGATCTTCAAATGTAATAATGGCCACCTCAGCTTGCTCCAGCAAATCGATCTTGCTGATTGTTCCACCTCCAGACTTCTTACTCTCAAAGTACAGCTCCATCATCTCTGCATCCAGAACCACTTTCCCTCCAGATACCTCCACCATGCAGGAGAAGTCTTCCTCTGGTTCTTTCTCCTCTTCTTCTTCCTCCTCCTCTTGCTCTTCGACTTCAATGGTCACGGTCAGAAGCTTCTTGGACACTGTGTGTGACCGTTGCACTACACTATTCACCACTGAAAAACCAAGGTTATAAACTTTTTGAGTTTGTGGCTGGTTTTGGTTTCATGTCCTTATGAATGGGGAAGTGTGTTGTGTGTGTGTGTGTGTGTGTGTGTGTGTGTGTGTGTGTGTGTGTGTGTGTGTGTGTGTGTGTGTGTGTGTGTGTGTGTGTGTGTGTGTGTGTGTGTGTGTGTGTGCGTGCGCGCGCAGCGATGCGCACATGCATGCATGCATGCGCGTGTGTGTGTATGTGTGTGTGTGTGTGTGCATGTATGTGTGTGTGTGTAGTGTAATGTGTATGTGTGTGTGTGTGTGCGTGTGTGAGTGTGTGTGTGTGCGTATGCTTTGTGCATGTATGTGCATATGTGCATGCATGCAGACGTACATGCATACATGTATGCGCAAAGGCACTTGCACATGTGTGTGTGTGTGTGTGTGTGTGTGTGTGTGTGTGTGTGTGTGTGTGTGTGTGTGTGTGTGTGTGTGTGTGTGTGTGTGTGTGTGTGTGTGTGGTGTGTGGAGTGTGTGTGTGTGTACATGCAAACTCATGTTGATATGTACATGTATATATAATTATTTACATCTATATATATATATCTATACATATGTATATATATATATCTGTATATGTATACATATATATACACACACACACACACACACACACACACACATATATATATATATATATATATATATATATATATATATATATATATATATATATATATATATATATGTGTGTGTGTGTGTGTGTGTGTGAGCGCGTTTGTATGCATACATGTGTGTGTGTGTGAGTGTGTGTATGTGTGTGTGTATTTATTTGCATGTATGTATATATATTTGCGTATATGTGTATATATGTAAGTGTGATTGCATGCATGCATGCAAGTGCTAGAAGAAATTTAACCCTTTTACTCCCTCACTCCATCTGCCAACTTCCCTAGACAGGTGAGCAATGAAAGAGTAAAACTTTCAAGCAGGAAGCTGGCAAATAAGGTGAGAGAGTGGAAAAAGTTAAATCAACCAGTTGTTGTGGTGTAGTAGTTAGAGCACTGGGCTACTAACTGGAAGGTTATGGGTTCAAATCCCCATCAGTCCCTTCACAAATCATTGTGGGAATTTTCCGCTCCAACCAGCTCATGGCCAGCACTGAGCATGCCATGGGCCCAATGGGAAGACATGGACCACATAGTCAAGTCTCATCCACTTCACAGATGTGTCATTGAAGGTGCTGCTGAAATTTTCAGACCAACACCACAGGTGTCTGTATCTCTCATGCCTGGTTGATGCCAGGATAAAATTATAATAATGAAAATAGAGTACAGCCTTGTCATGCAGTCTCAATCTAGATAGAGCTCCTTAGAATCATGATTATCATTCTCCTCCTCCTCCTCATTATCGCACTGTTAAAAATTATGCCAGCTTCTTGGGCCATTAAGGTGGCTTAGAAAATGTGAAAAAAAAGAAAAGAAAAAGTTAAATCATGAATATGACAATACCTGAGGGGTCTTCAAAAGTGACGAGAACAAATCCCTGACTGCGATGGTCTTCGATATGGGTCACAGTGTCTCCCCCTGACTTTTTGCTTTCAAAGTAGTACAGTAGCAAATCCATTTCCATCTTCTCGTCCACACCGCTCACGCGAATTGTGTCTGCCCTCTCCTCTGTCTTCCCTCCTACCAAAACAAACACATGTACGCATGCATACAAATGTATATATGCATGGATGCACACCACCAACATACATGCTAATACACATGCAAGCTTACACACACACACACACACACACACACACACACACACACACACACACACACACACACACACACACACACACACACACACACATTTTATAACATTATTTGTATTAACTGATGACCGTGCTTCTTTCAGGGAAGGGAGAGCCTTTTTTTTTGTTTAGCTGGTTAGTTTTGTTTTAAGGATGGGGGAGGGTGGTTACTTTTTTGTCACAGATTTTGCTTTCAAGTATGTTTACATGTCAACTGCTCAATCCCCAGGTCCAGGTGAAAGAGGTGGTTTTCACCAAGTTCTTTTTCTTGCCCACGAGTTGCCCACTTGGGTCAATGTTTGTTTGTTTGTTTGTTTGTTTGTTTGTTCTTGTGATAATATCTTATTTCCATAGCTTTGATTCGTCTTTCCAAATCCACTGAAAGGGTCAATGTCTCGCATATATACAGGAATGACAGAATACACTTCACACACCAGTGTAAGTGAGACCCTGATCTTATGTTTCATGGAGGCTCTTGTCTTTCCACAGAGGTTTCAGCCTGGACAGTGCTGATACTGTCTTTCCTGCCCTTGAGAGGATTTCTGGTTAGGATCCCTCATGGCTAATGATGGATCCCCAGTACATAAAGTGCTGAACAGTTCCTACCTTCAATCCATGGAGGCTAGCTTGATAAAAACTTTGCATGTGCAGCCACAAGTCCACCAGGCTGTCAATGGGTACCAACCTAACACTGTTTTCAGGATTGGAGAAGGTAACAACTGCATGGGAGAGGTGTTTGAAGTTTGGAGTTTATACATGAGGGAATTATCATATTCAAACAATTTTATATACTCCACCCAAGTCTGCCGGCATGCATGTGGTAGACTCCCTGAATCTGCACTGGCAAGATCTTTAAACTGGGTGGGTGGGGAAAGGGGAAAGAAGGGTTCTATGTTTCAGCTTCAGTTTCAATTTCTCAAGATGATGTCTCTGCACTTGGAAGGAATTCCATTCACACTAAACGTCACAGGTGCCATGTGATGGAGAAGATCCAGAATGATCATGGCACAAGCCTTAAGCCTGATCATGGCACAAGCCTTAAGCCTGATCACGGCACAAGCCTTATTCCTGCACATAAACCCATGAACTGACCAGGTCCCAAGGTCTTACCTAGAAAGTTCCATAACCCTGGGATCGTAGAGGAGTGAGGTGGTGGAGACCTCAACTTTTCCCAGGGCCAGCACCACGAGGGTGGTGTGCATCCCCTCTCCCTCGCTTCAAATTCATATTAAAATTTACTTCTTTTTTTTTAACCAAGACTTCAGAAAGACAAAAAGGCTAATCGGTCTTCAAGGGTGGAACCTGGGAAATCAACCTATCTCTCCAATGTTTTATACCAAGGCAGTCAGGCAATGCCCTGCTCTACTCGATTTTCAACTGCCGTGGGATCTTTAACATGCGCAGTCAAAAGGCACACAGATCTGACTTGTTTTTCATCCCCTTCTCAAGGACTAGACGTTCAGTTCAATTTTCCGGTCAAGCTGAGGAGAAAAGTTGAGGTCAATCTATGGGGAGCAAACCTTGGAACCTGAAGTTTAGTTATTGGCAGAGAACGTCTGAACCATTCTGCCACTCTTCTCCCTAAACGTTCTATGAAACACTGACACTACCAGAATGATGGAAATATGAAGACCGGCAGCCAACAGTCCAGTTCTTAGTGTTGCTGGCTGGGATTGAACTCAAGATATCAGGTCTTTTGTTCACAGCTCTACCAAAAGAGCCATCCAGTCTGCATTAAAAAAAAAAAACATAAAAGAACAAGGGTGGTGGGCGGGGGAGGACACAGGCACAGTCCTCATAGAGCTAATCCCAAAACATGATGAGGTGTCGACCAACTCACTCCCTATGATCTCAGGGTTAAGGGACAACCTGTATCTTAACCTTAGAGCAAGAAACAGTTTTGCATGATAAGATCAGAATGTTTCCTGCCCCAAATGGCAATGGCACAACAGGCAGTAAGTAACTAAGACTACAGTCTTTTCTCTCACTTCATTTTATCTCTCCTAAAGATCATCAGTTCACAATGACTTAAAATGTGTTTTAACAGGGATGTGTGCTTTTAATTTCCTGAACTGACTACTAAAGAAGCGCTGTGTAAACTTATACTTTGTTGTGCTGTGTTGTGTTGTGCTGCGTTGCGTTGCATTGCGCTGTGCTGCATTGCATTGTTTTGCACTACACTGCACTGCACTGCACTGCACTACATTGCAGTGCAATAAATTGTATTGTATTTTATTGTATTGTATGTATTGTATTGTAGTGTAGTGTAGTGTAGTGTAGTGTAGTGTAGTGTAGTGTAGTGTAGTGTAGTGTAGTGTAGTGTAGTGTAGTGTAGTGTGGTAGTGTAGTGTAGTGTAGTGTAGTGTAGTGTAGTGTAGTGTAGTGTACTACAGACCATTTATGGTCACACCATTTTACCTGCATCAACTTGTTTGCTTACCTGCTTGTGCATGTGGCTGGGATGGAAATGGTGGGTGACCTTGGCCATAAGTCTGCTGTCCTTGAGGAGAGGAAAGGTCAGGGTGAGCCATGGGACCTGGCCCTTGAGGGGTCGTATACCCAGGGGTCATATACCCAGAGTCGGATGAACTCATACTCTGAGGGGTTCCACGGGGATGCCATGATGCAGTCATCGACCCATTTCTTTCTGGAGTGTGAAACTGCTGTTGCCCTGCCTGATGACCCATCCGTTGCTGTTGTTCACACTGCCACTGTTGCCACATTTGTTGCTGTTGCCACATTTGTTGCTGTTGCCACATTTGTTGCTGATAAAACTGCCGCTGCTCCTGGCCTGTAAGCCAGTGATGTGAACCTTCTTCTTCACCCTGTGGATGCACACCAGCTGGGGAAGGCGAAGGATAGTGCTGCTGTTGTGGAGTATTATTATGCTGTTGTTGGCGTGGAGGAGTGTGGGCAGGGCTGTACCCTTGCAGACCGTATTGTGGGTGCTGGAAATGAGGTGGTGGTGTCTGTGTGTTCACATACCCCTGTAGACCAGGTAGCTGCTGAGGAGGTGGCGTAGCATGCTGCTGGTACTGAGGCGGTGGTGTGGCGGCAGTACCATATCCTTGTAGACCTTGTTGAGGAGATGGTGTACCATGCTGATGGTGCTGAGGTGAGGGGCTCTGTCGCGGATCTTGTCCCAGCACACCATGGTGCGAAAATGCAGGACGCTGGGGCACAGGGCGAAAAGCACTGGGATCCACACTCTGCATGCTCTGGTGCACATCAAACATTTGCTGAGGTGAAACCATCCTCTTATCTTTTGTAGCCTGCTCCACATGAAGGTAACCCTGGTTTCCAACGGCACCAGACCCAGGGTCTGCTTGAAGAGGGCTGATACAGGGTGGGGTACTCCACTCTCTGTCTTGGTCTGATACTGGTGACTCATTAAGTTGACAACTGTCATTATGCTGGTGACGCCCAGCACCGACAACTGACTGCTTAGTGCCATCCTGACTAAATGTTGGAGAGGAAGTGGGAGTAGAGAACTTGTACTGTTCATCAGTACTGACGTCCTGACATTTTTTCACTTCTTCATCGTCTTCCTGGTCCCCTTCTGTCCTGTTCACCTGTCTTTGTGCTGAAAGGGCCTGACATTTGGAATCAACAGAAGTCGAATTCTGTATGTTGTTTTGTGTGGTGTTACTGTCATTCTTCACTGCCTTTTCTGGTTTGCACAGATTTTGTTCTCTGGAGGAGTAAGTATCTGAGATATCCTCATCTGCTGCATCTTTCTGTTCATGGCTGACTGCAGAGTGTCCTGGCACATGGGAGGCTGGGTGATCAGTTTTAGATGTTGGGCTGAAGTTTCTGTCTTCTAAATCTTCAATCTCAGGCCGGGTCATGCCTTGACCAGCATTATCATTGTTTTTCAAAGATATGGCAACCTTTGAAGTTTTCTGCCTGTCATCAGCCATCCTATTATGCAACTCTCTTCCTTCATCTGGAATGTCCTGTGGCTGTCCTCTGGCTTGCAATGTTATAAACCTGACGGACACTTGACCATCTGCATGTTTCTGTACTGCTACAGGGCTGGAAGATAACTTCTGTCCCAAAGTCGCAGTAGCAGAATTGTGACACCTGCCCTTTCGACTGAGTCACAAGCTCTACTTCAGAATCATCCGGGCTAGCGATGCGTCTGTCATCTTGTGTGTCATCTCCTTCATCCCCCATGGGATCTCTACACAAATATTGGATTGGTTGCTGGCCATATGGAGCCCCAGTGGTCTTAACTGAATCATCCATAGGATCAAGTCCACTGAGGATTGAGGCCAGATTTGAATCTTTATTTTCTGAGTTTTCTCCGACCTGGCCATCTGGTGACTTGACAATTCTGTCATCATCTTGTTGACTGCCTACGTTTTCTGCTGTGTTGAAGAACTGCAGCTGTAGCACTGGGGGTATGTCTGGACTTTCTACAATTGACTCTGCATTTGATGGCTTTTGTTCTGAAGAAAAGAGCTGCAGTTGTGCAGTTGGGTGTATTTCTGTAGGATGACTGACTGCAGGTGCAGCTGTCGATGCTGCTGCTTCATGACCGGTGAAAGGGACAGAAGCTTCTTCTGCATCTATGTCTCCCAGTATGGAAAAATCATTGGGACAATCATCGCTGTCAGCATCCATTGTCTGTAATCAATCAATCAATTAATCAATCAATCAATCAATAATTCAAGCAACCTATCAGTCACTCAATCAATCAATCAAAAGCATATGATGATCTGAAACAAGATCATCAATCATTCAGTCTGTGCAGTGAGTGGCAGATTAATTGATGTGTGTGTGTGAATGTGTATGTGTGTGTGTGTGTGTGTGTGTGTGTGTGTGTGTGTGTGTGTGTGTGTGTGTGTGTGTGTGTGTGTGTGTGTGTGTGTGTTTGTTTGTTTGTGTAACCATGGGTGTGTATGTGTGTGTGTGTGTGTGTGTGTGTGTGTGTGTGTGTGTGTAACCCTGCATCTGTAAGTTGTGTGTGTGTAAACATGTATATATATGTATGTATATGTTGTGTGTGTGTGTGTGTGTGTGTGTGTGTGTGTGTGTGTGTGTGTGTGTGTGTGTGTGTGTGTGTGTGTGTGTGTGTGTGTGTGTGTGTGTGTGTGCGTGCTTCACAAAAGAGTTTGTGACAGAGGCGGACACAAGCACAGCAAACACAGGTCAATCCATAGCACTGGCTGTGTGTGTGATGACTCCCATCATGCACCAGACCCTCATAACAACAGACAAATAAAGAAATTCCCTCTCTTATTTAACATATATATATAGAAAAATAGATGGCTCATTACAGCTATCAATCATTTAGTCATGGGGCTGTCAAACAAAACAAATTTCTCATGCCCTGCCATTTCAAAATCATTTAGCATGTGTGTGTGAATGCATGTGTGGGTGTGGGTGTTTCATGGATTCCTCCTCACTTTCTTCCATTTCAGCACATAGAGTTTTGCACAGGCTCATGGAGTCTGCCAGATAACTGCTTGTAGATTTGCATGGAGTATATATGAAATTATCCAAGTGCTATGACTGTCTTAAACAAACTCCAACTTCGAACAGACCTGACACTGCCGCTGTGAATGAACCACTCCAGAGTTTTGAAGAAAAATGGAAAAAGCTCTTTTAAGAAGACACAAGAATAGATAGCTCACTGTGGCATGTATAGCTCACTGTGGCATGTATTATATAGGCTACACTGACTGCGACTGCTGCTGTTTTCTGTGGTAAGGCCTAACGAAAGACTGGAAAACTGTCAGTGAGACGTGCATGCTGGTTTCCTAAGCATGCTTACATCCATTTGCGCAAAGGATCCACATTGCGCAGAGGAAAAACAAATATAAAAAAGAGATCTCCATAAAGATGCTGAGGAAGAACTCAGCCAGAAGAGCAAATGTTCAAATGGTGGTGGAACCAAGCTGTCAGTTAGTGTGAGTGCCAGTGGCCGTAATGACAGACATCCTCCATCCACAAGCAGATTAGTTGCAGACCTGGTTGAGCTGGAAGAGAAGAATGGAAAGCTGCAGTCCAGGAAAACGTGCAAGATCTGCATGGATAAGAAGAGCTCTGTGACGTTCCTACCTTGTGGCAACATTGTGACCTGTACCAATTATGCCATCACACTGAAAAAGTGTCCCTTCTGCAGATCCAAGATCATGTGCTCTGTCAGAGTCCATGGACCGAACTACATGGTATGCGATTCAAAAGTCCTTTCTTGTTAGCGTGCCACGCTCAAAATGCAGGTGTTGTGTGTTAAACCTTTGGGTTGGCCATATTTTTTAAGCAGGCTGGTTGGTTCTTTTGACGGAGCTGTGGACTCTGATATCTCGAGTTCAATCCCAGCCCACAACAGTAAAAACTGGCCTGTTCACTGCCCATCTTTGTTTCCATTATTCTGATGATGTCAGCTTAATGTTTCAAAGGTCCTTCCCCCCCCTTAACCCACCTTCCCATTTCACGACCTTGCCAGTGCATAAGGTTTTTCACATGCTCAGGGAGTCTGCTAGATGATTGCTGGCAGATTTGGGTAGAGCGCATATGGAATTGTCAAAGTGCGATGAATCCCTTTTGAACAAACCCCCAAACCACCCCCAAACTCAAATGACCCAGTGTTCACCAAAGTCAGAACACATACAACAGAAACTGAGTATAAACGTTTGCTATGTGAGCTGAACAGGACAAGGTGTTCCTGCCTGCATGCAACAAAGTTAGTTAAAACAGACTATGGATGCTTATTTTATCCACATAAAAAGTTAACAAATTCCTGCCAACATTCACCAGAATCAAATAACCCATTCAAGACACTGGTGCTTCAAGCCAAACAATACTCCTGTGTTCAACTGTCTACTTCCTCCACCAACATCAACATTTTTACTGCAAAAATAAATCAAAAGACTGCCAAGCACAGTTTACATGTAGCCAGAAGACAGGTAAAGTACAGCAACTTGATAAACATGGTCTGGATTGAGGCAGAGGATACAGATGAGTCTTAGACTCAGGAGCTTTGTTATTACGAGTATACCTGGAAATCAACACTGAATAATGCACCGCTGTTCCAAGTTACCTTCAAATCTGTCCACTATGAGTTAAAATGAATCTAAACATTTTTTTTTTTTTTTTATAAATAATGAAACAGTAATACACTTACATTATTTCCTTGTTCACCCACCTTTAAAGCAAATATTCAAATTCAGTCTGGTTTTCTCTGCATCTATTTATCTCTGCTTGTCAAAGCCCAACTGAGATGGGTCGGCCATGTCATCCGCATGGAAGACCACCGAATGCCCAAACAACTGCTGTACGGCGAACTCACAAGTGGCAACAGAAATCTCGGGAGGCCAAAAAAGCGTTTCAAGGACACGATAAAGGCAAACCTCCAGTTTGCACAGGTTACCCCAAAGAACTCGAAAGAACTGCCACCGAAAGGAACGCCTGGTGCAGGGCCGTCCATCTTGCCAGCAGAAACAGCGATATCAACTACAGGGAGAAGCTGACTATCAGAAGAGAGAGGAGACATAATCCAACCACCCCAACCACGACATTCCAGTGTCCCCACTGCAACAGACATTGTACATCTAAGATCGGATTGCACAGCCACATGCGCGTCCACAGATGAGCTGCAGGATTTCATCGTCATCTTCGGCAACGAAGGACTACCATCACATTTATCTCTGCAATCACCTCTACATTCTGCTTCTGATACTACTTTGTTTACAAAGTCCTTGATACATATGTTCCACAGATGGTCACTGTACATTTTCCGTTAAGGGCCCATACAACTGGAATGAGCTTCCCTTGCCTCTTCAACAGTTACAAACTCTTTCTTCCTTCAACTTTCAAGTCTGACTTGAAGACACACCTTTTTGTCTGGCAGTGATTTTCCCCCTTCATGCATCCACCCCTTTTCCCCATTTCTCTCTTGTCCTTCCCCACCCAGTATGAAAGTGCTTAAGTTGTTTTTCTTATTGTGAGTGAACAATGATTTATACATCAAGATTTGGTGCCTTATTAGTATCATCATCATCATCATCATCATCATTAGTTTTACTCTTAGTCTTAGTGTTATCATTATTAGTATTAGTATTGGTACTAGTATTAGTATTAGTATTATTGTTATCACTGTCATTTTTTTTGTTATGATTTCTGATAAAAAATTGTTGAAATTATGTCATGTTTGTTCAAATGTTCTCTCAACATCTCTATATTATAATCTGATCTTCCAAAATATCTTCTCCACAAGCTCCAGAAAGTTCAAAATAATGCTGCTTGGGTAGTTTTTAGTTCATCCAATTACATGCATATCTACCCTCTTCTCAATTCTCAAATCGCTGCATTCGCTTCCTGTTCAATTTAGTATCACATACATACTCCACAAGTACTGCTGCTATTACCACTACTGCTGCTACTACTGCTGTTGCCATTACTACAACTGCTGCTGCTACCACTGCTACTATTATTGCTATTGCTACTACTGTTCTATCTAGAGCAGTTGCCTTTACTATTGCTGCTACTGATACTATTTTTATGTGTGCACAATTAAACTGAAAAAGAAACTGAAACTAGATTAATTAAACATCCCTCACTTTACTTCATCCTAGTTCCAGCTATTGCAACTGAATATACATCTCTGTCATGTTATCCACTACTACTATACTGCTACTGATGCTACTTCTACTACATAACTATTACTATTGTGGCTGCTGCTGCTACTACTGTTACAACTCATATAACAAAAACAAGCAGCCTACTACTAATTTACCACATACAAAATGAAAGTGAAAGTAGATACAGACACTAAATATCTGTTAATTTTTACTATTACTACAACTACTGTCAGTGTCACTGTTGCTGCTACTACTGCTGCTATTACTGCCTTTATTACTGCTGCAGCTGCTACTGTTACTTATACTACTACTGAGTACCCTGTAACTGTGTAAGTGTAAGCAAACTGAAACTGAAAGTACATTTCCTGATAACAAACACACCCTTTCATTATCGATTATGTCTTTAGTCACAGTACAAGTGAAAAATACAGATTTGTCAAATGCAATGCTGTCATATACTCATAATCATGCGTGAAACATCATTCCCTGGACTAACAGGTATGATTTGTTTAACCTCTTCACTTCCTTACCCTATCCACCAGCTGCCAGAGTCGAAGGGTTAATATTTAACATATGAAGAATATACTGATATTGTGACAGTGTTAATACTGTTATAATAATGAGTTCAACAGAGTGAAAGAGTGAGTGGCCCGTTGAATCTACATAGTGACTTACACCAAATCCCTTAGATTCCCGGTCATGTTGGTATTATGACAATGCAGTCACTGACCAACGGGCAAAAACTGCCATCAAAGGCAAACTCCCCAACACCAATATTCCACACACAGATCTGAAATCTAAAATGCATGCGTTTGTAAAATGTCCTACAAGAAGAATGGGGTAGCCAAACCAGTAACAATATGCTCTACCAGAATAATCCATTTCTCTCAAAATCTCTTCCTGGTTTCTGGAGAAACTGAAAGGAGGAAGTTAAGAATACTACTTATGGGTCACAGCTTTCTCAATCTGACTGATCTTTTTTATAAACGGAGAAGTGTCTTGGTGTGTGCCTGGTAATGTGTCCTGGTATGAGATACCCGTTACAGGATTACCAGACTGGCATGACACAGGACTCCCCCCAGGGAGATACTATGGACTCTCAGTCTAAATAGTATCCACACCTTCCAGAAAGTCTGTGCAAGAAATTTCCTCTTTTCTGTCGCTCTCCTTGTTTCTCCCTTGCTCCTTTGCTTTTTGTCATCTCTTCCTAACATTTACTGCCCTGCTGGTCCATTCACCTGTATGTGTTAGAAAGCCTTACATACTTTCTGTAAGGATTGATAACTGGGTACATATATTATATGCATTTTTGGCTCTAAGGACACATGATGTACAGAAGCAATTTTAGGTAATTTAAGCCTGTTTCTATATGTTTTTGTGTACTTAAAAGTTATGTTTACATAAGTTTGTATTCAGGTTTGATTTTTTAAACCACTTGATTATAAATTGGATGGAGTGATCAATGTCGGTAGTATATCCTTCGATTACGTGCACAAATGCATTGATATGTCTATTGAATGTTCTTTTCCAATGAAGTATTGTGTAATGTTTTGAGATGGCTCTGTGCAGTCGGCTTTATAAACAAAAAAAATATTAATAATAATGACACCAAGCTGAAGGGATGTGATTTTCCTCCAGAAAATATTTTGCTTTCTTGAGAGAATCAATTTCTGTCATATGACAGATAGAAAAGCTCAGGATTTTTATTGTTGTTGTTGCTGTTGGACTGTTTCTGGATCCAAAAATATTTAACTTGTGAAATAATGGCTGGTGTAATTTTGAAAGTGGTGATAGTTTTTTAATATGTAATCTTTCTTAGTGGCATGGTAACAGCCCTAATAAGGCCCTTAGAGACTGCTATACCTATTTAACCAACATGGACTGACTTGAATTGGGTAAACAACAACTTACAACAGGAACAAAAACTGAGACAAAAAAGGCCTTTGCCTACACATCCTCAACTGTGACAACACTTTATGATAAATCATTTATATCCACTTTGCAGGATACCTACGTGGTGACAATCTATGAAAAGGTTGTATCACAGCAGAATCTGGGCCTAAATGACTAGATCAGTCAATACACACTGACACTCCTCTCGACGTCTGCAATTTACTCACGTAACTGAACGAGGACCAAATATCAATATGTATTAATTAACCACTGCAAGTATGCAAACCACATATAGGCTAAATAGCAGATTTAAATCTTTTGTGAAAAGAACGGACGCATAAAGGTCTAAGGTTTACAGGCCCTATTACTTTTAACATTACTAATAATCTTGTTGCACAGGTAGCCATGTTTACTTCAAATGAAACGCCAACGGAAATTACTGAAAGTGAAGTCAAGAAAGGCCTACTTACAACAAGTACCACATACGACGTTGGTAGGTGTCTTGGTGTGGCTGCCAAATTCAAGGACTTCTGCAGATCACAAAACAGACGATTCTGTCTCAGTTTGCGTCGATTTATGACAGAAAATGACTGTTGTCAGAGGGTTAGAAACTGTTCCGGGAAAGACCGAAACTGAAAGTTGTGCCTTGACAAGCCTATCGATTCTTGCCCCTGGCTGTGTTCAGAGGGCATGTTACACTGTAGTTTCCGCCCCCTCAGTAGGTACGACTTCAGTCCATTACGGACAACTTGGCGGTGTTATTTATTTGTAAAATTCATTACCCAGCTCATTCAAATTCGTTCTCTTCTAGTCAAAGATCAAAATTTTAAATTGTTTGCTGATTTGGATGGGCCTAGATATTTCTTCTTGCCATGCATATGAAATGACGGGGAAGGGAATTGAAATACGCAGACACATACGACAAATAAATGAGTTCACACACACACAACACACACACACACACACACACACACACACACACACCACACCACACACACACACACACACACACTACAAAATTAATCATTTATGAGCTCAAAATCTCGTGAATCTCCGTGATTAGAATAGACTTGAGCGGGCGTGATGATACTGAACGCAGTATCGAAATACTTCCTGGTTAGATCGGATGTTACTAAAAATAGTTACTGACAAGGAAACATCGACATTTCGGGAAATTAGAAATTAGTTGTTTAAAATAATAATTATGTCATTTGTTTGCACCAGCTGTCCACATGAAGTATGTAAGCATGTTCGTTTCACTTTACAAAGTAAAAAAAAAATGTTCTCATCAAAGTTTCAAAAAAAATCTTAAAAAATAAATAAATAAATAAAACAAAAAGTAGTGTTGGAGATCGTATCTAATAATTCGATCGTCTGCAGGCTGGTTGGTTCGTACGACAGAGCCGTGTACTCGAGATCTAATATCTCGAGTTCAACACCAGCCTGCAACATTAAACTGGCCTGTTCGCTGACCATCTTAACTTTTCCATCGTAGCCCATTTACCTGTTCTTAGAAAAGGTAGAACACATAAACGCAGCTTAAAAACGCAGCATGTATAAAAAAACAACACCATCACTAAAAGTCATGCAGATGCAGCGCACCTTGTGTTAATTACATGGAATAATCCCGTCGCATCTATGCCACTTGTGGATTCTGCAACGTAGATAGACACTTTTGTTGTAATCCTACCTGGTATGAGATGAGTATTGCCTTTTTTCATTCGGACATTTTCTTTTTGGTTGCAAATGCTGGTCAATCCATATCATTCTTCACTTGATTCTTGTGTAAATGAGAAAAGATCGGAAAAAAAATCTTTTATTGTCGGATAAAGAAAGAGTGTGTATGTGTTACGGCTCTGTGGGCCGATGAGAATGCATTTACTGCTTGTCATATATAAAATGGAATGAAAATGATTGATGCAGTTGTCAATAATACATGCAAATACTGAATAAAGCTTCCTTTTGAAAATGAAAAAAGTATAGAATCTATCAAGAATCAGATAAATCCCAGACATTATAAATATTTATTTATACCATCTGTGATAAATCCCCATTGTCCATGAGTGAGAAAATTAGGGCTTCAGGGTCGACTGACAAAATTGGTTGATACATGTTATCAGGCGGTCTTCCTCTCAGATGCCCTCTCCGTTCTACAGGTCCTTTTTAATAAATTTCATTCGAAAGGCCAACATCCCCCCCCCCCCCCCCCCCACCTTTACTTTTTTTTTTTTTTTTTTTTTTTGTCTTTCTGTTCAGAGATGACATCAGGTTGTTGCCATCACAAACTGACCATTACATGTCAAATCACATCACGATATCAAACCACGTCACATTTTGATGTGATTCAAAATGGAGCCTTTCAATAAACACTGAACATCCTGTCTTAGCAATTGGGTGATGATGCGACGAAAATTGTTACAGATTAAAAAAAAAAAACTGCTTCATATTATACAACCCGACAATGGAAGCGGGGAATCAAAATTGGGGAAAGAAGAACAACTGTGAGAAGCCAATGCAACGTTTAAAGAGCGCTTCAAATGAGAATAATGTAGCTGCTATGTCTATTTGTGAAGGAAGACCCACACATCTGTGTAAGGCAGTTCAGAAAATTCTGCACAATGACCTTTATCTTGGAAAGCTGGCTGCAAAGTGGGTGCTGTATAAGCTCAGAGGAACAGAAGAAAGCAAAGGATAGTCTAAATGCTGCATGTGATCCACTCGATTGGTTTATACTGAACGGAGCCAACTGTGTGATGGATACATACGTAATCACTGGAAATAAGAAATTAACTCCCTTCTATGATGTCACCAGAAAACAGAAATAAAGTGTGGTTGGCCAAAATGATCAGCGGCACCAAATTTGCAATCTCGGATTTCAGAACAGAAAAATGGTGTTCATTGTATTTTGCAGCCACCAAGATCCTGTTGCTGTCAATATTCTACCTGTTAACAGCACTGTCATTGGCAAAACGATGCAGAAACTGTATAACCTGAAGTCAATTCATCATCATCATCATCAGTCCCGTAGTCTGGTTGACCGTTGGGGCACCACTGAAGATTTCCTCCACTCCTCACGGTCCTCAGCTTTCCGCAGAATGATATTCCATTCAAGGCCAGTCCACTCTCTGATATTGTCTTCCCATCTTTTTCTCTGTCTGCCTCTTCGTCTCCCTCCCTGAACTGTTCCCTGCAAGACGGTCTTGGCCAGTCCAGATGATCGTGTGACGTGCCCGTACCACCTCAGTTTGCGTCTTTTCACTGAGGTCAGGAGGTCTTCATACGGCCCGATGGCGTTTTCGATTCGGGTTTTCACTTCCTTATTGGTTATATGATCTTTGTACGAGATACCAAGGAGTTTGCGGAAGCATCTCATCTCCATTGCCTGTATCCTTCTTTCAATGTCTGCTGTTATGGTCCATGTTTCGCATGCATACAAAAATATTGACATGACCAGGGAACGCATCAGTCTGATCTTGGAGCCGATTGCGATATTCTTGTCGTTCCAGATGACTTTTAGCTTGGTCATTGCAGCTGTGGTCTGGGCAATCCTGGAAAGTACCTCGGGCTTTGATCCTTCATCTGATACTATAGCTCCCAGATATTTAAATCTATGGACGGTCTCAAGTTTCTTGTTGTCTATGGTAATGTCAGTGCTGATGCCATTAGTATTATTTGTCATCAACTGGGTTTTCTCTGCACTGATCTGCATGCCATATGCTGTGGAGGCCTCATCAAGATGTTTTATCAAGCTGACTAGCTCTTGCTCTTGCCCAGCTAGTCCGTCAATGTCGTCGGCAAAACGCAAGTTTGTGATTGTTCTACCTCCGATGCTGACTGTTCCCTCGTGGTCTTCAAATGCGTCAGTCATTATTCTCTATAAGAAGATGTTGAAGAGAGTGGGGGAGAGCAGGCATCCTTGGCGTACTCCAACTGTGATTCGGAACCATTCGCCTATGTTGCTGTCATGGTAGACTGCACAGGTCGCCTTTTCGTAGAGGCATTCTATGGTTCTGATCAGGTTGGCATTGATGTTGTACAGCCTCATGGTTGCCCACAAGGCTGCGTGCCAAACTCTGTCGAATGCCTTCTTGAAGTCCACGAAGACGTGGTAAAGGCCTTGCTGGTGTTGCAGGTATTTCTCACAGAGCAATCTGAGGTTGAAAATTTTGCTCTGTGGTACTTCTTCCTGGTCTGAAACCTGCCTGCTCTTCTTTTATTATCTCCTCAGCTTGTGGCTTCAGTCTACTCAGAAGGATTTTTAGCATGACCTTACTTGGATGGCTGATCAGGCTGATGGTACGGTAGTGTTGGCATAGTTGTAGGTTGCCTTTCTTCGGGAGAGTGATGATCAGGGACTGGGTCCAAGGTGTTGGCCACTCACCTGTCCGCCAGATCTTATTGCAGATGATGAGTAACATATCTATCATGGCCTCTCCTCCTGCCTGGACCAGTTCTGAGGGAATGTTGTCCATTCCTGCCGACTTGCCTTTCTTCAATGATTTTACTGCAGCTTCAACTTCTTCTCGCACGATGGGGTAGCTGTCGTTGTTGGTTGGTGGAGGAACGTCTAGCACCTTGGGATCTCCTGTTGTTGTATGTGTGTATAATTCGGAGCAGTACTCTGTCCACCTCTGCAGAATCTCTTGATCTTCTGTGAGACATTTCCCTGCTTTGTTCTGTATGGTAGTGGTTCTGCCTTGTTTTGAGCTTGCTAGTCCTTTCACAAGCTGGTAGGCTTTTTTGCTGTTATTTTTCTGCAGGTTTGCTTCGATATCTTGGCATTGTTCTTCAATCCATGTTTCCTTTGCTTTCCTCATGCTTTCTTTAACTTGTTGGTTGGCTTTTCTGTATAGTTTAGCACCTTCATCCGTACTCTTCTTTTGCTTTAGTTCTCTGCGTTTGTCGCTCAGCTTTAGTACTTCTTCCGTGATCCAGGGCATCTTTGTTGGTCGGTGTTTTCCAAGGATGTCGTTGTTGATCAGAGTGTCTACTTCGGTGTCCACATTATCAAGGACGAGGAGAGGAGCAAACTTCCCTCCTATCGTTGCTTGAAAGTTTTCAACTATGTTGGGGTCTTTGAGCTTCTCAAGATTGAACTTAATTCTTATGTTGCCCTGTTTCTTCATCCTCTGGAGGCGGAGTTTGAAGGTCATCATTACAAGCTCATGATCGCTTCCAATGTCGGCTCCTGGTCTTTGCGATGTTAACACTTGACTGGAAGCGTCTTTTAACCATGATGTAGTCGATCTGACTGTGGTATTTTTCTCCTGGGCTGTGCCATGTCCAGCGTCTAGATGGTTTGTGTGGACCGAACGTGTTCACCATCTTCAGGTCGTTGTAACTGGCGAATTCTAGGAGCCTCAAACCTCTTTCGTTGGTCTCAGGGTTGCAGTATTGGCCACATATCCCTTTCCAGTTATTGTGTTCATCCTCTCCAATCTTCGCATTCCAGTCGCCCTGCACTATAATGATGTCTTTCTTTGGCGTCTGATCTACGATTTCCTGCAGTTGATCATAGAAATCTTCGACAGCCTCGTCATCATAGTCAGTTGTTGGGGCATAAGCTTGGATGACGGTGATGTTAAAAGGTGAAGCCTTAAGCTGAATAGTAATGAGTCTGCTAGAGACTGGTCGGCATCCCATGATGGCATTCACAGTGTCTTTGTGAATGAGGAATCCAACTCCATGTTCATGTTTGTCTTCACTGCCACTGAAGTAGAGTTTGTGGCCTTCTGGGGTAGACGTTTCTCCGAGGTTTTTCCATCGTACCTCACAGAGCCCAAGGACTGTTCCATCGGTATCTCTTCATTTCATGCGTTAGTTCTGCAACTTTTCCTGCTGCTCTCAGCGATCTCACATTCCAGGTGCCGATAGTAACATTTTTTCTTGTAGTAGGGATTTTGGTCCACCAGTCACATACTTTTCACCTCCGCCCTGATGGCCAGCGACGGAAGGCGCGGTCCTTGTTCCGGGCGACGACCGGGCCGGTATGGATTGAGTTGCGGTTGTAATCTTCATTTAGTGTGTCTTGGGCAATGTCGCATGGCGGAGCCCATCCCTCTCCATGCTAGACCACAGCCGACGTCCTCCATCTAGGTGGTTCGCCTTGGTCTTGAACACATAGCCATTGAGTTCCTTGCGGAACTTCGTCCGCCTTGGCCGGTAACCTGCATCGTGGAGGTTATTCGCCCAGTGATGCAGTGTTAACATCACCCCCTCACATGGTTTGGCACGCCTGCTGAGGCGAGGTCCTGGGGTGTGGCGCTTGGAGCCAGCACGTGAGAGATTTAGAGGATGGACGAGGACCAGTGATGCCCATCCACCCTACCAGGTAGAGTGCAGCAGCCAGACATCAAAGGTACTACCTCTATCCAGAGCCCCCTACAATTAGGTGATAAGTAATCAAAGCCCCAACAACAGAGCCCTTCTCTTCCACGACAACGCCACACCCCACAAAACAAAGACCGCAAATCATTTCGTTGAAAGATTCAAGTTTTGTCTCACCCACACCACAGCTCTAACCTTGCCCCCTGTGACTTCAGTTTGTTCATTTTCCAGAAGGAAAGGCTCACTGTGATGAAGTTTTGCCACATTCAGGACCTTGCAAAACTGTGAAGCAGAGCTCAATGCGATCCCAAAAGAAGACTATTCAGAAGGCTTTTTCTGAGTGGCTCTGGTGCTTATAACTTTGTTGCAAAGTGAGAAGCGATTTTTTGTGAAGGTAGGCTATGCTGTAAGATAACTTGGGCCAGGTGCCATCAGTGTCCAAGAAAATCACATTTATCATTTGGTTTGGATCATACCTTGTATGTATTACAACATTCAAAATTTGTATGTTGTAGGCCTGTGCTAAGAATCATGTAGAAGAGATTCTGATATAGGGAAAATATTGTTTGTGGTCAGTTGAATGTTTCCTTTCATTCCTTTTCTGATCACTCTTTTTTCATGTTTGTTCTGTTCTGTTTTGTTTAAAGCCACGACTCCCGCACCCTGTCCATCAGCATCCTGCATTGTCAAGTATGTGAGCAAAGCAAAACTTAGCCCTTTGGCTCTCTCACCCTATCCACCAGCATCCTGCAGGAAGCTGGTGGATGGGGTGTGAGAGTCGAGGGGTTAAGTTTTTGCAGTTGATGGATAGGGTGCGGGAGTCAAAGGGTTAAGATAAGAATTAGTGTAGTTCTAATGGGCGGGATAAACAAGTGGGTAAGAAATGAAACAGTAATGTGACATGATTTTTTATCTTTCTGATTCAGTAATGTATATATTAGTACTTGCTTGAAACAGATGTGCTAGTAGTGTGTGTTGGTGGGGGGGGGGGGGAGGGACTAGGAGTGGGAGTTAGTATAATTGACTACTAGGCATAGAGCTGATTGGGAAAAAGGAACTAATGAATGTAAAGCGCAGTGAGTCTTTATCTATGTGTATGAGAATAGCGCTATATAAAAGTGATTATTATTATTATTATTATTATTACCTTTATCAGTCTACACCAGTGGTCAAAAGTGCCAGAACGCTGAATACGTATTATTGCAGTGATGTCACCTCTATCAAGGATAGAGCATTGTGAATTCTGTGTAAGAGTCATAGGATATTTGCGCTGGCTGAGTCAAATAGTACTGAGGTGTGATTGATGGATGAAAGAATACAGACATGTAGGAATATTTTTCAGACACGTCATGTGTGTTTAGTAAAGAAGTTTATATAATTTAATAGGTACACTTTTTTTTAGGAACATATTTGATTGAATTATTTATTTGATTATTCCAGGTGAGATTTCTATCAATTGTAATGCCATGAATTTTGTGAGAATACACTTCTTCCATTGGTTCATCATGAAAATAGTTTTAAAGTAAGTTTTACAGGTCAAATTTTCTTTTTTGTCAGAACCCTTGAGCCTGCGTAAAACCCATAACACATACTGAAGTAAAGTGTTACTAGACAGAAATCATTGCTGAAGTCAACAGAGGAAGGGTTGGGTGAAACTGTAGGACAGCAAGGAAATATTTTTAATGTTTTTGTTATGGTGATGATACTGATGAATATAGCATAACCTGTAGTGAATGAGATGGGATGGTATGAACAAGGAAAAAGGAGAGAAAACACATGCATGCACACACGCATGAACATACACAAACATGCACACACACACCACACATGACAAAAGGAGCTTATAATAGTCTTTACAGAAATGGATCACTTCATATTTAATAGGCACATACATAAAAATTTCTCACCACAGCCATTTCATTCTCTTTCCTCAATCTTTCACAAACTCAGCAATTCAAGCCATGTTTCATCTTTCACGAACTCACCCCAGTAATTTTGTTTAAGCTGCACACTGTGTCTATTTTGTTTAATTAAAAGTCTGAATGCTCTTTTAAAGACTATTTCTGAATGTCTCTTGCAAGTCTTCCAGCCAGACACACAACACACGAATATTACATAGATTCATTGACTGCTGCCTTTCATAGTCAGAACACAGCCCGGCTGGGCAGAAACGGCTAATCATACACAATGGGTTCTTTCAGCATTCAAAAGGTCATAACACCTAATAACATTCTCACAATCATACACATTAACCCTTTCACTCCCTCATATTGTATAGGAAGTTGGTGGAAGCTGTAAGACAGGGTGAGAGAAGGAAATCATTACACTTAAATGCATGGTAAATTCTATTTAGAAAAGATGTAAGTGCAGCACCAGCTCTGTGATAGCATCTGTTAGGCTCTTTCTCTCATACACAGAATGAAACACACATGTAGAATGAAATATATGGTGATACACACCACACAGTACACACATTATGCACATGTATACACAATACAGACATGTGCCAACTTGCATCAACTTATTCTCACATCATACACCCCCTCAACCTGGCATTTGAAATACAATTTAAAAATCTGTAAAAACTAAAGTCAGTGCCCAGCTGTGCCTGTTACAGAGGTAGTGAACATTCCAAATTTTCCTGTTATTTTTCATTTCCATTTATAAATCTATTCATTTTTTACACAGACTGTTTCTTCACTCCCAGTGTAGAATAAAATGATTTTACAAAGCCCAACTTCTTCATGGAAGACTCAGAATTCTACTTCACAATCCCCATTTTCCCAGCAATCCCTCTCCCTTCCCCTCTTTGCTTACAAAAGAAGCAATTCATAGTTGCATACAGTCTATAAACAGTTCAGTCTTCCTCTTATGTCCTCCTTACAGGTCACACTGTATTCCCCAAACATCAAATAGATTTTCTCAAGTTCCTTTTAGGTCAAGCAAATTTTCTTTACAGGTCAAGCAGAAAATCTTCATAAATTCCAGGTGGGTTAAACAGATCTTCTTTACAAGTCTTCCTCAAAGGTAAACATAATCCAAAGGTCAGCAGTCCTTTATCTTCAAAATCACAGGTCAAACAGTCAAACTGCTGTTCCCCACAACATAAAATGAAATCTTCCTTTAAACAGGTCTTTCTTCCAAGGTGAAACAAGTCTTCTTTTTACTGTCAAACAGGTCTTCTTTCAAGGTCAAACAAACAGGCTTTTACTCTCAAGGGTCAAACAGGTTTCCTTCCACAGGTTCACGCTCAAAAAAACTCTGAACAGGGTCAAAGAAGTCTTCTTCGCCTTCATGGGGCCCAGCCCACATGGCGGGGTCGTTCATGTCAGGCACGCTCCAAGCCTGCGCCTCGCTCATCTGTACATCTGGAACTTTCCAGCCCATCTTGCGGCCTGTCTCATACAGCTCACTGATGCTGGTTTTCAGCACATCCGCCCCCTCCTCCCTCAGCTGGCAGTAGCGCTGGTACAGGAGTAATGCAATCCGGGCATCCTCTGCCGAGTCATGTTGTCCAGACTGGATGTTTTTGTCTATGGAAAAAACAAAACAGAGAGTTATAAATGAAGAATTTTTGTTACCGTCAAGACTGATACTGGATGGGGAAGCTGCAACATTTGTGACAGGTTCTCACAAGGAGGGTCGTAAGTTGCACACAAACAAATCAAGATGCAGACTCAGAAGCAAGATGATGGGGGTCTGTTGTGTTGAAACTGGAGATTTTAATTGCAACTTGTTCTTTGGGTGGTTTTTTTTTTTAGGTATAAGTTTCAAACCCAAATTCATCATTAAAAAGCAATAAAATCAAACAATTATGGTGATACCCCTCAGCCAAATGTTATTGAAATTACCTAAGATAGAGAGTTTTACACTGCCACCACAACACAACTCTCAAATAACCCCATGCATCATTTTGAAGCTTGTGGGATTTTCTTGGTGTGTGGCCTTGCCAAGTGCCATCCTGCCCTGTCAAGATAAAAGTCACTGACAGTTTGTTTGGGATCGCTTATTAATCCAAGCAAGCTTCACTTAATTTGCAACTAAACTTCACATCTTAACCCTTTGACTCCCGCACCTTATCAACCAACTGCAAAACCTTAACCCTTTGACCCCTTACCCTATCCACCGGCTTCATGCAGGAAGCTGGTGGATAGGGTGAGAGAATCAAAGGGTCAAGTTTTTGCTCTGCCAGCATGGTTGGCAATGCAGTATGCCGATGGACATGGTGCGAGAGTCAAAGGGTTAAATCCATTCATCACACGTTGACCCACTGAGTCGGGGACGGGTTGCTCCACTACCATGATAGAGGTAGTTTTTGATAAACGAAAGCTTATTGCTTTTTACCAACCTACATAACAATATTCAGTGCTAATACTTTTATCTAATGGTAAATTTATGGATAAGCCTATGCAGGGGGATAACAACAGTAACAACAGCAATAACAACAAAAATTCATGCCTCTTGATGTACCAAAAACCATTCCTCCATAACTTTTCAAATTTACTGTCAGTGCAGGTATCTGATTTGTTTGAGGTGTTTTTTTTTTTTTTTTGGTTTTGTTTTGGTGCATGTGTATGTGTGGGGGAGGGGTTCCTAAATCTTGTGCATATTTAGACTAAACCTGATGAATTTGTTTCTTTATTATCTTCTATGTATACTCAAGAAAGATCAGCTGATGAGAATTTATGCTTGGTGTATTTGTGTTTGTCTTGTTTCAATAATTATACACACATTTTCATTCCATTTTCATGTTTTTCTGGCTCAAGTTACAGCCAGAAAGCAAGACATGCTTTCCTACTACAAAATATGTATGCTGCATTCTGTTAGGCTTATTCATCGAAAGAATATTGAGATTTAGATTTTGCAGCCATTTTTCTATTTATGTTGTGAATGTTTGTGTTACACCATTAGTTTGCATGTTCATGCAAATTGTTTATTGTTCCTTTTTTTCCCCCCCTCAAACTTGTTCTTATTCATTTCAAAGAAAGAACTTAATATGCATGTATTATTATTGGCAAAGCACAGTTACAATCAGATCACAAGATTTAACTTCAACACATCAGAAAGTAGTCAGTACTTTCTACAAAAGACATATACATATTAATGAACTGCAATTATTTTACAAAGAACATAAGCATATATGGGCACATTAAAATGATAAGATTTTTAATGTAACAAAGATATGAGAGATCATTTGTGACCTCCCACCACAAAATCAGTCTTAACTCGCTGTCAGTCGAACAGCACTGGGAGATGAAAAGGTGTCTGAGGGTCTATCTGGGGTGTTTTGACCTTTTCTCAAAATTGATTTCTGTAGACTATAATCTATCCCCCACATAAATTTTTTTCTTGAAAAAATATTATTAATCAATTTAAAATGGTACTTTAATGCACTGATTGCAGCAGAAGAAAGACCGCAATTTCCTACCAAAAGTACCTATTTTTGTCTCTTATTATGAACCGTAACCTGTACAGTACCCCCACATGTAAAGTACTGACAGAAAGCTCTTTGGTGCATCTTTCAGATAATGACAGCTAAAATTAGAAACACACTGGGTCAAAGCCACCAAATAAAGAAATTTAAGGAAAATGTGCAGGAGAGTACATAAAGACTTTAGAGGCTGTTTTCTCAAAACGGGCGTCATGCAACTTAATGACTTTAAGCAAACATAACTTCAAGTTTTTTGTTTAGTACAAGCTTTATTCAAGTACCAAAATAATCAGCAGAATGTACACTTTCCAGTGATATGTATATCTCAAAATACCCAAAACGCTACTGATTTCGTACTGGCAGGTCACATCTGATGTCTCAGTCTGTTTCATGTCTCAGTCGGCACCATATCTACTTCAATCAAATCACCTCTCAAGTATCAACCAATGTTAAGAATGACGGCCATTTTCCCCCTGAGGTGTTAAGCTTCATCACATCAGTTTTGTGTTATACTTTTCAATGTGGTGTTTCTTGGTATTTTACAAAAGAAGAAACATTTCTTTAAAAAACATGAAGTTTGCATATCCTGAGACTTCTTCCCAAGGTTCGTGGGGGTTGGGGTGCGTGTGTTGTCTTACCCAGAAAGAACCAGGCCAAGAAGCGGAGAGAAATGTAGCGTTTATTGGGCAAGTGGAAGAGTTGAACAGTATCCACAATCTGCTCTTTGGGAACCTGAAACACACCAGTATGCACTGTCATTATCATTGCATTAATACTGTCTTGTCATATACACTAAACACGTATGCACTGTCGCTATCATTGCAGTAATACTGTCTTGTCATATACACTAAATATGTAGGCACTGTCATAATCATTGCATTAATACTGTCTTGTCATATACACTAAACACGTATGCACTGTCATTATCTTTGCATTAATACTGCCTTGTCATATAAACATGTATGCACTTTCATTATCATTGCATTAATACTGCCTTGTCATATTACACTAAACATGTATGCAGTGTCATTATCATTGCATTAATACTGCCTTGTCATATTACACTAAACATGTATGCACTGTCACTATCATTGCATTAATACTGCCTTGTCATATTACACTAAACATGTATGCAGTGTCATTATCATTGCATTAATACTGCCTTGTCATATTACACTAAACATGTATGCACTGTCATTATCATTGCATTAATACTGCCTTGTCATATTACACTAAACATGTATGCACTGTCATTATCATTGCATTAATACTGCCTTGTCATATTACACTAAACATGTATGCACTGTCATTATCATTGCATTAATACTGTCTTGTCATATTACACTAAACATGTATGCACTGTCATTATCATTGCGTTAATACTGTCTTGTCATATTACACTAAACATGTATGCACTGTCATTATCATTGCATTAATACTGCCTTGTCATATTACACTAAACATGTATGCACTGTCATTATCATTGCATTAATACTGCCTTGTCATATTACACTAAACATGTATGCAGTGTCATTATCATTGCATTAATACTGCCTTGTCATATTACACTAAACATGTATGCAGTGTCATTATCATTGCATTAATACTGTCTTGTCATATTACACTAAACATGTATGCAGTGTCATTATCATTGCGTTAATACTGTCTTGTCATATACACTAAACAAGGCAGCTTGCACTGTCATATCACTGTTTGCACATTTAAACTGTCTTGTTATGTGACAACAAACATAGCAGTATGTGCTAGCATATCACTATCTATACATTTGTATTGTCTTGTCATACTATATCAACCCTTTGACTCCCTCACCCTATCTTCCTGCATTGTCAACCATGCTAGCAAAGCAAATATTTAATTATCTGACTGCCTTACTCTATCTACCAGCTTCCTGCAGAAGGATAGGGTGAAGGAGTCATAGGGTTAAGTTTCTGCAGTTGGTTGACAGGGTGCAGGAATCAAAGGGTTAAACAGCAGTATGCATTAGCATATCACTATTTATACATTTATATTCCTTAATCATATTACACTAAACATAGCAATATGTACTGGCATATCCGTACCTATACTTTTGTAACGTCTTGTCATACTATATTAAATACAGCAGTATCCACTGGCCTATCACCATTCATACATTTTATTACCTTGTCATAATACTCTAAGCACAGCACTATGCACTGTTATATATTGCACTGCGCATACGTTTCTCCTGTTTTGTCAAATTAAACACAGCAGTATGCATTATCATGTTTTTTACACATTTACACTGTCTTGTCATGTGCTCAACTCAGTCTACCAACTGTCACCTGGTAGAGAACCACTGCACCAAACTCTACGCACTAGTAAGGTCTTGCAAAGGGGGAGAGGCAGGAACAGCAGGACCTATAAAACACTAAGCTGACACCATAAACTGTGGCCTGCCTGAGGGTCGAACCCATGATCCCTGCCTTATTAACATGGTGCTGTAACCAACTGAGCTAACTGGGACCTCCAAAACTGTGGACTACTGAGGTTCAAATCTCCACCTCTTAGCAGCACGATGCTATGGCCAGCTGGGCTAATGGGCCAATTCTGACGAATAAAAGACACTTGAGAACCAACAATCACTCAACAGAGACCTCAGATTTGAACTTTCTGCCATCAACTGACAAGATCTTTTTCCTCTCTCATCTTTCCACCACTCTTGTCCAACTGCTGCCTAACTGTTCATTTCAGCTCTCCAGCACATCTCCACACATGCTGAAACTGAGGTCACCATGGCAGCAGGGCATGAAAGGCCCACGGCATCTGGAAAATTTGTTCAAAATGCTGTGATGAAGAGAAAGGGGACAGTAGTGATGATGACATGGAGTTCTATTTCATTTTGAGACATGGCAATGCTCTATGCTTACTTTCAATATATGCACTGGTATCAAGAAGGCCTGAGAGATAAGACACCTGCAGTGTTCGGCAAGAAATGTGAACAACTGTCAATGACACAACCATCAACTAGATGAGACTTGACCAGGGGGGGAAAAAAGTAAAAACAGTTACCTGCAGGTTGATGACCTTGAAATCCTTCTTCAGGCCATGCCCTACAAACTTGACTCCAATGTCTAGCAGGCAGCGCAGTTTTTGGTACGTGGATTTCAAGGTGGTCAGGTGCTTGGTGGACGTGGTCGGGTCCAGCTCACTCGGCTCTATGCCGGAAAATTCTGTCAGGTAGTCCGTAACCTGTACACACACACGTCATTTTATGTTTTCATGTATGGTAATGTAAATGATGATCAAAGAATGTGATTGTGACAGCTAGTGAACATGAATGAAGTGAACATTGAATGCATAAGCATCATTTGCCTGAAGTAATTTTAACAGACTGCTGAGTCTCAACTTTCCATGGGACAATATTGTGGTTTTGAGTTTAATTGAACTGTACCTATCTGTCTTACATCTGTACCCAACTATCATGCCAATGCCAAACTGTCACACAGATGTACCCAACTGTCACATAGCTGTATGCAACTGTAATAACCTGTACCCAAATGCCAGCCCTCTGTACCCATCACAAACCTGTACGCAACTGTCACAACCTATACCCATCCCCGTCACACACCTGTACCCAACTGTCACACACCTGTACCCACCTGTACCTATGTGTCACATACCCATCTGTCTTGCATCCATCTGTCACACATCCTCCTGTCATGCACCAGTAACCAACAGATACACACCTGTTCCCACCTGTCAGCCACCTGTACCTATGTGTCACATACCCATCTGTCTTACACCCATCTGTCACACACTCATCTGTCACACATCCACCTGTCATACACCAGTTACCAACTGACACACACCTGTACCCACCTGTCAGCCACCTGTACCTAAGTGTCACATTCCCATCTGTCTTACAGCCATCTGTCACACATCCACCTGTCATACATCAGTAACCAACTGACACACACCTGTACCCACCTGTCAGCCACCTGTACCTAAGTGTCACATACCCATCTGTCACACACCCATCTGTCACACATCCACCTGTCATACACCAGTAACCAACTGTCACACACCTGCACCCAACTATCAGCTGTACCCAACTGTCAAATTTAAACCTACTGTACCACATATGCCCCCAACTGTAATACTCCTGTACCCAGCAGTCACACCTGTAAACAAACCTGGTAAGGACGTGATTCATCTGTTTAATTACAGCTGACTTTCTGAAATAACTCACCTGTTCAAGTGATGACTCCTCTTTTCAAATAAGGACACCTCTTTGGGTAATGACACATTTGTTTAAGTAATGAGGCAATTTTCTAAATAATGATTCATTTGTTAAAACAATGACTCAATGGCTGAAGCAATCACTTACCTGTTGAAGTAATGTCACCTTTTGAAGTAATGACTCACCTGTCCAGTAAAGATGCATCTGCTCATATTCAACTCACCTGTTCAGTAACGATTCACCTGCTCATATTCAACTCAACTGTTCAGTAATGATTCACCTGTTCATGTTCAACTCATCTACTTAGTAAAGATTCAACTGTTCATATTCAACTCACCTCTTCAGAAATGATTCACCTGTTCATATATTCAACTCACCTGTTCAGGAGTCAGGATATAATCATCAATGAACGGCTGCCCAAAATGTTCCCCTTGCCTGCAACACCGATCCCAGAATCAGATGGTTAATGGGTTAATACATTACATACAATCAGGGACTCAATCACAAATCTCATGATGACAAGAGTCTCCTGTTGGTCTGAAGGACAAGATGGCATACTAGTCTTCAGTGCCTGGAACTGATCGTGTTATTGTTACTGTTGTTTAAAGCCAAGCTGACTGCGTACAGCCACATCAGGGCTATAACCGCTTCAAAACATATATAACTTCAACAGGAAAAAAAAAAGAAAATAAAGTACACATATCAATGCATTCGCGCATATAATCTAAGGACATGCCCCCAGCGTTGACCACTCCGTCCAATTTACAAAACACACCTAATACAAATTTAAGCACACCTAATGACACCAAAACATATCTAAAAATGGGCCTTTTTACCTATAATAACTTCTGCATATCTCACCTCCCCAAAAGTCAAAAATGCACTTAATACATGTACCCAATTATCAATCCTAAGAAAAAGTATGTAAGACTTTATCAACACATACAGGTGAATGGATCTTTTAAGGCAGAAAATGATAGGAAGAAAAGACAGACAGCAAAGAAACGAGGCAGAAACAAAGAGAGTGACAAAAAAGAGGAACTTCTAACACAGAATTTCCAGAAAGTGGGGATACAATTTATACTGAAAGAGCCCCCCGGTCATCCTGGAGGCACATGTTCTGTCACTGCATGGGAGTGAGTCCAGCAACTTTGGGTTCTATTTCAACTGATCCCTCTTCTGTTGACAAGCTGCTGTTCTGTGTGTTCAAAAGTGATTGTACCCTATGTGCACTGCTGTTGCTAGCATGCTCTATTGTGGCCAACAATTCAGCTGGTACTGTTGATCAGAGTATTCTTGTTATCCTTTTCATGATCTTTCCCTGAAAACAAACTTATTTTCCTAGTACAGTTTTATATGCCTCTCACCCTATCCATCAACCTCTGTGCAGTAGTCAAGAAGGTAATGTTGGATTTCCAATCCAAATGTCCTGGGTTCTGTCTGCCTAGACACTTTTGCCTGGTGGATAAAGAGTGGAGATTTTTCCCCATCTCCCTGATCAACAAGTGTGCAGACCTGTCAGGGTGTAAACCTCCTCAAATACCTCAAATATGCATCTTAAAGATCCTGTAAGTCATGTCAGTGGCTGGCTTCTGAAATATGACAACACAAGTACTTTCATTTTTCTATTCCAATACATTTTCTTGAATATTGCCCAAAACACAGTTTTTGTTGTTGTGTGTTCTTTTATGCATGCTAAATGCCACACACCGTTTATCATCTCAACAGAAAGTGGAGACTAGGCCATCACTAGTGGATGGGATGGTGAAAAAATTCCTGTCCAACAAGAAATCGAACCTGGGACCTCTCACTTTAAACAAAATGAGCCATTACTCCGCATACCACCTTATCCTCTAATGCAAAGTGGCAATGTTTATATTCTATGCTTGAAAGCTTCAAGACGATGTAACAAGCTGAAATTTTTTTATACACGCCGACAACAAAACAGATGATGAATGAAAAGTGTAGTGGTGTAGTGTAAATTAACAATGTTATCCCCCTCCCCACAATCCCTAGTTTGTGTAAGGGTCAGTGGCCATCACAATAAACCATGTGTCAGAGTCAGTGCCTTACCCTCTGATGCAAGTGACGCGGCCCGGAGTGACATGTGAAGGTTTGATGGTAGACTTTGTGCCGTCACTCCGAAGTTCCGCTTCTTCCTGAAAGAAATCAGTCAACAAACGTGTCCTGTGATTATCTACATGGTAATCATTTCAGCTTTGTTGATGGAATAAAGAAGACAGAGAGAGGAGAAAAAAAACATGAGGAAGACAATTCCAGTTTCTCAAGTCAGCGTCCCCATGTTTGGAATATATTCCATGCACAAGATCCATTTGGTGTTTTTTTTGGGGGGGGCATTTTTTTTTCTTGTACCCTTGGCTATGATGTGACATAATAATTTGAATTTGTCAGCGGCATCAGACTCGTGTCGCTAAGTGTCATTTCCCCAAGTTCGAATTTCACACTGTCACCATCATCCACAACATCCAACAAAAGGCAGTGTTGGTTGCTGTTCTTTCCTCCCGCTTTGTCACAATCACTGTCAACTGGTCCTAGCACTATCTTGAGCATTAGAACTTCATCTAAAACTACAGCGCCTGAAAACAGACCTACGTTTGCAGTCCGACACCATTTTGAATCTGATTATTCTTCAACATTCTCCAAGATTGTAGTAACAGTAAATCCAGGAACAATTACAACAGGATACACCTGTCTACAGTATTCTCTCCCTTTCAGTTTTCTAAAAGTTTGCTGAGTTAGCCATGGTGACAGGCATATGAAGAAGTAAAAATGACCTTGTGGTTAAGTACATTTGGTCTTCATAACTATTATAGCACAGTCGCGTTACCAGTATACATGTAAGTTATCACTATTAAACTAATCGTCTTCATTATAATGTCATCCCACATAAAAACAGCAGTTACCTCCTTCAGAGAGATGAATTCGGCATCCAAACCAACCAGGTCCCCTCTATTGAGTGTCTCGTCAGGTTGTAAGGGGAGGTAAGTGATCTGGTAGTGAGGTCGGTTGGCCAGTCCAGGGTCATCATAGAGTATGTCCATTTGACACCAGTTAGTAACTGTGGACACACACATACACATGTACATACACACTCATTCACAAGTCTCTTCAAACTGTAAAAGATATCTCATAGATATCCATACATGTGTGCATTCTTTTATTTCTAACTTACTTTCTGCTATTTTTGGCATAAGAATGTTTTTCATGAGAAATATTTACAAGATTTTGTCAAACTTTTGTTTCTGTAATTGTTTTTGTATCTCACAACCTTCATGAGGAGCTATGGCCAAAATCAATAAATCATATAAAATCTGAAGTCTCCATGGGTTCTTTTACATATGCTAAGTGTGTGCTGCACACTAGACTTCAATTTAATGTTTTATTCAAAAGATGTGCATCTAGACAACTGCTTGAAATCTGGTGGAGTGGAGAAAAAAGTCTGGTCTGATCCATAAACTGAACCTGGAACATTTATGTCTTGTCTTGTCTTGTCTTTTGATGAGAGTTCAGTGCTCTATCAATTTCAGTTTGCAAAGTCAAGATGTACTTAAGTTGCTAGGTCACTATACTCCCATCACAAGATAAGGTAAAGCAAGGCAAGACAATCAGCAATGCAAGGCAAGGCAAGGCAAGGCAAGCAAGACAAGACAAGACAAGACAAGACAAGACTAGACTTGAAATATTCCCGGTTTCCATTCATGAAAACCTGATCAGTCTTGGCAGGTGATTTTAACCACATAGACACCCAATGATTGACAGGCCTCCTAAAGGCCTAAGGACTATAAATAGATGTCTCCAGGTGACAACCCGGGGCATAGTGATTATGAACAACCTGCTGTTGCCATACAGCAGGCTCTCACTTTTCATGTGGTATCAGCCTTTGGCTGGCAACATTTCAAGATGGGCTAGGTTTTCAGCGTGGGGTGGATGGTTCTTTTGACAGAGCTGTGGACTCAAGATCTGTTATCTCTAGTTCAAACCCACCCTGCTCCATTAGAAAAACTAATCTGTTTGCCACCGATCTTAATGTTTCCATCATTCTGGTGATATTAGTTGAGTGTTTCATAGGTCCCCCCACCCATTTCAAGACCATGCCAGCACATAGGATTTTGTGAAGGTTCACGGAATCTGCCAGATAACTGCAGGCAGATTTTAATGGATGGCATATGGAATTGTGCAAATGCAAAGTATCACTATTGAACAAAGTCCATGTCAATGGTGAGACAAGAGCGAAGCTGAAGCCGACACATCTTAGGGGCGATTAAGGGAGAATACAGTGTGTATGCTGGGTATTTTTTTTTGGTCTCAATTAGCCACCAGTTGCTAAAGTAACAAGCCGCCATTCCCAAAAAATAACACCAATAAAGAAAAACAGTGTGTGTACCATTGCTTTCATGATGCTTGAGGTAGGTACGTCTTGTGTAGTAGACCACACTGGGGATCTTCCATGACAAGTCCATCGACACATATTCTGGCTGTAACATGACGCAATACAGCTGGATTACACATGTAACATAATCCTAACACAACCAAGTACATAATATCTGCATGGTAATATTGATAATGACTGGTCTCCTTCATACCTGAGGACCATGGAGCTGCACTGCTGGACTGAAGTTTCCATCAAACAAGCCTAGGCATAGCAATATGGACAACCTGCTGTTATCCTTGCACCAGGTTCCCCCTTTCCATGACACTGATAAAGCTTGGTGAGGGGAGAGACAGATTAGAATACAGAACTATACAATAAATGAAGGATTAGGTTTGAATCATTTAAAGAAGAATAACACTCTCGTGAGTAAAAGAAACACTAACATACAGAAAAAAATAACAGGTGGCATGCCACTGTGGCTGTGGGTTTTCCCACTGACGTGGATGGATGGCTCCGTCTATCTGATAAGATAATGGAAGTACCACTGAGGACTTTGCTGGATGTGGAATAGCACCAGCTGTGACTGAACAAGCTGATTCTTGAGTGACAGTCCTTGGCACAGCTGACACACATGAAGCCTGATGGCTTAGTCGAAGCTGCTGTAGCTTTCCATCTCTCTTCTGTGCAACCACAGTTGAGTTTGTTTCTCCTCTGCAATCGTAATGCCCATATATACAGTCTGTCACCAGGCACAACGATTTGTAGCTGTCGTTTTCCCAGGTTTCCACACTGATATCCATTGACAGCAGCCTGAATTTCCAATGGTTAATCTATAACAACCTTTTTTCCTTCCAGTTTAACGTGAAGACATACCTTTTTGTCCAGCAGCGATTTCATCCTTTGTGCACCCACCCTTCATTCCCGTCCCTCCACCGTCCTCCTCCTCCAAATGTGCATGTACTCTATACCCTTGGGTTGTTTTTGTCATTGTGAGGAAGTAAATGATGATAGTATGCAATTTGATTTGACTTGTACATTAAGATTAGGCACTCAACATTTCTTTCTTGTTATGATAAAAGGAAACAAAATAAAGTGCCCAACCTTGTCAATGGGCTGTATGCAGAAGTCGTTGAAGAGGTACCACTGGTTGCAGGTGACTCTCTCCTTACGTTGATGGTACGGCTCACTGACTTTGATACAGCTCACCAGATGGCGCCCTGCATCCTGCTGCTCAATGATGTACACCACAGCATACACTTCGTACAGTTCCCGACACTCCGCCTCATCATCAGGCAATGGTTCCTGCAATGAAACATTCTGGGTACAGGTGCACTCTCTGGGTATAGGTACACCAGTTGGTGCAAAGGTACTCAACTTACTAACCAACTGCACCCGTCTGTGTGAATCTCCCTTGAGCAAAACCCTGTGCATGCGAGCAAACTTCAGCCTACCCAGCTGTGAATGGGTATCTGATCTTCTTTCTTCAGAGTTTGGGTTAGAGCCAAGACAAAGCTGCAAGGGAGAAGAGATGGGCTCCGCCATCACAACGCTGGCCATGAGAAAAACTGACTTGCATCTCTACCACCCCACTCCCCTTATGTTCTCAGGGTTATGGGAAAACCTTTCATTGTTTTTCCTACACAGTCGTAACATTCCCATCTTCCTCTCCTCTTAAATTGAGTAATTATTTTGGTTTTACCTTGACTGATGCAAAAATGTAGCAGAACTTATTTTGAATCTAAAGAAAATCAAATATTTTCATCTTCAGCTCTCTCTTACAGTTTAAAAGTTGAGTTTTTTTTCAACTGTTCATCAAGCCTTTTTTTTTCAAACTTCTTGTTCATTTTAAACAAACTATTGAGTACACAGGTCAAACATCCTGTGATCCATAGCAATGTTCAGTCACGTATGGAAATATGAAAATACCCATGCAGCACCCCCCTCACCTTTCCCAAAAAAGGTGTGTGACTGCTTGCATTGCTGGGTAACCCATCAAAGACAGAATATTTACACTGTGCAGCTACATAATGCCTGCACACTGTAGACCAGCATAACAAGCACATCATATCTGAGAAAACACTGCTTGAAACAAAACCAAAAACCAAAAACAAACAACAACAACAACAAAAAAACACAACCAAAATTGGGTTTAATCTACTAAATCTATATGTCACAAATTATACATGTCATGTTTCAGTTTCAGTTTCTCAAGATAACCTCTCCTCATCAGAATAAATTCCACATGGACTGATGCTATGTGATGGAGAAGATTCAAAATGATCATGGCATAAGGCATAATATCCTGAGGCTGTATCTAGCATATAGGTTTTACATTTTATAGCTACAGCAGTCAACATGATGTGAAAAGAATCATATGAATAGACACTGACCTCATCAGACACCTCCTGCACACTCATGTTTCCATCATTTTGCAATTTCACAAGCAGACCCTGGGGGATCCAGCTGGGGTCATACTGACCCCCTCCCCCATCTCCCCCATCGCCTGTGTTATCCCTGCACACAAACACAGACACAGATACACAGACAGAGACACACACACATTGAGACTGATTATGCTTCAAGGACATAATTATGTAAAACACAGTCATAGGCGTAATAAAAAGGAAACAGTCTGTAAGATTTAAGGGGGGGGGGGGGGGATTTTTTTTTTATTCCAAATCCCCTTTTGATAAACAGACATATCATATGTTACAAGTGTATAAGCTCAGCTAATGCGAGACACCATACTAACTGCAAAATACTCGACCAGGTGGTTGAGAAATATTCCGATATTGGGTTCTGGCCCGAGTGATGCTCGTCCTCTTTGGTGAAGTAGGTTAGAATAGGAATATCTGTTGCCAACCACCAGGTAGAGGATAGTGGCATTAGCTGTAAAGATTTTCTGACAGAAGAGCCCAGGTGGGGTTAATCCATGAGGTACTGAAGAAAACCACAAGTGAAAGAGTAATCCAATGAAGAGGGTACACACAAAAGCGCACAGTACTCAGAAGGTAAGAAAAGTGCAGAGCTGAGCGAGCATACAAGGATGTGAACACAGAGTGTCATAAATCTTTCTGCACACAAAGACGTGAACACACAGCATCGTAAATCCTCACAAGGAAGTAAAACACACAAGGTTGTAAATCTTCAGAGAGAAGTTAAAGCACAGAGGACAGAGCCAGAGCAAAGAGATAATGGACTGGAGAACACACTGGGTGCCATGTAACACAATGGTGTAAACTCCTCTGAGCTGGCACAGAACAAACAGTGGAAAAAAGGAGAATGGTGGTTTCAGAACATTCCGAGTTTATGATCTGTCTTCAATGAAAAGTTCTGGAAGGTAGGTGAATGAAAGGGTCGAACAATCGCAGGTCGTTCAAGCAGGGAAATAATGCACGATGAGAGAAAAGTATTTTTCCACAAGAGGAAAAAACGCTAAAGAGAGTTTTATACCGAATTAGGTAGAGAAACCAGATGAGGAAAATACAGAGGACTGAATGATCGAGAATTACTGCCCACTGGCTGAAGTTGACAATGGGGTGAGAAAAGAAAATATGATACAAATAAAGGATGACAGATCCTAAAAAAGGGCAATCTGGGTACAGTGCAGATGAAGAATGAGTGGCAGACACTCTGATCAAAACAGGGAAAAACACTGAAAGGGCTGAGACTGACAGAGAGCAGACAACAGTGGGCACACGAAGAAGACTGAATTGAGTACAAAGAGTATGATCTTGTCCCTTTGGCATACACAGAGGACAAGCATCACACGGACACACATCTTTTCGATAATTTTTCGACCACCCAGCCAAGTATTTTGCAGTTATTATGATGTCTCGCATTAGCTGAGCTTAAGTGTTTCTGAGATATGGTTTAACCCTTTCGCTGCCAAGGAATTAAGCTTGAAGTTAAATCCTATTTGCCAGGGTTTTTCCCCGAAAAACGGGTATATATTTTCAAAAAATTCTGCTGACTTTCTCATTAATCAGAGACCCCTAAAAGTATATATTTTCTGAAAGTAGAATAATTGAACAACACAAAACAGACAACAAATTCACTCTTTCACTTTTTCCAAAACAATACAATTTTTTTAAAAAACAAGTTTTCTATATTTCAATTTGTTTTACATTGCTATATTCATCATATGATTGAGTTCTTTACACAGATATTTGTTTTTTCCTGAAGAAAAGTTAAGAAATCCATCATAAAATATGTCTAAGAAGTACTGAAACAAAAGGAAAAAAAACACACCTCATTGTGACTGTTTATATTGTTGGTTATAAAGAAACCGTTGTGATGAATGTCCAGGAATTTTCCTCGAAAGTCAAATCAGTCTGGGCCTATGATTATGACACACACAGCTTGCACACAAAGTTTTCAAATTTTTCAAATACCAAGCTAAAATAAAAAAAATGTCTAAGAACAACTGGAATAAAGGGAAAATCCTGCACCTCATATCATAGGCGTCCTTCAGTCTCGGAAGACTATGGAGTTGCGCTCTGGGTGCCTATTCTGGTGCAGCGCCGGGTGTGGCTGGCCAGTCCGACGCGGGAATGACAGTCCCTGTGGCAGAGGGCACAGATGAAGTCTGACGCTGGTCTGTCTGCCTGGGCTGCAGCCTTTCTTCTCGTTCTCTTTTCCTCGTGCCGCTGAGCGAGTGTCTCTTCGAACTTGGAGAGACCTTTCTGCACAGTCTGTCTCCAGGCTGACCGTTCGAGGGCTGTTGCTTCCCAGTTGTCTTTGTCGATATTCAAGGCTTTTAGGTCCCTCTTGCACACGTCTTTGAATCGCAGCTGTGGTCTGCCTGTGGGACGTTTTCCCTGCACCAGTTCTCCATAGAGGAGGTCTTTGGGGATCCGTCCGTCGTCCATGCGCACGGCATGGCCAAGCCAGCGCATGCGTCTCTGTTTCAGCAGCGTGTACATGCTGGTGCATCCAGCTCTTTCCAGGACAGTGTTGTTCGGGACCTTGTCCTGCCAGGTGATGTTTAGAATGCGTCGGAGGCTACGCATGTGAAAAGCATTGAGCTTTTGCTCTTGTCGGGCACGCAAAGTCCAGGACTCGCTGCCATACAGGAGGGTGCTCACGACGCAGGCTCTGTAGATCTGGATTTTTGTGTGCTCAGTCAGCTTGCTGTTGTTCCATGCTTTCTTCGTCAGTCTGGTCATGGTGGTAGCTGCCTTGCCGATGCGCCTGTTGAGCTCTATGTCAAGTGAGAGGGTGTCTGAGATTGTTGAGCCCAGATAAACAAAGTCATGGACGACATCCAGTTCATGGTCATTGATGCTGATGGCTGGGGGAGAGTCAACATCCTGTCCCATGACCTGTGTTTTCTTCAAGCTTATGGTAAGCCCAAAGTTTTGGCAGGCATCGCTGAAGCGAGTCATGAGCTGCTGTAGGTCCTCAGCTGAGTGGGCGGTTACTGCCGCGTCGTCTGCAAAGATGAAGTCACGCAGGCACCTCAGCTGGACTTTGGTCTTGGCTCTTAGTCTGGAGAGGTTGAAGAGCTTACCGTCTGTCCTGGTTCGGAGGTATATGCCTTCAGCTGCAGGACCGAATGCGTGTTTCAGCATCACAGCAAAAAAGATTCCAAACAGGGTGGGAGCCAGGACGCAACCCTGTTTCACTCCGCTCCGTATGTTGAAGGCAGCTGATGTTGAACCGTCAAAGACGACGGTGCCTTTCATGTCTTCGTGGAAGGATCTGATGATGCTGAGAAGTTTGGGTGGACATCCAATTTGGGGAAGGATTTTGAAGAGGCCATCCCTACTGACCAGATCGAAGGCCTTTGTGAGGTCTATGAAGGCAACGAAGAGTGGCTGCCTTTGCTCCCTGCATTTCTCCTGAAGTTGTTTGAGGGAGAAGATCATGTCTATAGTGGATCTGTTGGCACGGAACCCGCACTGCGATTCAGGGTAGACTTGCTCTGCGAGTACCTGGAGTCTCTTCAGTACTACTCGTGCGAAGACTTTCCCAACGATACTGAGGAGGGATATGCCGCGATAATTATTGCAATCGCTTTTGTCACCTTTGTTTTTGTACAGTGTGACGACGTTAGCATCCCTCATGTCTTGTGGTACTTCGCCTTCACTCCAACAGAGGCAGAGGATTTCATGCAACTCGGTGATGAGTGTCTCTTTGCAGCACTTCAGTACTTCGGCGGGAATACCGTCTTTCCCTGGTGCCTTGCCAGAGGCAAGAGAGTCCAGGGCTTCGCTGAGCTCATCTATGGTTGGTTCTCTGTCAAGCTCTTCCAGCTCTGGTAGGCACTCTATGGCATTCAGGGCGTCTTCTGGGACTACAGTTTCCCTTGCATATAGCTCAGTGTAGTGTTCTACCCAGCGCTCCATCTGTTGTTCTCTGTCTTGAATCACCTCCCCTGTAGCTGATTTCAAAGGGGCAGTTTTCTTTTGCGTTGGGCCCAATGCCTGCTTGATGCCTTCATACATCGCCTTGATGTTGCCTGTGTCAGCCGCAATCTGAATCTGGGAGCAAAGCTGAAGCCAATAGCCATTGGCGCATTGTCTGGCACACTGCTGGACTTTGCTGCGAGCAGCGCGGAGAACCTGGAGGTTCTGCTCACTGGGATTGCTTTTGTATGCTGTCAAGGCGTTTCTCTTGGCCTCGATGACTGGTGTCATTTCTTCTGAGTGGGCTTCGAACCAATCAGCTGACTTGCTGGTCTTTTTGCCAAATGTAGACATGGCGGCATTGTAGACAGCATCTCTGAAGTGTTCCCATCGGTCTTGGGCGTTTGCAGTGGGTGGGCCAGGGAGAGAATCCTCCAACACACGCGCAAACTCCTCCACTTTTCTTTGATCGCGTGTTTTGCTGGTGTCAATGCGAGGTCGGCCCTCCTTTCTCGTACGGTGCAGTCTCTTCGCGCAGAGCTTCACATTGCTGCACACCAAAGAGTGGTCAGTGTCACAATCGGCGCTCTGGTAGCTGCGAGTGATCTTGATGCTAGAAAGGTTGACACGTCTGGTGAGGATCAGGTCGAGCTGGTGCCAGTGTTTGGATCGCGGGTGTCTCCAGGAGACTCGATGCTGAGGCTTCGTGTTGAAGAAGGTGTTACTGACGCACAACCCATAATGACAACAGAGCTCTAGCAGGCGCTGGCCATTCTCGTTCATTTTCCCAGTGCCGAACTGACCCAAGCAGGTGGGCCAGGAATTGTAATCGACACCCACTCTGGCGTTGAAATCGCCGGCGATGAACAGTAGTTCTCTGTCAGGAATTCTCCTTATAGCAGCACTGAGGTCGTCATAAAACTTGTCTTTTGCTTCTGCTGTGGATGCCAAAGTTGGTGCGTAGGCACTGATTAGACTGACTGGTCCTGAGGTAGTTTGGAGTCGGAGAGACAGGATTCGCTCTGTTCCTTCTGCTGGTGGGGTTATGGATCCCAATAATCTGTTTCTAACTGCGAATCCCACGCCGTGTTCTCTGACCTCGTCTGATGGTTTGCCCTGCCAGAACAGGGTGAAGTCTCTCTCCCTCACAGATCCTGTTTCTGGGAGCCTGGTTTCTTGAAGGGCGACGATGTCCATCTGCAGTCTGCTCAGTTCTCTGTCGATGACGGCTGTCTTGCGAGCATCATTTACTTCTTGCAGATCGTCAGAAAAGCCTGGTGTCATTGTCCTTACGTTCCATGTGCCCAATTTCAGGGCGGGAGTCTTCGTTTTTCTGTTGCCTGGTGCACAGTTGTCGATCCGCTTGTCGGTTTTCACCCTAAACCCCACGCACCCAGTGAGGCTAACGGACCGTGGCGGGGCAGCACCTTACTGGCTGGGGGCTGCCCAGCTTAAGGCGGGCGGTAGCTGCCCAGTGAGATGCGATGACCTCTCCCACCGTCGGAAGCAGCCCCTGGCGTCTGACTCTACGCCAATTGAGTATGCAGACTTAAAACCGGTAAACTGCTACTTCCCGTGTTTAGTCGACGCTACAAAGCGAAGCTGGAGTGACCTCTCCAGAGCGCAAGGCCTGGGTAAGTAAGTGTGGAGGGCAAGCTGTTACCCATGCAGCAGACCCCCCCTCTCCACGTCGCTGGAATGGTCCATTGGAAAGGCAAGCGCCGATACACATGGTTCCAGTGCCGTCGCAGGAGTTGCCAGAACGTTGCTGTATACAGCCTCGGACTGCCTTGGGGACTCCGGCTCCGGATTTTTCCTCAGGGTTGACTCCCGAAGCCTTTCCTATGAGTGGGTATGGCCGCAAGGCAGCGGAGGTTTGAAATCAGAGTTTTCCTTCTCTTAGATGAGCTGTCTTCCCAGACTGATGAGCCCCATCTACCCAAAGCACTGGTTTTCAGGCGCCAGTAACCCGCCTTCACCCCTTCTCCTATCAGTAGTAGCAGTTCCGCCGGGCTTATATCTAAGCCACACGAGCAGGCTAGGAGCTGGACTTAGTTGTCAGAGGCTGTTGGAGACGCGCGCCGTGAGGGGCATTTTATAGACAATGGGAGCTTGTCCCCATTGCCACCCCTCGGCTATGACAACCTTGGAACCTCATATACTGTTATACATAAACCATTGTACGGAAATTTTCCTCAAAAGCCAAATCACTCTGGGTTTCATTTGAATATACATATGATTATAATGCAAAAAAAAACAACTAAAGAGTTCACACACACACACACACACACACACACACACACACACACACACACACACACACACAAAGTGAAATATTCACAATGACGTAGCGAGTCAAAAGTTGCGCTGTGTGTGCCAGATTTGAAAACATGGCACAACACAAAGGGCAGGCTGACTGGGGCAGCTCTCACACATGAAGGCACTTTCACTCCTCTTCCCTTGTTTGGAGCACACTCTGCATCTTCTGGTGGGGTGCTGTTTCTTTTCAGTGGGTGGCACCCGAGCAGGAAAGTGTCTCTCAAACAGTCTCACAGTGTCGTCTGTTCGGAGTTGGTGTGGTGGAGGCAGCCGCTGGTTCTCATACAGGAGACTGTGGATCACCTCAAGCTGAAAACTGAGGAAATCCATCTTTTTCCTGTTGGGCTGTTTCTGATGGACCAGAAAAGCATTCAGCAAACTCAGCTGAATCAGGTGTGTTGCAACTTTCTTGTACCACCTGAAAGTCTTTCGGGTGGCACTGTAGGGCTGAAGCATCTGGTCACCTTTATCCACTGCTCCCATGTTAGAATTATAGTCCACTACACATTTGGGCTTCACCACCTCCCTCCTTCTCCTCTGGACCCGTGTAGTGGTTTCATCATGCATAGTGGACATCATGTAAACCACCTTGCTTGACATCCACTTCATGAAGAGCAGTTCCCCATCCCTGCGTGCCTGCAGATCACCCTTGTCTTGAACCTGAAGTTCCCGCACAGCTGGAGGCATCCGGTTCTCCCGCACAGTCCCGCAGCAGACAGTCTGGTGGTTGAACAGATACCTGAAAAGGCACAGGGTCAATATAGCCTACATCTAAACAAATATATTTGACTATTTTGTTTGTGTCTGTCTGACTTGTTTGTCCGTCTTCTGTCTGTGTTACACACACACATATACACACATACATATACACACAAACACACAAACACACACACACACACACACACACACACACACACACACACACACACACACAAACACACACACACACACACACACACATATTATATATATATATATATATATATATATATATATATATATATATATATATATGATATGCATATACATATATACATACATGTACACACACACACACACACACACACACACACACACACACACACACACACACACACACTCATGGGGGCAGGCATGTATGTCCACAAACACACATAAGAGAGAGAGTTTACTCACTTGTACAACTGGATGCCTGAGTACCAGTTGTCCATGTACAGCTGGTAGCCTTGATCAAGAAGATCCCCAAGCATGAACACCACAATCTTCTCTGTGGCATTCAAATTCTGTGCATCAGGGGGAATGTAGTGCTCAATGGTGAAGGCAGGATCTTGCTTGCCAGTGTACACATGCAGTCGGTATGTGTAACCGGAGTTTTCACACAAGTGATACAGCTTTATCCCAAAACGGGCTCTCTTGAGGGGGATGTACTGTTTGAAGACGAGGTTGCCTTTGTACAGCAGCAGTGACTCATCTACAGCTAAAAGTTTGTCAGGTTTGTAGACAGTCTGAAATTTGTCCTGTAAATATTCAACTACAGGCCTAATTTTGTAAAGTCTGTCACGTTGTGGGTCATTGCGGTCTGGTTCATTTGCATTGTCATTACAGTGCCAAAATCTCAGGAGAAGCTGGTATCTGTTTCTCTTCATAACAAGAGAAAAAATGGGGGTTGACAGCAGTGGATATGTTGACCAGTAGGATGCTATGCTTGGTTTCCTTACAATGCCCATCAAGAGTGTCAGTCCCAAAAACTGCTTCATTTCAAATGCAAAAGTGTCTGTCCATGCTGCTAACCTAGAATATTTTTTCAGTCTGCCTGGGGTTGCTTGTACTTGCTGGAGTGTCTGCTGTGCATACCTATTTGTTTCCTCTACCATCTTATCAATCAGGTCATCCCCTACAAACAGAGAAAAAAAATCGATGCAGTCAGTCCCATGTGGATCTTTTTTTAGCCCACTATTCCCAGTAAAAGTGGGAATGACAGGTCGCACATTGTTCGTTGGCCCAACATTGACATCGGCGAACACGCTTCGGCCACGCCCCCTCCCCCTCCCCCGCCCCCTCCCTCTCCCATGCTGACCCCTTTGCCCACGGCCTCTTGCCCTTCTACCACTACCACCTACCCCTCGCACTCTACTCCTACCCCTCGCCGCCATTAGTGCTAATGGAACGCTGTCGGTGTCACTGTCAGATTCCGAGTCACTGCTGTGAGCTGGCTCAGCTTCGCCTTCGGTCATTGTCTGTTCGTCAGTGTCACTGTCGGCAACCTCTAATTCCTCCTCACTCACCTCCCTCTCAAGAGAATCATCAGACAAAAGCTCGTCAGAATCGTCTTCTTCGAGTTGCCGCTCTAATTCTTTTAGAGCCTCTTCTGCAGTCATGAGTTTTTGTCGTTTCGACGCGCTACCAGTTGATGTGCTTGGGCCAGCTGTCGCCATTTTGCTTCGTGTGCGAGGCGGACGGAAAAGCTGCGTCGGGTCATCCAATAAAATCGCGTAAAAGAGGGGATTCCTTATGACGAATGCGAGATTACTGGTGGTCAATAGTATCTAGAGACCTTCACCTTTCCAAAAATATCCTCTGTTTCATAAACAGTCCAAATATAAAACGAGGAAAATTCCGGACTTCCCCGCGACGAGTCTACTCGACGGCCATGGCAGCGAAGAGTACATAAAATTGCCGACGAGTTATCTCGTCAAGCATGGCAGCGAAAAGGTTAAGTTATGTGTTAATAAAACATTTTGTTGTAATAAGCTCACGAGCACATGCCCACATACACATCACTTACCTGTTGCTATGCCAGTAACGGCAGTCATAGCGTCTGCAGGCATTACCATACCGACACTGCGTCCTGAGTTTATTGGGGCTGATGGTACTCTCTGGTGACATTGATTCCATTTCTGCTTTTTCCCGCTTGAGTATCTGCAGTACATATGTACACTTCAGTAACTCTTTTCTTTTCCAGTTCTGTGACAACTTTTGGCAAAGATATGATAATGCATGACAATGGGGATGATAATCATGATGGCATGCAGTTTCATTCAAGACTGAGAATGCCTGACACGGTTGTACTATATACTTGCTTTCATACGATATCTTGGTGTCAACCAAGACTGAAAGATACAGACACCTGTAGTGTTGGTCTGGTTATTTGAGCAACATTCTCAATGACACATCCGTTAAGTGTGTGATGAGACTCAAATGGATGAGCCCATACCAGGCCGAACTCTGGGTAGGACGTGATCTGAGCCACAAAAATCCCACAATAATTTTCCGAACTGATGGGAGCTCAAACCCACAACTCCACATCAATAGTCTGAAATCTGAATCAAAGTGACTGCCAGTGTTCAAGCCAATACGAAACAAAAAAACACCTAAAACAGAAGTACAATGCTTATTCAATATAACAAGACAGGCCCAAATTTTTGGCCAACTGGCTTTTGTCAAGCATATACATCTGCCATTTTATTCTGCCAGGATGCTATGTTTGAGAAGTTGTCTACTGATTTTTTTGGTGTTTTTTTTGTGCCAAGTGTTGCGCATTTATTCCTTTCTGTCTTTTGTATACACTTCACAAAGGCCAGTTGGCTGAACATTTGTGCCCGTCCTTCAACTTCTATTTCTGTGTTTTTCTAGTCAGTGGTCTGTCATGCAATCCACTATACAATGGTGACTGGTAGTTCTCAATACAATTTATACATGGTCAATTATATTGTATTCCACTGTACTGTACTATATTGCATTGCACTGTATTGTGTTGCATTGCACTGTGCTGTATTACATTGTATTACTGTTAGTTTTCTAAAGGTAATTGTCAGTAGTTCTGTTTTATATACCTAACTTAAGTGGACCTTTCCACAGACTTTAGACACAAACAACAACCTCTTAGCTGCCCTGGTTGTTTTCCCCTTTCCCTATCAGTCGCTTTCCTAGTGTCACCAGTCATCTACTCTTCACCAGAGCTGGGAGTTTGTTCAAGATGGATTAATCCACCAAGAGAAGTCTACATGAGCTGCACCCGAGTCTGCCAGCAATTATTGGGCAGACTTCTCAAGCCTGCACAAAATCTTACTGGTTGAGAAGATCTTGAACCGGGAGATAGCGGAGGGGTGGGTGGTGGGAGGAAGAGGTGTGAGAGACCTATGAAACATTACATCGACTCCACCAGGATGATCGAAGCATTAAGATGGACAGCAAACAAACCAGTTTTTGTGTTATGGTCTAGGACTGAACTCGAAATGCCAGATCGTGTGTTCACCACTCTATCAAAAGAACAGCCTTTGATAAAACTGTGACCCATGTGAGGGTTGAACCTACAATCCCTAGATCAGCAGCATGGCAGGCACTTCACCAATAATTCAGCAGGCTAGCCAGCTCTGCAGACAGAGCCATGGACTCAAGACCTCCATGGCGCACAAATCAAAGATACTGTAGTTGGCTCTGCCCTGCCGGCTATTAATAGCACGCATCTTTCCCCTTCCCTTCCACTCCCCACACCCGTCCCACTGCTTGAGCACAAAGATGCGCTACAGAGATAAGACTTTGGTTGACCCTGCCTGGCTAAAAATAGCACTCGCAGGCGATGCTGGCTCGCAACTAAAGGGTGTCAGAATGGCTGGGAAAATGCAGCCGTGCCTCATATATCAAGTTCAATCCCTACCTGCAACATAATAATGAACCTGTTCACTGCCCATACTAATGTTCCAATCTTTCTGGTGGTGTCACTTCAAAATTTTCATAGGGCCTATTCTCTGCCTCCCCATCCCTCTCCATTTTAGGACTTTGCCAGCACATGGGCTTTATTGTTTAGGGGATGTACATGATCAAATTGTCTGAAGGTGACGAATCCCTCTTGAACAAACTCCAAACTCTTTCTCACCATCCGCCTACCTATTATCTATCACTCATCCATTACTAGTCACCAACTATCACCCAGTTATTTTCATTTCCAAGAGCAGAGATGCCATCTCAAGAAAACTGAAACTGAAAGCAAGTGAGATACCATCGTCAGCAGTGACTCACCTCAATCTGTGTTTTCCAGAAGGTAAGGTTATTTTCACTGGACAAGTTGCAGTCCACTGTCAGCACATCCGGCAAAGAGGTCACGTGACGCCTCTTGATCTGTCACAGGTCAAACAACAACATGACACTTTTAATGATAATATAATCATCATCATAATAATGATAATAACAACAACAACAATAATAAAATAAAATAATCATCATCATCATCATCATCATCATCATGATAATAATAATAATAATAATAAAAGTAATAATAAAAATAATGACAATAATAATAATAATAATAACAATAATAATAATGATAATAATAATAATAATAATAAAAAACTAGTAATAACTATAAAAACAGCAACAACAATAATATTGACAATGATGATGATGATGATGATAATATAGATAAAATTGGAAATAATCAGAAAAGATACATGTGATAACTAGAAAGTATCAGATCATACACATGACTTGGTAAAAAATTCAAAACATACATATGACTAAGCACAAAGAATCAAGGAACACACACACACACACACACATACTCATTTACACTAACACACACACTATATGACAGTGACCTACATGTTGCGTGTAGCGGCCACAGTCGTTGCACCAAGTTTGCATGGTACTCTCTGACGTCAAGCTGTGATGTAACACTTCCGCAAATGTTACTTTGTTGTTCACTTCCCCCGACCCTGGTGTACAAAAACACAGTGGATATTTAACAATCTGTCTCTTTCAAATTACAACGCTAAAAATGGATAGATATACAAGATCAAAAATAACAAGAACAAGAGGTTTTCATAGGCCAAATGTCATTTTAATTACAGCAGGAATACATTTTTTTGCAGGCTGGTTGTTTTTTAGTGTTCTGGACTCAAGGTCTGATATATCAAGTTCACTCCAGGCCTCATCATTGAAAACTGGCCTGTTCGCTGTCCATTTTTTTGTTTCCATCATTCTGGCAGTGTCAGTGTAGTGTTTTATAGGTTCCTCGCCCTCCCTCTCCATTTCACAACCTTGACAAGGCACAGAGTTTCTGCACAGCTCAGAGTCCCTAAATAATCGCTGGCAGATTTGGGTGGAGCGCATATGGAATTGTGGAAGTACAATGAAATCCCTCTTGAACAAACTCCAGGAATATATCTTGATGTTGGAACACACACACACACACACACACACACACACACACGCACGCACACGCATGCGCACACAACAATGACAAAAACAGCAGAGATTTATGTTGCTGACTTTTCTAAATCAGGTCACAATGCAGCAGATCTACATGTATATACATGTGTATGTGTATATGTGTGTACTAAAGACATATTTATCCAATGATTTTTTTTTTTTCCTTATACTTACTTTTGGGCCGGTAAAGCTAATGCCTTTTCCTGATTTTGTGCTATTTCTTATTAGTATCTGTTGTTATTCACAATGAACCGAGTACACATTTGACAATTTTTTTCTCATATGCTTATTATCTATTCTATGAAATGTGAAAGGAACATGCTTTCCACAAAGACTGTTTGTGTTAAACAAATGAATTCACTAATATCAGGCATGCCAGAGCACAAGTATATGGGATGATGGACTATGGGTTGTGCCACTGACCTGGAAGTGGTGGAGGTGGATAGTTGAGGATGGTAATCTTGGTCTGCTCGTCTTTCACTCTCTCCATGCCACAGCGACACACCAATACGAAATTGGTGCTAACAAAGAACAGGTCCTTCACCACTGATGACTCCATTACTCTGCAAACAGGTCTAGCATGATGAAGAAAGTTATCAGCTAGTTTTGAGCAGTATGGTCAGAAAATAATGTTTATGTTAATAAGAGACAATATTAGGCAACTCTAAAACATGAGTTACAATGTTTATGTTAATAGGTGACATCAGGCCACTCTGAGAAAAAGTCACAATGTTTATGCTAATCAGTGAAAAATATCAGGCCACTCTAAGATACAAGTCACAATGTTTATGCTAATAAGTGGCAACATTAGGCCACTCTAAGACAAAAGTCACAATGTTTATGCTAATCAGTAACAATATCAGGCCACTCTGAGACAAAAGTCACAATGTCTTTGCTAATCAGTGAAAAATATCAGGCCACTCTAAGATACAAGTCACAATGTTTATGCTAATAAGTGGCAACATTAGGCCACTCTAAGACAAAAGTCACAATGTTTATGCTAATCAGTAACAATATCAGGCCACTCTGAGACAAAAGTCACAATGTCTTTGCTAATCAGTGAAAAATATCAGGCCACTCTAAGATACAAGTCACAATGTTTATGCTAATAAGTGGCAACATTAGGCCACTCTAAGACAAAAGTCACAATGTTTATGCTAATCAGTAACAATATCAGGCCACTCTGAGACAAAAGTCACAATGTTTATGCTAATCAGTGACAAAATTAGGCCACTCTGAGACAAAAGTCACTACGCTTATGCTAATATGTGACAATATTGGGTCACTCTCAAACACGAGTCACAATGTTTATGCTAATCAGAGACAATACCAGGCCACTCTGAGACAAGGGTTACAATGTTTATGCTTATCAGAAACAGGCTCAGGGAATCTGCCAAATAACTGCTGACAGATTTGGGCGGAGCATGTATGGAACTGTCTGAATGTGATGAATCCCTCTTGAATAAACTTCAAACTACAAACTCCAATAAAAATCAACATCTAACTGTATCTATTCAACACCACTGGTTATGTCTGCATCAATCTATTTCAGATAACTTACGAAATCTGTGCACTATTGTTTGATTATGCTTGTATTTAAGAAACCCTACTGTAATGTCTGTATCAATAAAACCCTTTCATTTATACTTGTACCAATAAAACCCTACTGTTTATGCTTGAATCAATAAAGCCTTATTGTTTATGCTTGTATCATTAAAACACTATTGTTTATGCTTACATCATAAAACACTATATATCATTAAAACACTATTGTTTATGCTTACATCATAAAACACTATCGTTTATACTTGTGTCAATGAAACACTGTTGTTTGTACTCATATCAATAAAACTTGTTCATATTTGTACCACTAATTGTTTATGCCTGTATTAATAAAACCCTACTGTTTATGTTTGCATCAATAAAACTATTAATTATGCTGCTATAGGCAACATGGGTTCTATATACTGTTTATGCTTGTATCCATCTGCTATATGCAACATGGGTTCTATGGACTACTGTTTATGCTGGTATCAATCTGCTATATGCAACATGGGTTCTATGGACTACTGTTTATGCTGGTGTCAATCTGCTATATGCAACATGGGTTCTATGGACTACTGTTTATGCTGGTGTCAATCTGCTATAGGCAACATGGGTTCTATGGACTACTGTTTATGCTGGTATCAATCTGCTATAGGCAACATGGGTTCTATATACTGTTTATGCTGGTGTCAATCTGCTATATGCAACATGGGTTCTAAGGACTACTGTTTATGCTGGTGTCAATCTGCTATAGGCAACATGGGTTCTATATACTGTTTATGCTGGTATCAATCTGCTATAGGCAACATGGGTTCTATATACTGTTTATGCTGGTATCAATCTGCTATAGGCAACATGGGTTCTATATACTGTTTATGCTGGTATCAATCTGCTATAGCCAACATGAGTTCTATATACTATTTATGCTGGTATCAATCTGCTATATGCAACATGGGTTCTAAGGACTACTGTTTATGCTGGTGTCAATCTGCTATAGGCAACATGGGTTCTATATACTGTTTATGCTGGTATCAATCTGCTATAGGCAACATGGGTTCTATATACTGTTTATGCTGGTATCAATCTGCTATAGCCAACATGAGTTCTATATACTATTTATGCTGGTATCAATCTGCTATATGCAACATGGGTTCTATGGACTACTGTTTATGCTGGTATCAATCTGCTATATGCAACATGGGTTCTATGTACTGTTTATGCTGGTATCAATCTGCTATATGCAACATGGGTTCTATATACTGTTTATGCTGGTATCAATCTGCTATATGCAACATGGGTTCTATGTACTGTTTATGCTGGTATCAATCTGCTATAGGCAACATGGGTTCTATATACTGTTTATGCTGGTATCAATCTGCTATATGCAACATGGGTTCTATGGACTACTGTTTATGCTGGTATCAATCTGCTATATGCAACATGGGTTCTATGGACTACTGTTTATGCTGGTGTCAATCTGCTATAGGCAACATGGGTTCTAAGGACTACTGTTTATGCTGGTATCAATCTGCTATATGCAACATGGGTTCTATATACTGTTTATGCTGGTGTCAATCTGCTATAGGCAACATGGGTTCTATATACTGTTTATGCTGGTGTCAATCTGCTATAGGCAACATGGGTTCTAAGGACTACTGTTTATGCTGGTGTCAATCTGCTATAGGCAACATGGGTTCTATTATACTGTTTATGCTGGTATCAATCTGCTATAGGCAACATGGGTTCTATATACTGTTTATGCTGGTATCAATCTGCTATAGGCAACATGGGTTCTATATACTGTTTATGCTGGTATCAATCTGCTATAGCCAACATGAGTTCTATATACTGTTTATGCTGGTATCAATCTGCTATAGGCAACATTGGTTCTATATACTGTTTATGCTGGTATCAATCTGCTATAGGCAACATGGATTCTATATACTGTTTATGCTGGTGATCAATCTGCTATAGGCCAACATTGGTTCTATATACATGTACTTTTATGCTGGTATCAATCTGCTATAGGCAACATGGGTTCTATATACTGTTTATGCTGGTATCAATCTGCTATAGGCAACATGGGTTCTATATACTGTTTATGCTGGTATCAATCTGCTATAGGCAACATGGGTTCTATATACTGTTTATGCTGGTATCAATCTGCTATAGGCAACATGGGTTCTATATACTGTTTATGCTGGTATCAATCTGCTATAGGCAACATGGGTTCTATATACTGTTTATGCTGGTATCAATCTGCTATAGGCAACATGGGTTCTATTACTGTTTATGTTGTATCCATCTGTAATCCAAACAAAAATAAGCAATCTGTACAAACCCCATGAAGTCCTTTCAAATCAAAATACATAGATCCACCCTAACCCAGCTCATTTCCAACAGCAGCAGTACTTACTTGAAGCCTTCTCTTGCTGCTCTTCCGGCACTCGGATACTATCAAAGAAAGACAGGCAACATGTTAGTACAGAACTTTCAACACTTAACCCTTTGTCTCTCTCACCTCATTCATAAGTGACAATACTATCAAAAAACATAACAAAAAAAGTCAACAAGATAGAACAAAAACTTTTCAACACTTAAACCTCTGCCTCCTCACCCTATCCTCCTCCTTCTCCATGAACAGTCATTTAGGTGCTGCACTTAAGAACTGCTCACAGGTTCTTCCAGCTATGTCAGTTGTGTGCCAAAGACTGGGTCTCTGCAAATGGTTTCTCGGTCCATTCCGCAATGTTGTCGGTCCATCATTTTCTTTCAGCATTCCCCTCTGTCTCCCTCCCTCAATAGTTTCATGGAATCTTGTTACATGGCCATGCCAATGTAGCTTTCTTTTCTTAAGTGATGTCAGCAAATCTTCATATGGTCCAGTGTGCTGCTTGATAAATTGGTGCACGTACTCATAGGTGATAAGATCAGTGTATCTGATGATTAGTATCTTGCAATAACACCTCATTTCCACGGCTTAGATTCATCTTTCCAAATCCACTGTGAGGGCCGTCTCACATGCATACTGGAAGATGGAATATACCAGTGCACGTAAGAGCCTCAGCTTGTGTTTCACGGAGACATTCTTCATGTGCTCCATACAGGTTTCAGCCCTGGACAATGAGCCCTAGCCTCCAGACATGAGAAATGTCCAGTATCACTATTATCAAACAGAACACACACAAAAAAAAGCAAGCATGTAAACAAGAGACAAAATACAATCTTGACAATACTAAAACACAAATCCAGGGGAACATGCGTATTAATCACAATCACAAAAACACCAAATAAATCACCATCATCATGATCATAATCATGATCATCATCATTATAATACTACTACTACTACAAATAATGACTACTTGTTCAATGCCTCACATGAGCCCTAAGCACTTCACAAAAGCATAAAACGGTTAATAAATGTGGAGAACATACATAATTGTCAACTTCTACCCCTATGGTAGAAGAAAAAGGACAACAAAAACTTACAAAATCAGCATACAAAATATAAAGAAACACACAACCCACTCTGAGCAAAGGGTCAATAGGTTTAATTTGGCAGTTTGGAGTTTCTGACATCACTGAAATCTGCACCATTTTCCAAACATGATTCAGTGACACTGAAGCTTGAGTTGGCTTAAGCAAAAGGCTTTCAAAGTTGGAAGAACAGAAATGAAGCAATACCCTAAGCAAGTGCTTCAGGGTTCATTTTAAGAGCTAACATTTGACATCTAAATGAAAGTGACTGCCACCATTCAGGTAAACAGGAACCAGAAACATAAAAAAAAAAGAATAAAAATTCAAATATAACACACAAACCAAGACTGGTACAAATATCTGACAATCTTGCTTGTAACTCTGTTTTGCATTCTTGGTCCCTCAAGTTTTTCTGTTGCAACTTGGCAAAATTAACAAAAATTTGTCACATTTAGCGATAATTTCAATATTCATTAGCATCGTGACTATTTTAAACTCTCAGCCTAACACCCATGACAGAAGAAAGGTTCTAGATAGCAAAACTGCTGACAGCTAAAAATATGGTCCCAGGTCCCAGGTGAAATTATGGGCTCCTCTGTGGGAAACAGGCTGCCCAGCTTTCTGACCCTTTTATCAGAGGAGGTCACACACAAAACAGCCACCTACACAACAGCAAGAAAGACAACCCCTCATTACCAGTCTTCTCCGCTGCCTTCTTCCCCTTCCTTTTCAACCGGTTCTGGCTCTGCCTTGCTCTCCTCTTTCTTCTTTCCTCGCTTGTTCTTCCGTTTCTTGCGGCCGGTGCCTGTGGACTCCACCTTTTTCTCTGCTACCACTTCCACTGAGGGGGCCACTTCTAGAGCGGCTGCTTCCGCCTCCTTCATGGCCATGTATTCGATTGCTGCCTCCAACTGCTGGCAAGTTTCCTGCCATGCCAACATCTTTCATGACAAGCTTTAGTCTGTATTCACTGCAGTCATGGCAAAACTGTTAAGGACACATTTTAGTCTTTGTTCACTGCAGTTAGTGCACAACTCAAGATAGGTTACATTACTTCAGTCAATGCTACCTTCAGTAAAACTTTTTGTGACAAGGCTTTCTACCTACTAGTACCTCTCGTGCTTATGTAAGCGCTCAACCAAACGATATATGAAAGTCATTATTTTACTATCATTCATTTTCATAACTTTGACATTGTAAGTGCTAAGATGCTCTGCTTTCATCATTACATTAAATCTTCCCCTCTCTTGTTAGTTTTGACGCTTCCTTAAGTTTCTTCTCTTCCTTTGTTTTGTTCTTCTGTCTCTGATTTTCTTTCAATATGCAGTTATGCATAGAGTGGATCTAAGGATCCTATCCTAAAGCAATAAAGTGTTTAGAAATTTGAAACCATCTATCTAACTGATCTGATGAAAACACTATAAACATAACTAATCTGATGACAGTCAAGATACAGGTTGTCCCATAACTTGAGGTGACTGAGATGGCAAAGACCTCTTGAGATGGCAAAGACCTCTTTTCTTGAAACAAATATCACGAGGGCAGTGCCCATCTCTTCTCCCTCACTGCTTCCACTTACAGCTGGACAGACCTGTGGCCACATGCATAAGTCTTTCAGCCAAACTTGTACATGTGCGGTCAGACTGGAAGATGGGCGGTCTACGTCAACACCAATCAGATCTAACCAGCTCAGTTAATGGGGGCCAAGATCTGATTTCTTAAGTTCCATCCGAGCCCCAACATTAAAAACTGACCTGTTCAATGCCCATCTGAATGTTTCCATCATACTGGTGGTGTCAGCTTAATGTTTCATAGGTCCCTCCCCCCACCCTTTTTCAAGACTTTACCTGGGCATAAGGCTCCACAAAGGCTCACAGCATCTGTCAGATAATTGCTGGCAGATTCGGATGGAGTGCATGAATGTAACTGTCTATGTGTGAATCCCTCTTGGAGACACACAAAACAAACTCCAACCACTTCTCATTCAGGTCTAGTTTTCTCCAGATGCTGCTGCAGTACTTAAATGATTCCATATGCACAAATATGACTCATGCCATGTGATGGAAACCACCACAACAACCACGGCATAAACCATAAGCCTGCGCATTAATCGAACGACACATTGGCAAGGTCTTCAGTTACTTCCCTTACATATTCCTGCCCTTTGTTTTCTTTTATATTTTCATCACTGTTATCTTTACATTTTTGTTGTTTGTTCTTTTATACTTTCATTACTGTTACCTTTAATACTTTTTGTTTTCTTTTATTTCATTTCATGATGCTCTTCCCCGGAAAAGAACACCAGAAACATCTAAATCAAAAACTGATTTTGTGAAATTGCTTACAGAACTGACCTTAACCCTTTGATTCCTGCAACCGTCCACCAGCATCCTGCATTGTCAACCATGCTGGCAAAGCAAAAACCTAACCCTTTGATTCCCTCACCCTATCCACCAATTTCATGCAGGAAGTTGGTGGATAGGGTGAGGAAGTCAAAGGTAAATTTTTTTGCAGTTGGTGGATAGGGTGCAGGAGTCAAAGGGTTAACAGTTTTTTTTAATGTATTTTTTTCAGTTTTAATTTCTCAAGATAATGTCTTCGTGCTAAAAACAAATTCCATATCCACTGACCACTGACGCCATGTGAGGGCAAGATCCAAAAAGATCAGGTATAAGTCTGCATATCAGCATTATGCACTGGCAGGGTCTTAAGGAATAAAGCTTAAAGTTAGCAAAGTGTTGCAGTAAAAAGCTTACAGAGCTGATCTGGTGAATCAGAAAGCGGTGCCAGCTGGGGATGAGGGTCAGCAGATTGGCCAGACCTTTCAACTCCTCTGATTCTGTAAGCAGCAGACCTAAGGCAGCCGCTTCACTCAGGGTGCGGAAAGCACGCAGAAAATTCTTTGCCTGAAGCACACATTAACAGAACAAATGACAATGCACTGTAAGTCTTCAACAGTTTTCACAATACAAGATAACTTTTTGCCAAGTTTAGAGAACAGGAATTTTGTTTGGTGTCTTGTATTTTGTATACTGGCAGTTTGATTTGAGAGACACACACACACACACACACCACACACACACACACAAGCACATGCACACACACAACACATACACACCGCACACACACACACACACACATGTATATGCTCACAAATACACCTGACAATTACATGCTCATACGTGCACATACACACAAACAAAGGGGGGGGGGGGGGGGGTATTAGCACATCTCCCTGACAATCACATATATGTGGGCACACACACATACAGACTATAGACAAAAGTAGAATATCTCTCACCTGACAATCACACACAAGTGGGTGCACATGCACACATATCATGGAGGAAAGTAGCATATCTCACCTGACAATCACACATGGGCACACACACATATCATGGAGGAAAGTAGCATATCTCACCTGACAATCACACATGGGCACACACACATATCATGGAGGAAAGTAGCAAATCTCACCTGACAATCGCACATGGGCACACACACACATATCATGGAGGAAAGTAGCATATCTCACCTGACAATCACACATGGGCACACACACATATCATGGAGGAAAGTAGCATATCTCACCTGACAATCACACATGGGCACACACACATATCATGGAGGAAAGTAGCAAATCTCACCTGACAATCACACACATGGGCACACACACATATCATGGAGGAAAGTAGCAAATCTCACCTGACAATCACACATGGGCACACACACATATCATGGAGGAAAGTAGCATATCTCACCTGACAATCACACATGGGCACACACACATATCATGGAGGAAAGTAGCATATCTCACCTGACAATCACACATGGGCACACACACATATCATGGAGGAAAGCAGCATGTCTCACCTGATAATTACACACATGGACACACACACACATAATCATGGAGGAAAGTGGCCTATCTCACCTAACAATTACACACATGGACACACACACACACATACCATGGAGGAAAGCAGCATATCTCACCTGATAATCACACGGATAAGAGTGCACGCACGCACGCACACCACACATATACCATGGATGAAATTAGCGTATCTCACCTGACAATCACACATGTATGGGCACACACACACACACATGCACGCACGATGGATGAAATTAGCGTATCTCACCTGACAATCACACATGTATGGGCACACACACACACACACATACACACCAAGGAGGAAAGTAGCATATCTCAACAGATAATCACACATGTATGGGCACACACACACACACATATACCATGGAGAAACATAGCATATCTCACCTGACAGGCCTCCCCTTTCTTCGTGTCCAGCATGTGGAAGAGGAAGCCCAGCTCACAGGCCAGACAAAACTCACGCTGACATACGTGACTCAGCAATGCCGCTCGCAAGGGCTCCACAAAATACAGCACCTACAATCAGACACTCCCGTCATTGGAGGTGAGCAAGATGTCAGGATAGAAAGCACAATTTCACGGTTTTTGGGCGTCTACAAAAACACAATCTTTCTTTATTAATCAACTTGATAAATACATATTCATTTTTTGTAACTAGCTTAAGATGTATTACTATTGTAAAAAGTAATGCGAAAATAAATTTTGGCTGAAAAAGAAATGGCCTAATCTCAAGGTACAGCTGATCATGTCTATCACTTGCTATAGTGTCTTAGCATTAAGTTTGTGTTGAACATGTAAAAACATGCAGCGGTCCTGCAGCCTGTACACTTGCAGTATAGTTTGCGCTTGTGAACAGTGATATGTGCCATCAGTTGATGTCATTACTAAACAACACTAGAATTCTATTTTGCTTTGCTCTATATGATAAACATTTATTCCCGAAGCTGATAGCACTACATACGCTTTTTTAATTTACGCACATAAGATATTGTTCTTGTCCTAGAAATGACTACAAAATCTACATACCAAAACACCATAACAGCACCATCATACACCTACACAATCAAGCCACCAGAAATATCATGACATGAACGAACATTACGGCTGGGCTTTGTTTTGTGTCTTTCAAACCAATGCAACCAATCAACCAAGCAAGCAAGCAACATGATGTATTCCAGTATACCTGCAACATGCCGTTACAGTAGGAGTTGTTGTATTCAGCAGTCAGTCCCGCAAAATTGGTTTTGTTGTAGTGACGGAAGTCAAAGTCATCCAGTTTGGTGTAGCGCATCAACATACGTTGATACTCCTTGGGTACTGTCTTGAAAGGATCTTCACCTGTTACAGTACAATAAACAGCAGTTCATTTAAACGAAACATTCTCAAATTTTTTATTCCAAATTTTAAAGAACCTACAAAAAGTACTTTGTTCCTCCAAATCCCCACCCAACTGTAGTACAGGCCGAGCTGCACCTGAAGTTAGAGAAGTGATATGGGGTCAGAAGGTAAAAATTGGGATTTTTGTTGTCTTGAATACACAGCTATCCATTTTATCATTTTCCACTCGTATTTCTGATGCCCATAATCGTACAATTTTTATAGCTAAAAATACCCATACAGAGGATAACAAAGTTGACTGAATGCAAGAAGATTGCAAACTGTATTTCATTTCATCTAACTGCAAAGTTGTAAGTTATGTTGAGACTCAGGCCTATTGCTAGGGAATTTAATCAGTTATGTGATTAAAACTGTTGAAGCTTGTTTACTCAAAATGGCCAATTCTGGATTTAGAGAATTCAAAACACCACATCTCTCTCGATTTTGACAGATAAAAAACGAAACTGGTATCGTTACAAAATGCAGAGTCTGATTTTTTTTCTTCCTTTTTGATATGTAACATTATAAATATGCAAAGTGTAAATTATCTGTGATTTTGCAAAAACAGTACCATAAATATACTTTTTCTTCTTCAAACTTTCACAGGCCTTCCCTTACCACTAAACAGAAAAAGATCAGTTGTGGCTAACTATAAATATAGTATAGTACAGTCAATACAATATACAGACCTGCCTAGGCCCCAAAATACCTCCTAGGAGTAGAACCCACATTTTCTGTAGTATTACAGGTCTTTTCAGTATTACTGATGAGGCCACATTTCCATAAATGAACACAAATGTTATTTTCCATGTACTTTGATCAGTATTGTTGACTGCAAGCACTGTTTTCAATTTCTTGGTTTTACAGCCACTGTTGCCTAGCTTTCCAGTTTGGGTTTCTTTTTTGTCCACTTCTGGTTCAAAATTAGTTTCATGCTGCCTCTTTGATGCTATTTTTCTGCAAAAGTGAAGACGTTTCTGCCACCGATATCATGTGATTGTTATTCCCATGAGTCTAACAAGTGGGCAAAAATGCTTCAAGTGAACAAAACAGTGTGAAATGAAACTGTAGGTTTTGCAGTTGACAAAATCAGTTTTTAGTTCATTTATTTATTCTTTTTTAAAAATTTTTCGTTACTTTGTTTTTGTTGGACAAATCTGTAGTACCATATCCTGGGGGTGTAAATCTTAGAAACTATGGACAAACCATAGTACTAGGCAGATCTGAATACAGTATTGGACTAAAAATACCCAGTTACTAACTGCCCATTATGCCACTGGAATGTAAGACAGCAACGAAGGTTCTCCACTCATGTCTGTTCTGGGCCAACCTCTGTACAGAACCCAGGTGTTTTTCAGGGCCTAGAGGGCTCCTTCTATTGTTCATCTTCAGGTGTTCTTGGGTCTTCCTGTCTTACATCCTCCCTCTGGTGTTCAGTGAAGCCAAATTTGAATGATGATATTCTGCTCTCTTCCAAAGATGTGCCCAATCCATTGTCTTTATATGATGATCGTGCCAATACTCTCTTGACTGCATTAGTAAACGTGCAGCACAGACAGACACATCACATACACCCACAAAAACACACAATCGTCCATTTCTTTCACTTCCTCACACTTCCTGATGAAACTGAAATTTTTTTTAATCTGATCAGTAGGGATTCACCACACTTGGACAATTCTATATATGCTCCACCCAAGCCTGCTGGTAACAATCCGACAAATCTCTTTGAACCTAAGCAAACCCTTAGGTGCTAGCAAGACATTCAAATGAAAACTGGAGGGGAATGGACCTACTGAATATTAAGCTGAAGCCACCAGAATAATTGAAACATTTAGAAAATAAAACAAAACAGGCCAAATTTCATCCTGCAGGCTGGGCTTGAACTCAGGACATTAAGATCTCGAGTCTATGGTTCTATAAATACTCAGCCAATCTGCATAAAAAAAAAATTACAAAAGTGTGGCATGCCTAGGCGCCAAACCACTGACAATTGTATTTGCATCATTCATCATGGTGTGTTAACCAATGAAACAAACGGGCAATTTAAAAAAAAAAAACAAACAAAAAAAAATGGTGGCCAAGAAATGGTAGATAGGGTGAGAGTGAAAACACTTCGGGAAGTTTCAGTTCTAATTTCTCAAGTAGTCTTTGCACTGGGAATGAATTTCACATGCACTGATGCCATGTGATCAAAACCCCAAAATGATCATGGCATCAGCTTTATAACTGTGTATAAGCCCTATGAGCTGACACGGTTTTGAGGTTCTACACAGCATAATTGAAAGAAAAGGATTAAACAGGTCTACCTCGACCAATGGGAGATTCAGGCACACTCAGTTGTCGTTTTGTTCCGTCATCCTTGCTCAGCTTGTACGGGACCTGGTTGCGTCGCATTTCCTGGGATTGGCAGCGTATCCCACGTTGTGCACAACCTTCGCCGACCGCAAAATCTCGGATCCAGAGGTTTGGGCTTTCTAAAAAACAACAACACATGTCTTTGGGTGGACATAGCATTTTCAGGACTCAGAAGGTCACGGATGAAATGGAGGGAAAGCAGAGTTATTTCATAAATCTGACAAAACTTCTATGCCCTAGCTTGACTTGTCGACTGACTGACAAACAAAATTTTTCCCAATACATTTTATTTCTTATCAACTTCACGCGTTCTACTGAAAAGGATTGTTTGACATACAAGAACATCTCCTGCATTCCAACTGGTCTGATTCTATGGGAAGAAAACATCTAGCATGTAGCTCTGTCCACCCTGTCATAAAATAGAACTGACTTTTTCAAGCTTTGGGAAGGTAAAGCAAGAGAGAGAAGATGGGCACCACTCACTTAATGCCCGCCTCAATAAAATCCGAGGTCTGTACCCTCTCACTCTCCAACAATTTCAGGATTATGGGGCATCCTTTATTTTTTTAATATTCAGTTTGTGTGTGGTTTATTATCTGAAGATGAAATGCTCTCTGGTGACATACAGTATCACACATCACATAATCAAAAGTCATGATCTGTCAAAGACATTTCCCAATACTCTTTCCCACCAATGTCCACATATTCCCATTTCCACTGGTTCTAAATGTCAGAATTGCCATTTTCTCCTCTCTCAAACTGAATGACAAGCCACACTGCTGTTCTTGGATCAAAGCTCAGCTACTTCTGCTGTCACTTCTAGTATCTATGCCAGAAAACAAATTTACAGATACAATGGCTACTATTTTTTTTTCTTTTAAAGACAAAAAGGCCTTTTTTTCCCTTTTTTGACAAAAAACAGAGATTTAAATGTTGAAAACCACCAAAACAAGACATACTTTTAGCCATTCACTTCATCACTCACACCACCAACTCTAGAAGAAGTTGCCAGACAGGGAAAGGAGTAAAAAATCTTCATGCAGGTAGAAAGCTGGTGGATAGGGTAAGGGATGATGTATGAATCTTCCCACAGGCAGGAAGCTTGTGGATGGGGTAAGGAAGAGAGAGAGTATAATCTCCCTATAGGCACAAAGCTTGTGGATGGGGTGAGGGAGAGAGAGGGTATAATCTCCCTGCCGGCACAAAGCTTGTGGATGGGGTAAGGGAGAGAGAGGGTATAATCTCCCCACAGGCACAAAGCTTGTGGATGGGGTAAGGGAGAGAGAGGGTATAATCTCCCTGCCGGCACAAAGCTTGTGGATGTGGTAAGGGAGAGAGAGGGTATAATCTCCCCACAGGCACAAAGCTTGTGGATGGGGTAAGGAAGAGAGAGAGTATAATCTCCCTATAGACACAAAGCTTGTGGATGGGGTGAGGAGAGAGAGAGGGTATAATCTCCCTGCCGGCACAAAGCTTGTGGATGGGGTAAGGAAGAGAGAGAGTATAATCTCCCTATAGGCACAAAGCTTGTGGATGGGGTGAGGGAGAGAGAGGGTATAATCTCCCTATAGGCACAAAGCTTGTGGATGGGGTAAGGGAGAGAGAGGGTATAATCTCCCCACAGGCACAAAGCTTGTGGATGGGGTAAGGGAGAGAGAGGGTATAATCTCCCTGCCGGCACAAAGCTTGTGGATGGGGTAAGGGGGAGAGAGGGTATAATCTCCCTGCCGGCACAAAGCTTGTGGATGGGGTAAGGAAGAGAGAGAGTATAATCTCCCTGCCGGCACAAAGCTTGTGGACGGGGTAAGGGAGAGAGAGGGTATAATCTCCCTGCCGGCACAAAGCTTGTGGATGGGGTAAGGGGGAGAGAGGGTATAATCTCCCTACAGGCACAAAGCTTGTGGATGGGGTAAGGGGGAGAGAGGGTATAATCTCCCTACAGGCACAAAGCTTGTGGATGGGGTAAGGGGGAGAGAGGGTATAATCTCCCTACAGGCACAAAGCTTGTGGATGGGGTAAGGGCGAGAGAGGTTATAATCTCCCTGCCGGCACAAAGCTTGTGGATGGGGTAAGGGGGAGAGAGGGTATAATCTCCCTGCCGGCACAAAGCTTGTGGATGGGGTGAGGGAGAGAGGTTATAATCTCCCTACAGGCACAAAGCGTGTGGATGGGGTAAGGGGGAGAGAGGTTAAAATCTCCCTGCCGGCACAAAGCTTGTGGATGGGGTGAGGGAGAGAGAGGGTATAATCTCCCTGCCGGCACAAAGCTTGTGGATGGGTGAGGGAGAGAGAGGGTATAATCTCCCTACAGGCACAAAGCTTGTAGATGGGGTAAGGGGGAGAGAGGGTATAATCTCCCTGCAGGCACAAAGCTTGTGGATGGGGTAAGGGGGAGAGAGGTTATAATCTCCCTACAGGCAAAGCTTGTGGATGGGGTAAGGGGGAGAGAGGGTATAATCTCCCTACAGGCACAAAGCTTGTGGATGGGGTAAGGGGGAGAGAGGGTATAATCTCCCTGCAGGCAGGAAGCTGGTGGACGGGGTAAGGGCAAGAGAGGGTATAATCTCCCTGCTGGCACAAAGCTTGTGGATGGGGTAAGGGAGAGAGAGGGTATAATCTCCCTGCAGGCAGGAAGCTGGTGGACGGGGTAAGGGAAAGAGAGAGGGTATAATCTCCCTGCAGGCAGGAAGCTGGTGGATGGGATAAGGGAAAGAGAGGGTATAATCTCCCTGCAGGGTGGGCGGGGTAAGGGAAAGAGAGAGGGTATAATCTCCCTGCAGGCAGGAAGCTGGTGGGCGGGGTAAGGGAAAGAGGGTATAATCTCCCTGCAGGCAGGAAGCTGGTGGGCGGGGTAAGGGAAAAGGGTATAATCTCCCTGCAGGCAGGAAGCTGGTGGGCGGGGTAAGGGAAAGAGAGAGGGTATAATCTCCCAGCAGGCAGGAAGCTGGTGGATGGGGTAAGGGAGTGAGAGGGTATACATGTAATCTTCCTGCAGGCACAAAACTTGTGGATGGGTAAGGGAGTGAGAGGGTATAATCTCCCTGCAGGCACAAAGCTTGTGGATGGGTAAGGGAGTGAGAGGGTATAATCTCCCTGCAGGCACAAAGCTTGTGGATGGGTAAGGGAGTGAGAGGGTATAATCTCCCTGCAGGCACAAAGCTTGTGGATGGGTAAGGGAGTGAGAGGGTATAATCTCCCTGCAGGCACAAAGCTTGTGGATGGGTAAGAGAGTGAGAGGGTATAATCTCCCTGCAGGCACAAAGCTTGTGGATGGGTAAGGGAGTGAGAGGGTATAATCTCTCTGCAGGCACAAAGCTTGTGGATGGGTAAGGGAGTGAGAGGGTATAATCTCTCTGCAGGCACAAAGCTTGTGGATGGGTAAGGGAGTGAGAGGGTATAATCTTCCTGCAGGCAGGAAGCTGGTGGACAGGGTAAGGGAGAGAGAGGGTATTATCTCCCTGCAGGCAGGAAGCTTGTGGATGGGGTAAGGGGGAGAGAGGGTATAATCTCCCTGCAGGCACAAAGCTTGTGGATTGGGTAAGGTAGAGAGAGGGTATAATCTTCCTCCGGTCAGGAAGCTGGTGGATGGGTAAGGGAGTGAGAGGGTATAATCTTCCTGCAGGCAGGATGCTGGTGGATGGGGTAAGGAAGTGAAAACGTCAAGTTGTGTATCAGAGATCCTCACCTGTAGACTTTGCGCAATAAGCTAGGGGGCCAGTCAGACAGCAGGATGTCGTTCTCAGGATACACCATGGGGATGGTGGCCAGAGATGCCAGGTCGTCTGCCAGGTGCATTTCATGTTGTGGGGGTTCCACCTGCACAATGCGCACCATACGGTTCATGACATGCTGATCAAAACTAAGCAAAGATGAGTGATTATGAGACTGTCATGCCCTATGTACTGAGTGATGAGACTGTCATGCTCTATCTACTAAGTGATTATGAGACTGTCATGCCCTATCTACTAAGTGATTATGAGACTGTCATGCCCTATCTACTAAGTGATTATGAGACTGTCATGCCCTATCTACTAAGTGATTATGAGACTATCCTGCCCTAACTACTGAGTGATTATGAGACTGTCATGCCCTATCTACTAAGTGATTATGCGACTGTCATGCCCTATCTACTGAGTGATTATGAGACTGTCATGCCCTATGTACTGAGTGATGAGACTGTCATGCCCTATCTACTGAGTGATTACAAGACTGTCATGCCCTATCTACTGAGTGATGCGACTGTCATGCCCTATCTACTAAATAATTATGAGATTGTCATGCCATATCTACTGAACGATTATGAGACTGTCATGCCCTATCTACTGAACGATTATGAGACTGTCATGCCCTATCTACTGAACGATTATGAGACTGTCATGCCCTATCTACTGAACGATTATGAGACTGTCATGCCCTATCTACTGAACGATTATGAGACTGTCATGCCCTATCTACTAAATGACTATGAGACTGTCATGCCATATCTACTAAGTGATTATGACTGTCATGCCCTATCTACAAAGTGATTATGAGACTGTCATGCCCTATCTACTGAGTAATTATAAGACTGTCATGCCCTATCTACTGAGTAATTATGAGACTGTCATGCCCTATCTACTGAGTCATTATAAGACTGTCATGCCCTATCTACTGAGTAATTATGAGACTGTCATGCCCTATCTACTGAGTAATTATGAGACTGTCATGCCCTATCTACTGAGTAATTATGAGACTGTCATACCCCACCTACGGCACTCTCTGACACAAACTTTAAGGAAAGGATGTCTTATAACTCTGAATTTGTAGGGTAGTGAGGTGGCTGAGATCTCAACTTTTCTGAGGAAGCTGAAGTTTGTCCGTACTCCAGACTTGCCAGAGAATGACACTCTCAGTAGGTACCTTGCTGTCAACGTCCCCTCTGATGATCAACACAGTTCCTCACCAGGATGACCAGTAGACATCTCAGAGGCACCACAGGCAACAACTTCAAACTCACCCGCACCCCCTATCTCACCCCACCCAATTTCTGTCCTCGGCTTTTTGTTCACCGATTTAGGTGCAAGTCCTTCCCTTGTAGGAACTTATGCAGGAAGCTTTCAAATGTCGTGGCCACCTTTTCTGAGTGACTGAGTCCAAAGTACATCGTCTCCAGTCACCCTCTCCCAGCATGTAGGTGCTCCATAGTGCTCCATAGCCATAATTTTTTTCCACTGCTGTGAGTGAATTTCTGAGTGACTGAAAAGAGTATGCACTTTGATTTGATATGTATGAGAATGACAGACAAGATAAAATTTCTAGCACAGAATTTCCATAAGGTGAGGACAATATCTATATCGAAGGAGCCCCTGGCATCCCCATGGGGGAGCTTGAAATGTGTGTAAAGTACTTTCATAACACTACACTCATCTTTTAAAACAAAGGAATAAATACAATACGAAAAAATCTATTTGTACTCACATGATCTGCGAAGATGGTAGGCACATCCATCCCAACAAACCTTGCACTGTCATTGTTGTTGAACAGATGGACAAAACCTGCACACATCATACAATGTTGTTGAACAGATGGACAAGGCCTGCACACATCACATGTTGTTGCTGAACAGATGGACAAGGCCTGCACACATGTTGTTGATGAACAGATGGACAAAACCTGCACACATCATACAATGTTGTTGAACAGATGGACAAGGCCTGCACACATCACATGTTGTTGATGAACAGATGGACAAGGCCTGCACACATGTTGTTGATGAACAGATGGACAAAACCTGCACACATCACATGTTGTTGATGAACAGATGGACAAAACCTGCACACATCACATGTTGTTGTTGAACAGATGGACAAAGCCTGCACACATCACACAATGTTGTTGAACAGATGGACAAAACCTGCACACATCACACATTGTTGTTGAACAGATGGACAAAACCTGCACACATCACATGTTGTTGAACAGATGGACAAAACCTGCACACATCACATGTTGTTGTTGAACAGATGGACAAAACCTGCACACATCACATGTTGTTGTTGAACAGATGGACAAAGCCTGCACACATCACATGTTGTTGTTGAACAGATGGACAAAACCTGCACACATCACATGTTGTTGTTGAACAGATGGACAAAGCCTGCACACATCACATGTTGTTGTTGAACAGATGGACAAAACCTGCACACATCACATGTTGTTGTTGAACAGATGGACAAAGCCTGCACATATCACATGTTGTTGTGAACAGATGGACAAAACCTGCACACATCACACATTGTTGTTGAACAGATGGACAAAACCTGCACATATCACATGTTGTTGTTGAACAGATGGACAAAACCTGCACACATCACACAATGTTGTTGTTGAACAGATGGACAAAACCTGCACACATCACATGTTGTTATTGAACAGATGGACAAAACCTGCACACATCACACAATGTTGTTGAACAGATGGACAAAACCTGCACACATCACATGTTGTTGTTGAACAGATGGACAAAACCTGCACACATCACATGTTGCTGAACAGATGGACAAAACCTGCACACATCACACAATGTTGTTGAACAGATGGACAAAGCCTGCACACATCACATGTTGCTGAACAGATGGACAAAACCTGCACACATCACACAATGTTGTTGAACAGATGGACAAAGCCTGCACACATCACACATTGCTGTTGAACAGATGGACAAAACCTGCACACATCACACAATGTTGTTGAACAGATGGACAAAGCCTGCACACATCACATGTTGTTGAACAGATGGACAAAACCTGCACACATCACACAATGTTGTTGAACAGATGGACAAAGCCTGCACACATCACACATTGCTGTTGAACAGATGGACAAAGCCTGCACACATCACACAATGTTGTTGAACAGATGGACAAAGCCTGCACACATCACACATTGCTGTTGAACAGATGGACAAAACCTGCACACATCACACAATGTTGTTGAACAGATGGACAAAGCCTGCACACATCACACATTGCTGTTGAACAGATGGACAAAGCCTGCACACATCACATGTTGTTGTTGAACAGATGGACAAAACCTGCACACATCACACATTGCTGTTGAACAGATGGACAAAGCCTGCACACATCACATGTTGTTGTTGAACAGATGGACAAAGTCTGCACACATCACACATTGCTGTTGAACAGATGGACAAAACCTGCACATATCACACATTGCTGTTGAACAAAAGGACAAAGCCTCATACCACACATCGTTGCTACACAGATATACAAAGCCACACCACACACTTGCTGAACAGATGGACAAAGCCACACCATACATTGTTGCTGAACAGACAAAACTACATCACACATTGTTGCTGAACAGACAGACAAAGCCACACCACACATTGTTGCTGAACAGACAGACAAAACTACACCACACATTGTTGCTGAACTTATGGACAAAGCCTGAACACATCAAAAAATGTTGCCAAGTTTTAAGTTTTTCAAGATGTCTCCACACTCAGAATGAATTCCACAAGCACAAACATCACAGGTGCCATGTGATGGAGAAGATCCAGAATGACCATGGCACAAGCCTTAAGCCTGCACCTAAATCCATGAACTGTATAAGTTTATCACTGGAATCTTCTTGGTTACACTGTAATGATGTGTGTATCTTTGTATCTTATCTTGAAATAAAAGAATACATAAATATAATAATAAATGGATAACTAAATAATTAATTAGCAATAAAAGGAAAAACAAGACTGAATCAAAATGCAACTGGCCACTGTGTATAAACTTGTCTCACATCAAAGACCACCCCCCACCCTCCCCCCCAACCAATATACACAGCCTCTGCTGCCTATCAACAGGATAAAAAAATTTTCCTTAATCATAACCTCTCCAGGCTGTCGTCCGCTTCCAAAGAAAGAAATTATAAAAACTGATAAATAAATAAATAGATAAATAAATAGATGAATAAGTAAATAAATAAGTGAATAAAGGAATGGGTAGATAAGTACGAAATAAGAGATAACAGTAAAACACACACAGAGAAATAAATAGCTAAGGAATAGGCAAATAAATGAACAAGAAATAAAAAATAACAGTAAACACACACACACACACACAAAAAAGGAAACACACATAACGTACACACACATGCACCAACCAACACTGTCAGTACAACAAAGTCATGTCACTGAACTGTTGGCAGTCTTCTCCCATCATGTTAAATCACAGGAACTGTTAGGTCTAAAAACATGTACCCCTGTGGCTTATCCCAGTGCAGACAAAAAAATGAACTTCATAAGGCTTGAAATTCCTCTATATGTTGTCACTATTCGATAGCTAAGTGGCTAAGACATCCGTCGTAAGGGTGACTTGGCTTTAGACAACTGATTGCCTTGGATATGTGGGTTCGAACCCAGTTGGTGGATATGAAAAAACAAAGGCAACCACTGAAGGATATCCAGGAGTCATAACCTGGATCTGGCATGGCCCCCTTAGAGAGTAAGGAGTCAAGGGCCAAAATACTTGCTTGGCTAGGGTTTGTCTTCTGTGGACTTTCTGTCCGGATCTCCCCAAAGTTTCTTGCCACTTCCTGCTTAACTCTTTCATCCCGAACATATGCTGGAGCGTAGGTCACGTGCGTATCGTTTCAGCCTGAACATGAGGCCGAGCGTAGCTGACCTTTCGGAATTTTTGTAGGAAAGGGTCAAGGTTGGATGCGAAACTAACCATACTGGCTCCCTTGTATAACATATCAAGAGTACGTGTGTACCCTTCCCGAGTGCTGGCGACCTTTGTTCATCGGTTGAGGCAGGGTCAAAGCGAGTGACTCGGTGCTCGAGTTCACCGCGTGGTTGCATGGAGTCAATGGCGTCCAGTCAAACACCGGCTAGCTGTGCACAGCGAATAAATGCAGGACTCCCAAACTTGGTATACACACTAACCAATCATAAATACACAAAATAAAAGTATTTTGGAGTGAATCAAACAAAAATCGTGATTTTTTTATTCTTTGAGTATTAAGATACCCCCCTTTGCGCGATTTATTTAAAAAAATCAAATTTTTTAAAAAATTGAATAATTCCATTATTTCACATACACTTTCAAGCTTGCACACAAGTTAGTTTATTCTAATGACAACATCTCCACGATATTTCATTCCTCTATCTTTACAAGTTATTTTTTTTACAAATTTATTAGTAACATATACAATTTGGCCAGGGGGGAGAGGTTGTGAGAATGAGCACTCAGCCAGATGGAGTGAGTTAAGTTACTAAGTTATATGTTATAGGCATGGTCGGACTGAGAAACAATGGATACAGACGAATTTTGGACTTAACAAACGTACCCCTGAAGTCAGCAGTTATCTTAGAATCTGTCTGTACTCAGTGAAACCACGACAGCCTGTTCCAGCACACACTACACTCACCAACAGAATCGCCAAACACCATAGACTGACAGGACTTGGAGAGGTCAAAAGCACTGATGGCACCACGCGTCTCAATGGGGAAAATCATCACGGAGGGAGTTGTCATTGTTGCCGTCTCTATCAATTGGAAATGCCCATTCTGTTAACACAAAGCATGATCCGTCAGCTTCATGGCAGCAATCACATATGTGATCAATACACTTCCACAAAAATTAAAAGAAAACTGATTAGAACAAAAAGCACTTTCACTATTCGTCGTCAGCCTCTTTACATCTCAGGAGATGATTGTCTGCACCAGGAGGCGTAGTGGTCATGACGTGCACTTTCTGCTGTGGCTGTGCAGGCCGATTCTTGAGTGGCAATCTCTGTCACATCTGCCACATACAAACTGAGTCGCTGTTGTCTTGCGGAAGTCTGAAGAGCCCTTTTCTCATCTGCGCTTTCTGCTCTCCTCCTCTCCGCATTCACAACGTCTTGCTGAACGGCTGTCCTCCACGCTGCCCTGTCTTCCGCCAGAGTCTCCCAAGAGCCTGGGTCGATCCCTGAGCTTCTAAGGTCCCTTTTGCATGCGTCTATAAAGCGTAGCTGTGGGCGTCCTGGAGTTCACTTCCGGTTTGCCAGTTCGCCGTAGAGAACGTCTTTTGGTATGCATCCATCCTCCACTCGACGCACATGGCCAAGCCAGCGTAATCGGCGTTGGCTTAGGAGGGCAAAGATGGTCTGTAGGCCCGCATGACGGAGGACCTCTGTGTTGGTCACCTTGTCTTGCCATCGGATGCAGAGGATGCGTCGCAAGCAGCAGAGATGGAAAATGTTGAGCCTCTTTTCGTGGCTGGCGTATGTGGTCCAGGCTTCACTTAAGTAGAGAAGTGTGCTCAACACACATGCTCTGTACACCTGCATTTTGGTGTTCGCAGTGAGACTGCTGTTGGACCAGACCCGCTTGTTCAGTTTAGTCATGACAGATGAGGCCTTTGCAATTCTGGCGCCGATTTCAGCGTCCAGAGAGAGGTTGTCACTTATGGTGGACCCCAAGTACTGAAATTTGTGGACAGTATTGAGGTCGTAGTCTCCAATGTGTAGAGATGGTGGTTCTTCACGGCCTTGGCTTAAGATCTCAGTTTTCTTCAAGCTGATTGTGAGACCAAACTCTCTGCAACTTTCACTATTATTATCATGATTAACATTACTGTTTTATTATTGCCCAGCTGACTGCACAGAGCCTACCAGGGCTATGTCTATTGCAAAATGTACTTAACAACTTGATGACCCTGAAAAAAAAACTGTAAAAGAAAATTAAGTACACATGACAATGCATGTGCAATGCATTTGCAATTTATCACTAAGGGTGTTAAAAAACCTGAGACAAATGTAAACATAACTAAGGCCACTAAAACATAAAAACTGGCCTAGATTTCCTAAAATTGTTTCTGTACATCACATTTCCTAAGAGACAAAATGCAGTGCACACATGTACCCAATTATCAATCCTAAAAGAAAGTATGTAAGGCTTTATAGAACACATACAGGTGAATGTCCCAGCAAGGCAAAAAACGACAGGATGAGATGACAGAAAGCAAAGGAATAAGGCAGAAACAAAGAGAGTGACAGAAAAGAGGAAATTTCTACATGCATCAAGGAAATGAATGATATCAAAAACTGTAACTATTTCATGCAACAGGTACAAAAAAAGAAAAGAACAAACAACAGTACTAATCCAGACTGCAGTCCTCAATTAACTCAGCAGGTTGATTCACAAGCTAATGGTTGTGGTTCTGAATCATGGATTTCTTGCTGTCCATCTTAATATGACTATTGTTCTGGTGGTGTCGGTACAGGGTTAGAGAAGTCCCCTCCCCTCTTCCCTGGGATGGTTATCCCTATCAGCTATATCACCTGAGGTGGGTGCTGACATAAACAACTAAATCAATAATTCAATCAGGAGTGCAGAACTATCGTATCTACAATGATCATGTGGCACAGTATTAATCATTCAAGTATATATACTTATGACCGTAGGTATATACATATGGTTAGACACTGATACTGTGTGTTCATTTGTGTGTATATATGAATGAGTGTATTCTGATGTGTGTGTGTGTGTGTGTGTGTGTGTGTGTGTGTGTGTGTGTGTGTGTGTGTGTGTGTGTGTGTGTGTGTGTGTGTGTGTGTGTGTGTGTGTGTGTGCGCGCGTGTGCGCGCGCGTATTTGTTTGTGTGTGTAGGAGTGTGTGCATATGTATATGCACAAACACACACTTTCTGGAAGGGTTGCATATCTGTGAACGCACAACACCCATGTTCGCTTTTTTGTACATGTATAGGTCTGTGAATGCAAAGCATATACATGGATGCATGAGTGCATGCGCGCAGACATGTACAAATAGGCAGACACCTACCTGAGACACGACAACCATGTGATGTGACAGGGCAGGTACAAAGCGTAGAAAGACAGGGTCAATGTTGACCTGGATAGGGGCCACAGCACGCATCACGCGCATGTCGTACACCTTCAACAGACGGTCCACCGCCATGCTTGCGTGAGGGTACAGGTGGTTGTTGGCTCTGTTCAAACAATTTTTTACTGTAGCTGCATCAGATTTATCAATACACACATATACATACAAACTCATGCATACAAACACTAACAAACATATCAAAGGCAAAGACACATATGCATAACCAACTGACTAATTGATTGATCGATTTATTGGTTGACTGACTGACTGGTCTGTTTTTTCATTACGTGTGAATGATGACAACTATGTAATCACCACAGCAGCATTACATACATTGACACTCACACCCATACCCACTCACACATGCATACAAATAGCTGCACACAAATCATATACAGATACACATGCATAACTGATTGACTATTGACCGACTGATTTTTTCCATTCAATAAGTGTAAATGGCGACCACTATGTCTCGTCATAGCAGCATTACATTCACCAATACATACACACATATGCATTAATATCACATGTGCATTCAGACACCAACAAACCGTGAGGGAGAGAAAGGGCTAGAAAGTTGGTAGATAGGGGTAAAAAGAGATAAAAGTGTTTGTAAGCTGGTGAACAGGGTAAGAGAGTAAATGGGTTAGGCAATGAGTGAACATGGCAAAAAACAGTGAAAGAGTTAGGAATCTTGTGGATAGGGTAAGGGAGTGAAAGAGTAAAGAAGCTGGTAGACTGAAGGAGTGAAAGCAAGTGATCTGGGATAGAGAGTGAAAGGGTAAGGGTAGTTAGTGAATAAAATGAAGAAATGAAAGATTATCAAGCTGGTGGATAGGGAATAGAAAGTGAATGGAGTAGGAAGCTGGGCCATTGGGGTATAGGGTATGGGAAAAGGGATAGTGAAGCTGGTGGATGGAATGAAGTAGTGAAAGGGTTACAAAGCTGGTGGACAGGACAGAGAATGAAATGCTTATGGATGGACAGGGTGAGGGCGTGAAAGGGTTTCGAACCGCGTGGATAGGGCAAGGGAGAGAAAGGGTCACAAAACTGATGGATAGAATGAGAGAGCAAAATGGTTAGGAAGTAGGTGAATAGGGAGAAGGAATAAGAGAGTTATGAGACCAGACAGCACAACAGGGTATACCTTTTGGACATGCCACAGGTGACAATGAGATTTCCGTGCACATCAAAATCGGACAGCATGCCGCCAGGCTCCAGCACATGTTCCCTTCGCATTGACTTGGGATCATACAGGGATACCTGAATGACATGACCAAAATATCACTGTGATACTCACATTGCCCATGGTCGATGATTTCCTTCACTCTGTCTTGCATGTTAGCAAACAACTATGTTCTACATACGTGCACAACATTTGGGGGCACTCACACACACACACATTCTTAGTCACTCATATACATATATTCATACTGCCACTGATGATGATTATGATATGTAATGTCACTGACTATTACATCAATTTATTACACCAATCTATGTCTAATAATCCTGTTTGGTTCCTATGGCAAAAGTGCGAGTTCTGTTCTGAATTCAGAGCAAGCTTCTTGCGTGTTCTACACTCATCATTCTGACCCTTCCTCTAGTCTGCATTCACTATCTGCTCCACTTACAGGGACAGGAATGCCTTCCTCACAAAACTTCTTTCCTCTTTTCACAATCATAACTGCCAACATTTCTGCAAACCAGCCGGGTGACCATACCTGACCCAGCAGGTCACAGGTGGCAGATGGCAGACAGCCTTCCACATGGATATAAGATACCAAAAAAGTCAAGCTTGTGTGGACAAACAAGCAGTCCCAGATTGACTGCCATGGTCTCTACTTACATGGTGAATAGAAGAAGCAGCAAACCGGAGCAAAAAGTATGTCTCATCACTGCTAAGCAAAAGCGACCACAACATCTGGTTCCATGAACCTGTGGCTTCTGCTATTTAAGGTCAGAAAGCTATTTGAGGTAAATCAGTTTCTGCAGTTTCAATTATCTATGATCAGAATATTTTTTTCATGACAAAATGTACAAAGACATCAGAAATCTGCCAAAAGGCGGATGATTCCTACTGATATTTCTATGTACTGCTGAAAAAAGCAGCCAACTACAGCTTTTTGTGTGTGAGTGAGCACCTAACGTAACCTACCTTATATGAAGCACATGAGGAACGTCCACAATTATTATCATTATTCTGACACATACTGGCCAACAAAGGGCATCATTTGACCTTGCCTCCATTATCATCATCACAAACCGTATCCTGCCAACAGAATCACCATAATCTCACCTTTCCTGCAGTATCACCAACAAACAGGTATTTTTGTGAGCGACGGAACAAGGCACATCCTGCCTCATCTATCCCATACTGCACAACACATAAAATATCAGCTTAGTTAGCGCAACAATACATGCTATACAACCATATAACTGAAAATACTACACACCCAGTGCATGACAGAAACAGCATTCTCTCTGATTTCTGTTTATTTATCAAACACCCCCCACCCATATTTCCCATCCAACATATAGACCACACACACACACACACTCACACATATCCATGCACACACTTACACACAAACACAGATGCACACAGACACAGGCCCACACACATACAAGCACACGCACATACAAACACGTACACACAAGACACAAACATAAATAATATCTTTAAACATTTGAGAACATTAATATCTTCTTTACCACTGTACTTTTTGTGGTTTGCCTCTTTCAGCCTAATGACAGGGGTTGCTTTACATATGTCTGCCTTGATCACTGATGCCTTTGTGAAGAGCTGAGATACAGTACAAGCAGTTATCATTCTCTCACTCACACACACACACACACACACACACACACACACACACACACACACACACACACACACACACACACACACACACACACACACCGCTTACATTAGTTTGCTCCTTCTTCATCTCAATCAAAGAAAAATACCATCAACAATCAACATTAAATATCTGTAGATGGTTGGACTACAATCCTGAAAACTTCACTGAATGGGAGCTGTGTAGTCCAACTTGAAAATGAAATAAAATATAACCTATTTTTCCCAGGGGAAAAAGATAGGGAAACAGGGATAATTCAATGTTATAATAAATTCACTCATGAATTCACACATAAATTCACTCATACTAACTTAACATTTTCCATCTGTTCATGTTCTCATTTGCAAATAATGAAAACACCCATGCTTTGTCTTCAGACTTGAGGTCACAACACTGACTTTGTTCACAATGTCAAATAAATTATTTCAATCTTGAAGTCAAAATGTTAGCATTTTTGACAATGTCAAGTGAATGACTTTGACTTGAAGTCACAAAAATTACTTTCTTGATAATATCAAATGTGTGAATTCGACTTGAAATCAAACACTTGAAACTGAAGTCAAAACAATGACTTTGCTGACAATGTCAAAAAACCGATAGATGTCTTGTCTGTGTTTGTTTGAATAGTGTTCAAACCCTAAGATGAGCACAGTACATTTTCTTTTTATGCCAATTTCTCACCTGCAGTCACTCTATTTTTTCTCTTAAACTTTAAGCCAAGACACTAACCTTACTTATAATATCAAAGAAGTGACTTGAGGCCAAAATAAACCTTGTTGATAATGCAATATGTACAACATGAACGCAACATCAAAACACTGACCTTGTTGACAATCTGACCTCTCTGTGTGTTAAATTCAAGAATCTTGTTATGCTGACCACCGAGTAAGACGGAATCGTTTGACGTCTGTGTCATACACAGCATGTTGTACAGGTCAACATCCCTGTAACATTTCAGTTTACATATACAATGGCCACAAGAACCTTAATATGTCTGTCCAACCAAACAAGAGTAAAAATCAAACAATCAAGACATTTTTATTTCAACATTTCCACTTGATTTACAACAATACAAGTTTGTTCAACAGGGTTCATAATACTCAGAAAATCCATATGCACTCCACATAATTTTTTTCTCCCAGTAATTATCTGGTAGATTCTCTGAGCCTGCACAAAATCCTATGCCCTGACAAGGTCTTGAAATGGGGAGGGGGAGAGAGACCTATGAAACACTAATACCATGAGAATGATGAAGACATTTAAGACGGGCAGTGAACAGGCCAGGTTTCAATACTGCAGACTGGGACTGAAGTCAACATATCAGACTTTGAATGTACGACTCTGTCAAAAGAATCAGCAACCTGTGCTTAATTCCACTTCCTGCCATTGATTACTGAAACTCTATTCGGTAACTGTCAAATGTTTTTAAAAGTTTGACCATTTCAAATTCTCTCTGTAATTTTTTTTAAAATGTCATTTTGAGCTTAGAATGTCAAATGACTTTTTTAAGACCTTGTCAAGTGGAATACTGCATGACTGCAATTAAAAATGAGATTTCAACAACAACAACAACAACAAAAATTACTATCCCACAATTGTTTTTGTATGTTTTCCACCAAATGGTGGATACTGCTCATCTCTGCAAACAGATATATCTATAGATTCACAGACAAATGAAGCAGACAGAAAGAGAGAAGACAAACAAATAATCACATATATAATAGAGATGCTCAAGGAGATTACGTGAAAAGAAGTGCCAAAATTTTTGTAAGCTTACATTTCTTATTGCCTCCTATGTTTATTGGATGTCTGCGTTTTGTATACACGTATGATAATACTTGTTAACTCACTCGCTACGTACAATTATGCCCCGTGCTGTTGCCCTAATGCCCACCATTTGTATAGGTCATGAGAAAAATTCTCAAATATATGAAAACAGAGAATTTTGAAATTTGGCAGGTCATATATTAAAGATTGGTGTACAAAATGCTGAAATTTCAACTGTCTAACCCTCATGGTTGCTGAGTAATGGTACAAGTAAAATTAGAGAAATTTTCAGGTGAAATATGCCTTACAAAATACACAGTCAGGTCAATACATCAGTTACTAGTCACATTTTGAATGAAATTTCATAAAATCCAACGTGCACCCACTCCACATGCACTGAAGGAAGAGATCATCTTGAAGAGCGCTTAAAAGTTGAGTACTGTTCAGCCATTTGCTTTTCCGTCGTCTGCTTTGCTGCTGGTATGCACACACCAACTGCAGAGTACAGTGACCTCATGGCCTGCAACGAGGCTAAGAATGGCAGAAGAATCTATTTCTGGCTATTACGAGGGTTGTTCAGTTTAAGATGACACTAGGCTTGCCGTTTGAAAACGAAGCAACGCACAGAAAAATGTTTATACCAAACACAACTTTAAAGTTTACCTGATTAGCATGCAGAAAATAAAGTTGACATCATGACGCAACTCGGAGTATGACGTAATTACAAATGTGTTTCAAATAGCTGAGCCTGAAAAAAATGGACGTCACCAATGAGCAATTTCGTTTCTACACTTTCACAAGGCTACAACTTGGTGACGATTGTAGGAAGATACACGCAGATTTGCAAGCTGTTTACGGAACAGATTGTGTGTCTTACCGCACAGTTTGCAGGTGGGTCAAACAATTAGGAGCAGGTAGAGTGCCATCTGATTGGGGTAATCGTGCAGAGCGAGCTTTACCAGCTCGGAACGAACAAAACATTGCATATGTGAAAAGACTGATAGAGGAGGATCCACATTCGACTGTGCGGGAATTAAGCGAGGCATGTGAGCTTTCAATTGGCACCATTAACAACATTCTGCACAAAGACCTTCACATGAGAAAACTGGCTGCAAGATGGGTGCCACATCTCTTAAGTGATGATCAGAAGCAGCAGCGGGTGGCATGTTCACGCAAACTGCTCGATGAGTTTGAGCCCAACGGGCCAAAACGACTGTGTGACTTAGTGACGGGAGATGAGAGTTGGCTCACATTCTACGGCATCCCCAACAAACGCTGCAACCGCATGTGGGTTGGCCCTGACGGAGACCGACCAGTTGTTCTTCGCCCAGGATTCCAGAGTCGCAAGCGACTGTTTTCTATTTTTTTCAACACGCAAGGCCTTGTGGCAATTGACATTTTGCCTGAGAAATCAACAATCACTGCCTCCTACTATACCCAAGTTGTGCTCCCCAAAGTTGTAGGAAAAATCCATGAGCAGCGCCCAACCGTCGGCACCCAGAGGACCCTTCTTCTGCATGACAATGCCAGTGCCCATAAGGCGAAGGTCACCACAACCTTCCTGAGCGAGCAAGGGATCCAAGTTTTGGACCACCCACCCTACAGCCCGGACTTGGCCCCATGAGACTTCTGGCTGTTCCCTGTTCTGAAGGAAAAGCTCGCTGGGCGTAAGTTTGACCGGGTACAAGACCTCGCCAAAGCCGTAAGATCAGAGTTGTCTGGTCTGCCTAAAACCGACTATCAGAGGGCGCTTGAGAATTGGCGTAGGAGGCTTGAACTTTGCATCCTAGCCAACGGAGAATACTTCGAGGGGATGTAAAAGTTTCAAGTTGCTGAGATGAGAGGTACGTTTTTTAAGGGGGTGGTGACATCTTAAATTGAACAACCCTCGTAGTTTCCGTTAATGGGAATACTGCAAGCCCCGCGAATGTTCAAAACTCAAGGCGGATTTCTCCAACGCTTGTAGACAAGCATTGTTGAGACATGCTCAGGAAATCCCAACGCTTGTAGTAAGAGAGTTAAATTACTCTTTTGAATCACTCAGTCTTTCCACCAACTTTGCCTCTTCTTGCAGTTAGCTGGTGGATAAGGTGAGAGAGTGAAAGAGTAACTCACACCTTTACTTTTTCTCACATCTTTTCACCAGTGATCAATGTTCAACCGTTGTCATGTTGGTACTGAGGTACTATTGTCTTACGACTTGTCTTTGTTATAAATGATTTCTTTGTGTGTTCTGACTTATCTTTGTAGTATGCTGGGTGAAGCAGAAACTTAAATGAAATCTGTGTGTTTCTACAGTGATTCTTTAATATGGTGGGTGAAGCAGAAACTTAAATGATTTCTCTGTATGTTTCTACAATGATTCTTTAATATGGTGGGTGAAGCAGAATTTTAAATGATTTCACTGTCTCTACAGTGATTCTTTAATATGGTGAGTGAAGCAGAAACTTAAATGATTTCTCTGTGCGTTTCTACAGTGATTTTTTAATATGGTGAGTGAAGCAGAAACTTAAATGATTTCTCTGTGTGTTTCTACAGTGATTCTTTAATATGGTGAGTGAAGCAGAAACTTAAAATGATTTCACTGTGTTTCTACAGTGATTCTTTAATATGGTGGGTGAAGCAGAAACTTAAATGATTTCTCTGTGCGTTTCTACATTGATTCTTTAATATGGTGGGTGAAGCAGAAACTTAAATGATTTCACTGTGTTTCTATAATGATTCTTTAATATGGTGGGTGAAGCAAAAACTTAAATGATTTCTCTGTGCATTTTCTACAGTGATTCTTTAACCCTTAGGTGTTCAAAAAGCCAGTAACCGCCCTGCGGAAGAATGTGCCAATCCATTCGTAGCGGTTGAGATCGCCCGACCTTTTCTGGCACATGTGTGGGGAATTTCCATCACTACTGGCCTTGCTGTCTTATCGCACGTGTGGTTAGAATCTTGGTCAGTCTCGCATTGAATGTTCTAGAAATAGTACGATCATTCCGGGATGCAAGGAACTTTCCATTCAGTACTGAAAGACTTTGTACTGATGCTGTGCTACATTCAAATGCGAATACTAGGAGCTAGCTTTATATCTAGCGGTGCAAATGCGAAAGGGTTAATATGGTGGGTGAAGCAGAAACTTAAATGATTTCTCTGTGTTTCTACTGTGGCCCTGTGATATGGTGGATGAAGCAGAAACTTTGTGATTCTCTTTGTGCGTTTTCAATGTAATATGTCAGGTGAAGCAGATACTGACGCTTGTGTGTTACGCATGACCAGCAGCAATCACATAATTTAATTTCTTCTTTTACATGTAATAAAATTGTCTGAATCTGAACATCGGTTCTAGTCAGGTCACTTACTCCACACGAAAAACAGTTTGTGCTGTGCGCGCATTGACTCGAAGTCTGTTTTTGGTAAGGGCCAGCACTCCTCCGTTTACTGTCAGCAGCTGTACTACCTCAGGATTGGCGTCACCTTTAGGAGATGCATGATAGGCTGTGTGTTTCTGGAAGTCTGGGCCATAGTAAGACGACACATGCCCCTGTCAAAAACCAATAGTAGTCATTACATGTTGATACATAAATCAATCAAACAGTAAACACAATATTATAATTATCGACACAAATGGATTAAAAGTATAATCCAATACAAAAATGAAATCTGGACAAACCAATTTTCTTCTTGTAATGTTTTATTCTTGGAACTGTTGTTTCTTCTTTCTTCGGTTTCAATAATGACGGCAGATGTCAAAATCACACATCAATTCCTATTCTAAACAATGAATCATGAGAATAAAACTTGTTCTTACAGAACCCTTGGTAGTTTTATCTGCTGCCATGAACTTCTAATTTCCTGTCATAGCTTTCTTTGAAAGAAAGCCTCTTCAAGTAAAAGAAGTGTTAACAGGAGACTGATAACTTTCAACAGCAAGCAAATGTATCAAACAGTTTCATACTGCTAGTAACACTACATGTCTTCTTTTTAATTCTGAATGACAAAATCAGCTCACAACTTGTATTAGGTATTCCAAAGTGCTCTTCGCGGGCGGTGAAAAGTACAGCAAAGAGCGGTTTTTCACTGGTTTTCAACTTGCTTGTTCTCAACAAAATGCAGTGTCAGAAATAAAAAACATAGATCATGTTGATCTGTGATCCTTTAAGCTTTGTTTAAAGTCAAAATAAATCAATAAGTGTAACATTTACCGTTTGAAATATGCTTTTGATGATGGGTACTAAATTGCGATTTTGCTGCTGCTGGAACGACGAAATCGGAACGCGGTTTTGACCCCTACCTTGAAAACTCGCCTCAAGGAGATTCGCTGGGTCAGATATCAACAAACCATTTACAGTCAAAAAGCGACTAAATTTGCTTTCATCCCATGTAAAAAGTGAACTGATAGGCTTCCATTTAGTCGGTCGTTTCGTGCGTTAAAAACTTCCGTCGATGATTTCGCGACCTTACTCAAAACCAATCTTGCCATATTTTCCACTGTGCAAAAGGTCATGGTTTCAACTTTCAACTTCTGCTATTTGCATACGGATTCAACCACTGACTATTTTCCTCGAGGACTGAGAACAACGCGACCTATTTTCGCTTTCTCTTAGCGTCTGACACGCAATGGCGGACACGAGCGAAGACCGTTCGGGCGAGCACATGGACGTCGAAGTTTACGTCGACCGCTCCAGCCACAACGAATCAAGCGATCCAACTTATCTAGAGGGTAAGTGAAATATCTTGCAGTTTGTTTACTATTACTTTTCGACATTTTGTTTCCTGATTTTAGAATATAAATTGTTTGGAAAGCGCACAGTTGCAGCACCCACAGTATCATGAATATGTTAGAAGGAAGGGGTAGGTGATGGTTTGGGGTGCGGTAATTTTACAGAGAGTGAGATCAGGCATATGATTAAAGGAAAATGTTTACAAAAGATTTTTTTAATAATCCATGCCTTTATTATATTTATTTATAATGATGTTAATGAGAGATTAGCGATTTATTGTGGTCACGTGACCAACGCTTTGATCGATCGATAGTCGAATCGGCCGAGTGCCCTCCCTTGGTTTCTTGTTGACTTCACTCGATCTGGTTCAGTGTCGTTCAATAATTTCACAATGTTACACCTTTTTCTTTTCTGCCTTTGTAAACTTCCTGAATGGTACCATTGAAACAAATCTGCATGTTTATCAATCCTATTATTTTTAGGCCCAATATTATTATCACCTAGTTCAACAGCTTTAAAAGTTTATTATTATTATTAATATTGTTATCATTATATTTTTGTTATTGTTATTTTACTATCATTATTCATTATTATTTATCATTATTATTATCATTATTTCATTATTAGTTTACTATCATTCATTACTATTTATTATCATTACTATTATTGTCATCAAAAATAATATTTAAACAAAATAAAGTAGGCCTACCAGGTTAATGGGTTGGACACTATGAACCGTTCTAACTAGGCCTATAGTGTTTATGAGATAAATTTTGTTGTGCTGATTTGAGTAGGCCTAAATGTATGGGACATTTTACTTTGCCCACTGTTTTGTGAGTTAGGGTAAGGTATTATAAATTTTATTTTCAAAGCTGACAATAATACTGGTAGGCTTCTTACAGCTCCACACCAATCTCTCTCTCTCTTGATCCTTTCTCTCTTTGACAGGCAGGGAAGTTAATTGAGCAGGGGTACAAAAGTCCTTGTGTTCCTGCATGTTTTATGTTCTTGTTTTTTGGATTTGTTTTTGTTTTGGTCAGTATTTGCCTCTTGCTCTGTGTGTATAGGCCTGTTTGTCCCTACAAATGGGATTTTCACATTACCTACAGGATAGAACAGATAGATGTACTAATACTTTCCCTCTACACTATTTTTCTCACAGATGATCTCTTCATGAGGATGAAGGAGCGATTTCTTAAGACTGGCAGAGGGCGGAGACCTAGTCTTTTGGACAACTTTGACAGCAATGATGATGAACTGCGTCTTAACATGTTTTAATTTCCTGTCACTTGTGAAGGGGAATCACTGATCATAGACACTGACAAGTATTTTTTTACATTTCATTTTTTTGTAAAAAGAGATGATTTCTATCTTTTGTGCTTCCAGTTTAAGTTGAAGGCCAGGACAGTTATCTACTGTGATTAAGCAACAGTGAAAGGTCAAGACAATGATTGGAAGCTTTTGATAATGTTCTACACACAGTTAAGGAACAGTTAAAGGTCAAGACATGTTTTAATCATTGTTTAATGATAAAAAAACAAACAAATTAGCATGTAAAAACTATGAAGATGACTTCTTTGAATGAATGTTGTTGATGTACATGTCTTGTTTGATTCGATATGTAAACAAAACGCATTATTTGTTACTATTATCAGCTGACATTTGTTATAATTTTGTCATCTGATTTTTGTTTACAGAAAGATTGAAACCTAATGTCTTGTTTGTTATACTGACAGATCATAAAAAACTGATCATTTTGGTATATGGTACTTTGCAGTAGGATGAATGTGACAGAAGTTACGGAGTCTTGCAAAAAGCTAAAATACACAATTTTTTTCAAAATAGGTATTTTATCCTTACCCAAATATGGTTTGATTAAACATACAGATGTCTGGGGTTGTTTTACATTGAAAGAGCTTGTCATGCTGAGCAATTTGATATCAAAACCATTTTTGTAACTTTAAAGTGAAAAAAGTTATGGTGCACCAAATATGTGTAAAATTCGCCATTTTTTTCACTGTGACAAATAGGCATATTTGCATTTTTGACATCTGATATCTTTTCAACCAGCTTACAGATGAAGCTGGAAAAAATTAGGGTTAAATTCCTTAATATGTTTATCATATATGATTCATTTCAGTGTCACTGTATTGTATTTCTTAAAGATAATGGAGTTTGAAATTAATGAAAATGGGTCCCTTGCCCAGTTGTTTGGAACGGCGGCGTCCAATTTTGCTATTTTTTGTCATTTTCATAGGTCTGTATTTTTATTGATATTCATTTCTGTCCATATGTTTTTTGCACATCAACTTAACAAGTAAAAACCTCCTCAGAAATGATTTTATGGACTTGTGTGATTTTATATGTGTGTTAAGGCATGTCTGAATGTGGCCCAAAATACCGTGCGAAATTTTCTAAGTCCAAAAAGAAAGAAAAAAATCATAAAAAATTTATTTTTTATCCCACATTAAAAAATAAAGTATGTATGTGTTCAGAATGAAAATCTCTATTTTCCCAGCTGATTTTTATACAGGTAAGTTCAAATTTGAAAATCACTTTGGAATACCTACTTGTATATCTTGATTCAGTGACACAAAAATCAGAAGCAGCAGTAGTAGCTTAGTAAGCCTGGAGGACCATGGGTTTGTACTGCTGGACAGATGTCAATTTTGTTGACAGTGTCTGCTTTGGCTGTTCAGTCTGAACTCCTGTGCAGATCTTGCAAACCTCATACCATCCACATAAAAAGGATGAAACTAATGTCTAAATGTGTCTGCTGGGAACTCAGTTACCTTCTGAAGTAGCATCATATATGTCCATTTCATAATCCGTAATATCACAAACAACTGCTTTTTTGCTGTACCCTAAAATATATTCATCATAAAGAACTCATGGAACTTGTAACAAATAAGATGTTATACAAATATGACAATACCACAAACAATGGATTATTTGTTGCTGTTGTTGCTATTTTTATTACTATAAAGTATAATTATTTCCTCTGAGGAGTGTGTGTGGTTCTTTTCTTAAGACAGGTTTGATACACTCATGCCTTTTTTGCTTTACTTTATTGTTCGTGTCTTTATCAAAACATTCAAATGTCAGCTTGAGAATGCATGTACATATGACTGTACGTCTTTGTGCAATCTGTATACATGTGTGTGTGTGTGTGTGTGTGTGTGTGTGTGTGTGTGTGTGTGTGTGTGTGTGTGTGTGTGTGTGTGTGTGTGTGTGTGTGTGTGTGTGTGTGTGTGTGTGTGTATGCATGTGCGTGTAATAATATGATGCGTGGTATCGCCATCCTCTACAACGACTCACTCCATTCCTGCCTGTCTTTCTCGCAGTCTCTGCCTTTCTCCCATCCTTCTTTCGAGCACGTTGAAGTATCCTTCCAATCCACCCCTCACCCCATCACCTTCTCCTGTGTCTATCGACCTCCACCTAGCTCTGCCAACAAGCTCACCACATCCATGTTTCTCTCTGACTTTGATCAACTTCTTGATTACTACTGTCTCTTACCTGGAAATCTCATCATTCTAGGTGACATCAATGTCCACTATGACAACACTCACCGTTATGACACAAGACATATCATCAACTCTCTGTCCAATCACAATATGACTCAACACATTTCTGAACCAACCCATCAAAAAGGTCACATTCTTGACTGGATCATTTCTCGTGATCACCACAATTCAGCTACTGATAACTGCTTAGTTCTTTCTACCCGTCTAACTTCAGCCCTTCCATCTGACCACTCTGCAATTCTCTGTTCTCTTGACATTCTTACTCCTTCCCATACCATGCGCACAATGACTCGACGCAATCTCAAATCTATCGACCTCTCCACATTTTCATCTGATGCCTTCCGTCTCCTTTCTGAAAAGTCACATAACCTTGCCGATGAATTCTACACTACTCTCCATCTTCTGGACACTCATGCTCCAGCCACAACCCGTCTTTTACCTGACCGCCCCCCTACCCCCTGGCTCACTCATGAGATTGCCTGTGCAAAACGTGCCCGCCGCAGAGCAGAGCGCCGCTGGCGCAAATCCAAACTCACTGTACATAGGCAACTTTTCCAAGCCTCTAAAACAAAAGTATCCACCCTCATTGCATCTGCAAAAACAAACTATTTCCAAACCAAAATCCTGAATGCCTCTTCTTCAAAAGAACTCTTTACAACCATGAATCATCTCCTTGGCACACGAAAAGATTTACCTCTCCCAACAAAACACACAAATGAAGAACTCCCATCTGTATTCTCCAAGTATTTCACCACCAAAATACAAACTCTTCGTGACAGGCTCGACAGGACACCCTGTCAACCATGCCCACCTGACCCTTCCTTCTCTGGCACACCTCTTACTACTCTTACCCCAGTCTCACAAGAAGAAATTCTCAACACAATCAGATCCATGTCGTTCAAAACCTGCGAACTGGATCCTCTTCCAGGTTCTCTCTACTCTGTCTCCCTACGCTCCTCCCATTCATCACTGACATCATCAACACTTCTCTCCAAACTGGAACTGTCCCAGATTCTTTCAAGTCTGCTATTGTTCACCCTCTCCTCAAGAAATACAATTTAGACCCAAATGAACTGAAAAATTACCGGCCTATCTCTAATCTCTCTTTCTTGTCAAAACTGCTTGAAAATGTTGTCCTCAACCAACTGAACTCTCACCTGTCTGCCAACAATCTCCTCAATCCTTTCCAGTCAGCCTACTGCCAGTACCATAGCACTGAAACTGCCTTGCTACACATTCTCAACAATCTCCTCCTTGCAACTGATACTGGCAAAGTCTCTCTCCTCACACTCCTTGATCTGTCTGCAGCCTTTGATACCATTGATCATGGTATTCTCCTTTCTAGACTTCCATCATACTTTTGGCATCTCTGACATTGCTCTCTCCTGGTTCACTTCTTATCTATCAAACAGAAAACAAACTGTTCTCATCAATGGCACTTACTCTCAACCTGCATACCTGACCTGTGGTGTTCCACAAGGATCTGTCCTTGGCCCTGTTCTTTTCACTCTTTACACCTCCCCCCTGTCCACCATCATCAACTCCCACTCTATAAAACACCACTTCTATGCTGATGACACCCAACTTCAAGACAGTGACTCACCTGACAATATACAGCGCCTCCTGACTCGCACCACTGAGTGTTACTCGGACATCAAAAATTGGATGACATACAACAAACTTCAGCTAAATGATGACAAGACAGAAGCTATCCTCATTGGCACCAGTCAGAAACTTTCTCAGCTGCCTCCTCTTTCTCTCCCATTATGTAACACATCAGTCCCAATTTCTGATTCAGCTAAAAACCTTGGTGTCTGCATTGACTCTACCCTCTCCATGAACAACTTTGTTTCTCAAACTGCCAGATCTTGCTACTATCACCTCCATCGTATAAGCCTGATCAGGAAGTATCTCTCTGTCGAAACAACTGCAAAACTTGTTCTCTCCTTCATAATGTCTCGCATTGACTATTGCAATTCACTCCTGTCCGGTCTTCCTGCCTCCACCACTCACATCCTACAGCGCATTCAAAACAATGCTGCACGCCTTGTACTCAAAAAGAAAAAAGCTGACCACATATCTCCTCTCCTGGCACAACTTCACTGGCTCCCTGTATCAAAGCGCATACAGTACAAACTAGACACCATGTGCTACAAAAGCCTCAATAACGCAGCCCCCGATTACCTGTCAAGCCTACTTGAGATCTATGTTCCCTCACGTACCCTCCGCTCTGCCTCCGATCCTCTGACTTTTCGCTTTCCACGCACTAAGCTCAATACCTATGGTCCACGAGCCTTCTCTGTTTCTGATCCGCTCTCCTGGAACAAACTTCCTCTCTCAGTCCGTCAGCAACCTACTTTTGTCTCCTTCAAGTCCGCTCTCAAAACTCACCTTTTCTCCTCTGCATAAAATCCTGACCTCACTCAATCCCCTCTGCAGCCTGTCTCCACTCGGGGGGAAATCACATTGCAATATATAATTGTATATAATATGCTCTCTATAATTTTCCATCGTTTTTATTCTTTCTCCCCATTTATAGCCGTGTGTGTGTGTGTGTGTGTGGTGTGTGTGTGTGTGTGTGTGTGTGTGTGTGTTGTTAGTGTGTGTGTGTGTGTGTGTGTGCACATGGGTGCGTGTGTGTGCATGGGTGCGTGTGTGCGTGGGTGTGCGTGCGTGCGTGTTTCAGCGCTTAGATTTGATTTTATCAAGATTTTGCGCTATATAAATATTGTAATTATTATTATTATTATGCGTGTGTGTTCTGATCATAAATGAGCATACACACCTATCTCAGTATCTGCATATTTCGATTGTCATGTATGATATCCATTTAAGTGTGTGTTCTACAAAAATGCAGTTTACATTTATATTGTATGATTCTTACCTAAACTTGAATTAAACAAAATTGAAAAAAAAAACCCTCATGGAACACGTGCCTCAAATTTTCCTAAAAATGTTCTTTTAACCCATTGACTCCCACACTCTATCCATCAACTGCAAAAATTTAACCCTTTGACTCCTCACTCTATCCAACAGCTGCCTGGAGGAAGTTGGTGGATAGTGTGAGAAAATCAGAGGGTTAAGTTTTTGCTTTGACACCATGGTTGACAATGTAGGATGTTAGTGGACAGTGTGCGGGAGTCAAAGGGTTAATGTAACTCAGACCTCCTAGTCTTACTATGGACTAAAGGCTTCACCTGATCATTTCCTGCCCACAGTAGTTCCTCCTGACAGTCAAAACTGAGGGTGGTGATGGGGCCATGAGTGATGTTGGCCTGACGCACATGGAAGCAATGGTACGCCATTTCCCGCGGCACATTGGGTGGGTACACATGACCCATATTCTGACCTTCATGGTATCCTTCTGGGCCGCCCACTTGGCCCATCAATCCAGGTTCCATCATCATGTCTTGACCTTGGTGAACGCCTGCCGCCCCATGAAAGTGGGGCGAGCCTGGTGGAATGCCTTGGAAATTCATCAGTTCTAGTACTTTCCTGCAACAAGCCAACAATAAGTTTTCAGCTAATCATACAGTTTCTTGTCAAGGAAAAGTGAGACTAAAACAACTACAACATCAAACTGTAAAGAATTACCTGCAATCAACTGACAGTACAAACCCACAAAAACATAAATCAGTAATTACTCATGTAACTGTTGAGACTGCAACCATTCATAGATATAACAAGTTCTTACAGCATAATCACCCACAGTGGAAGCACAAAGTTACAATTTCTATCAGGCAAAGACAGAGACTGATATCTACTTCTCCACCTATGCACTGTCCCACTCCCAGATCACCCATAGAATAGATGCCTGAAGAATAGCCAGCTTGTCAAGGATACATGGCTTGCATGCCTCATGGGCACTCTATAAATATGCAGCAGGAGCTTCTGCTCCTGCCAGCTTAGACATAAAGGTCTTCTACTCTCTATCTTGGGTAATAAAGGCCTGTGAATATGGAAAGGCTGGAGACTTAGTTCAAATGATACTTAATTCAATCTGTTATAACATTTAAGCAAAAGCAATGAAAGTGTGAGGCAAGCCAAGTGGACCCACTCTTTAATTCCTAAATTTGTATTAGTAAAGACATACTGTGTTACAAGAAAAAAGGTAAATAAGTGAAGATACAAAAATAATTAAATTACTGATGGCAGCAGTAGCACTAACAGTAATATAACATTAACAGTAGCAGTAGTTCTACAGTGGTAGTGTAGGTGATATGGGTGATGACACTGAACAGTAATACTAAAGGCCTTGCACACGACTTTTTAGTTTAAACTCCCACCTTTGACTTTAAATTTTACCTTTCAAAATGTATAAAATATAAAGTCTGTATGACAAAGTACAGAACACTATACAAATTTTAGTCAATCAACTTAATATTCAACAAGTATGAAGCTTGGACTTTGTTCATGATGAATTCATCATAATCATACAATTGCATACACACAATATATGTGCTCCACCTAAATCCAGCAGCAAATACTGGCAGACTCCATACAGCACAAAGTTGTGCAAAACCTTATGGGCTGGCAAGGTCTTGAAGAGGGAGTAGGGAAGGGGAAGGGACCTATGAAACATCAAACTGACTCTACTAGAAAGATGGCAGCATTAAGAAGCACAGGGAACAGGCCAGGCTAAAATGCTGCAAGGCGGAACTGAACTCAAATATCTCCCTTTTATTAAACCAATAGCATATATTCATTATATACGTAATATTCAAGGAATTTCTCAATAAATACAATATTTAATTAAAAGAATGAAAAGCAAAGTAAAATGAAAAGACAAACAAAAAAGGCAAACTCCAGATCACTTCCAATGATAAACTAAAAAGGTCAATAAGGAGCGAGACTGCTGAGATCTTGCTAAATGCAGGTCAGTCATTTGAGAGCAGGTCCTAGTTATCTCCTTTGCTGCTTTAACTTCCCCCACGATTTGGGACTCATCTACATCTTCAGCCAGGATGTCCACAGCAAATGCGGTTCATCATTTACTCACACTGCTAATTGTGTTGCTCACTGACAAAATGAGGAATGAATACACTCTATATTTCTCCACAACATATTTTCATAATTCAAATAGTTAAAGGCAGAGTTAAATACGGTTATAAGATTTTGGTTTTCTTTCTTGCTATAACTGGTGACAAAATGGGCAGAGGAGAGTAAAGACACACTTCAGGTCTTTCTTGCACATGGAGACCTTGCACAACAATACACACTTTGATCAGAAATCAGAAAAACACAAAGGAAGAATCAGAATGCATATATAATATATATTCAATGTAACAAGACAAAAAAGGTAAAACTTTTTGGCCAAATGGCCTTTGTGAAATGGAAATAATGTAAGACAACAAAGAACAAATAACAAACAACAGAGAACAAATATACAAATTACAGGAAAAACAGCAAAATTTCCCTGATGTTCTGTTCAGCAGGATAAAATGACTGAATTATTTGTTCTTTATCCTTTGTTGTTTTATGTGTACGACTGACAAAGGCCATTTGGCTGAAAATGTGTGCATGTCTTGTTTAATTATATCACATATGTGTTCTATTCTTTGTGTTTTCTGTTCTAATTTGCTTAAACATGGGTGGTCACATTTGTTTTATTCTTTTAAATACATACTTAACTTCACCACTTTTGGCAATACTAAGATGAACCTAACCCAATTCTTGCTCTCGGGGTTGGCAAACCACTCTGAAAAAAAAAAAAAATCCTGAGGGTGACAGTTTTGGGGAGAGACAGCAAGTTGATATGGGAGTTCAGAATTTGTTTTTGAAAGAGGGATTCATTTCATGGCAATCAGGCCAATCTATCTTTAGCCAAATCTGCCTGTAATTACTGGCAGGATGTGTTGAATCTGTTGCACCCATACCAAGGCGTACCATATGCGTGTACCCTGACCATCGCACAAAGTACCCTTTTAGTTTTACATCACATTATACCAATAGTGGATTCTGCAGAAAACATGATCAAGATCTGGAAATGCAAAGTACAGGGTAATGGGACCTACTGTCCCACAAAACACTATGCCAACACCACAAGTTTTTATGCTGCTGGGTGGTACTGACGAGACATCAATCTCGCGTCCGTAATTCTATCAACAGAACAGTATCCTGCTGTGTAAAAACATGTGACCTGCCTGAATCCACGGATTAGATCTTTTCGAGTTTTCAGATTCTGACACAGCTACTACTGAATGATACTATACGACCACTAGGCGTAGTGGTCATGGTGGCGAGTTCGGGTGAGCAATGGTTATGCCACTTATCATGGTTGCATTTGTACTACTACTAGTACTGTAGTACTGATTAAGCTAGACATATCTGATATCAAACTGACTCCAAAGGAGGCCTAGGCCTACACTGCACTTTAAGGAAAATATGGTTAAAAAATTATTAAAAGAACGAAATCAAACTTGGGAAAAGCTGTGACATAGCAATGTTTACAAATAGAAAAAGCTGTCTGCAGAGTCGGCACGGTACTCTGGTACTGAGTCAGAAGATCTGACGGTCGTCTGTCACTGTTGTTGGAGATTGTTTCTTTCTATGCTGTCTTGGTCCAACTCGTAACAGTGCATCAAACTTAAAATGCAGCTGAAGCCTAAATGAGAGGCTCGCCTGTTACTGTACCTCTGCAGATCGGATGTTATTTGCCTTCAGGTTATACCAGAGTTGCTGATCACTGATTAAAACTCACAGCACATATGCAGACCTCTGGCCGCCATTCGAAATGATCAAAGGTAGAGTCAATTATTATGCTTGATTTTCGTATTTTGGTAACTCAAGTAAAGTCAGTAGATATTATTCTCGCACAGTGAAAGAAAACAAGATTGCACTTGATTGACAATTGTGATAGTCCTTGTCTGAAAAAGCGGGAAAATATAACCGCTTGCTGTTGCACCCTAAAGACAGTCATGAGGCATAGAGTTGCCCTAACGACCATGTTTGAGTATGATATTAGAAAAACGGAGTCGAAAGCACTGTGTGTCTACTCGCCAGCTATACAATTTCAGAGATAGCGGATGCATGACCTTCAATACTCCTTACCTAGATCTCAAATTTTCAAGATTAGAAAATTGAAAACTGTTTCACTTACGTCTTATTCTTATGTGCAAGGTGGTTTAGGGCCGGTACAGGCAGTTCTTGCTGAAACAACTTTTTTCCACATTATCAGTCAAAACAAGAAGAGTTCAATCATTGACAGTTTAATCTGAATGAAAGTGACTGCCAGCGTTCAAACAAATATAAACTAGAAAAACACAAAAATAAAATTAGAATGCGTATTTCATGGAAAAAATATACAAATTTTTCGGCCAGCTGGCCTTTGGTAAGCATATAAACAACAACAACAACAAAAACAACAAAAACAACAAAGAATAAGAGCATAACTCTCAGCGCCAAATAGATGAATAAAATAAAATGAAATAAAATAAAACAAAATAAAAATTAATAACTTCCCAAACATGGATTCTGGCAGGAAAAAAAAACCCTGTCGTTCGTCAACAACAGAGCATTTGAGATCCCTAGCAGTCATACTGAACGATATAGAAATTCATTTTTCAACACATCTGCGATAGACTGGAACCATATAATTATGAGAAGAAGCAGTCACAGCACCATTAATGTTTCCTCACATGGATACCCTGACCTGTTGATAAACCAAATCTTCCAACATTACATCCCCCCCCCCCCTTTTTTTTTTCTTCTTCCACGTTTATATCAACCATGTAGTCTGTGATGTACGCATCAGCAAAATCAAGAAATTGTCAATTCATACAACGGCAGAATATTTTGAAAAATCCCATAACAGCCACATGGAAAAATTCAACTTTCATAAATACAACTTGATGACAAACTGGAACCATCTTGAAATAAAAAGTTACGCATTGCAATCAACTAACTGCTTCCACATGCTGTGGCATACTTAGTACCCTGACCCACTAATACAAAAAGTGCAGTACCCTTTTCTTCTTATATATATGTGTCTATCATGGTGTCTACGACATACATTCCAAGGTCAAAACATTTCATGGTAAAGACTCATCAAAGCGGTAAAACCTTTTGTTGTGGACAAATGATGATGTCATGATGATACTATTGATGATGATGATGAGGAGGAGGAGGATTACGACGATGATGCTGATACTGATGTCAATATCAAATAACAAGAACAACAACAAGAACGACGACGACGACAACAACAACAACAACAGCAACAACAACAACAACAGCAACAACAATACGTTGGGAAAAGCTGTGTTGAAAATGATGATGATGAAAATGATGATGATGACAACAAGAACGACAACAATAACAAAAAGAACAATATGTTGGGAAAAGCTGTGGTGAAAATGAGGATGATGATGACGACGACGATGATGCTGATGCTGATGTCAATATCAAATAACAAGAACAACAACATGAACGACAACAACAACAACAAAAGCAATATAACAATGATAATACTAATAGTAACATAAATAACAATAACAATAATGATAATAATGATAATAACAATAACAACAACAAAACAATACTAATTATAACAATAGTGATAATAATAATGATAATAATAATAACAATAACAATAATAACACTAAAATATTCCGACTTTTCTTGGATGAATGTATGCAATGTGGTTTTGCCCAAACTCAGCAGATGATATGTTGCTGTACAGTTTGCATACTCTGTCTTTGCTGGGTGTGCATGCTGGGTGTTTTCATGTTTTCATAAGCCACCGGATACTGATCAGTGTCTTACTCTGGGGATTTGTAACGTGCATTCTAGATGTTCTGTGTGCATATAAACACAAAGAGGGTTTAGGCACCAACAGGGATAAATGCACCAACAGGGATAAATAAACCAACAATAAATAAACCAAATCTCTATCTTTTGCCTACTGAATCGCTCTTCTTCCTTATGATTTTAAATATTCTCATTCGATCATTTTCTTTCATTTTCTTTCATATAAATCTCACTGAATTCAAGTTCACGTGTTTTCTCTGGTTAGTGTTATTGATGATAGTTGATAATAATGATATTATTATGATTGTGCGAAAAAAATTTGTTATATGTATATGTTTCTGTCATTTTAATAGTCCATAGTTTTAATGCTGTTGTCCTTGAGTAATAATAAGTTTCTTTTTTAAAGTTCCATGTATCAAGTTGTCCTCGCAACCGCAGACACAAGGACGGTGAAATCGTTTGCCGCTTCCACGTTAAAATCGAGCGTAGCCATTCGAAACTTGTTGCGAGCGACGCCACGACCATTTCCGGAAAGTGCCGACGATGGGAATGTTTATGAATCTGCAGAGGTTCAGAAAATATTCCAGTTAGCGTGTTATGTCCTCTGCAAAAATACTTTTTTGTTTAAGTCATTAGAATGCATCAGTTGCACAGCGAGAAATCGTTCTGAACATTTGATACAGGTTCAGTTTTGGAGTGGCATCGGTAAAAATTGGTGTGATTGGAGTGTCGTCTGCTCAAGCCTCTCTTCCAGTGTCGCAGAATTAGGTAGGCATACGCATGCACTTGCTGTTTGTGATGAATGTTGATTGTTGGGAGTTATTTTATGCGTTTTGTTTATCGTGATTTGTGAACCTTGCGTTTAGCACCAAACAGAATGTAGAAACTGGTAGTGGGTTTTTTGATCGAGGAGAGGGAGATTGAATTCCAGTACAGTTACTGAGTTAGTAGAGTTACACGCATAGTTACGTAGTACGAGTGACACTGGTGACAGAATAGATAAGATGATAAGATGAACATCTCTCTCTGTTTCTCTCTTGCTCTCTCTCTCTCACTCAGTGTGTGTGTGTGTGTTGTGTGTGTGTGTTGTGCGTGGCGCACGCAAATGCATTCACACGCACATATACAAATTACAATGTAAGCATGCACACTGTGTGTAAGCTTTAGTTAGGAGTGGATGACCACATAATAGCGAATGTGTGTGTGTGGTTGTTGGGGTGGTGGTTGGGTGTGTTGGAACATGTGTGTCCCACATGTGATTGCACATGAGTCATTGCTGATTGTGTGTTGTGTGTGTATCTCTGTGTGTGTGTGCAATAGAGTGTGGTATGCATGTGTGTTGTGTGTGTGTGTGTGTGTGTGTGTGTGTTGTGTTTAATTAGCACATGTGTGAGTGTTGCATGTGTATCTTTGCTGATTTTGTGTGTGTGTGCGTGCATGTGCGTGCGCATGCACGTGTTTTGTGTGTGTGCGTGCATTTGTTTGTGTGCGTACATACGCATTTGTATGTGTGTGTGTGTGTGTGCACGCACATTTTTGTGTGTATCTGTATGTGTGTGTGTGTGGTGTGTGTGTGTGTGTGTGTGTGTGTGTGTGTGTTGTTTCCCAGTAATCTGTGTGTTGGTGTACATTGGTGTGTGTTTCCCAGTATTATCTTTTAAAGAAAGGAACTGTTTTCCTCAAGGGTGTCTCCAGACCACTTACATGCACAAAGCCATTCAGAAAGAAAAGTGGCTTTAAAAAGACAGGCATCACAGAGAGACATTGGACACGTAGATCCATAGCACACATCATCATCATCACCATAAATTATTTATTTTCAAGTTAACATTGTTGTTGACCTGACATTTTGAAAATAATGAAAACCTGACTTAGGAATTTTTTTTAATTTTCTGAATCTGTAACTAGTGTAAGGAAAAAAAAAACACTGTGAGGGGCTGCATTGCCAAATCAGTAAATGTAGATTTGTTTTACAGTGCCATGAAAAGTATCAACTTTCAAAAATAAATAATGAAATATTACATATCATTTGTAATATCTTGATAATTGTAATTTAAAACTTCATTTGAAAATTAAAAGGTACAGTTATCAGAGGATCAGCAACAACAACTACAACAACAGCCACATACAATACATACATATGTAATGTATACACAAATGGTCTTACACTCACTCACACACACACACACACACACACACACACACACACACACACACACACACACACACACACACACACACACACACACACACACACACACACACACTGTCTCTCTCTCATTTTTGTCTCTTGTATGTTACAGTAAAATCCTGCCTTTCCACTTCTTTATGCATTTATTTCAAAAATAAGAGAAGGATTTTGAAAATCATGCAGAATTAGAAATGGATGGATGACTGATCTTAGTTTAGCTAAATCGATTTCTTTTCCATTATTTTTTTTATTGAACTTTTTGCAATCTGTAATGTCTGAGTTTGCAGTGCTTTGACCGTGAGATTTGGCAGATGGCCTCAGAGTTAAGATAATCCCAGGAACTGCCCCCAGAGGTGGGATATTGACACTATAGAGTTTTCCAGACAAGTCAGTCTCTCAGTAACTATTGCTGTATGAATCTTTTTAATTGCATCAACTAAGTGGGAGTAAGACTAGTGAGAGAAAGCATGCACATGCACACAAGAGGTAAGAGCGTTGTGTTGGCCCTGAGTGAGCATATAAAGCACCCACTAGAGAGCATGTAAAGCCAGAGGTTTTTGTTTGAATCATGAGAAATCGGGGATTATTCTCCCCATCTTTCCCACCTTGAGTGGTGGACTGAGTGCTACTGCTAGTCTTTTGGATGTTGTGTGCAGCATGCTCTGAACCATAGAAGCACATCAAAACAAATAAACAAGCAAACCAAACAAATGAAAAGCAAAACAAAAACAAAAATAAAAACAACCATAACAACAACAAGAAAGAGAAAGGAATCCAACCAATCAAAACAAACGCAACCACCTGATCCCTCTAAATAAACAAATAATCAAATTAACTAACAAAGAAACAAAGAAACAAGCAAACAAACAAACAAACAAAAACCCAAACAAACCAAAACCAAAAATAAACAAAATATCAAAAACAAACAACCTGTTAATTGAAATTCATCCTTTGTAAAGTCCATGTTTAAAACATGTGCTCTCATACTACTTACTAGTCATAGGTAAACAACAATACACAAATACAAGAAAAAGATGGCATTGTACAATGATGATGGGCTTTCTTCTGGGAAAAATTCTCTCTCTCTCTCTCTCTCTCTCTCTCTGTCTCTCTCTCTCTCTCTCTCATTCTCTCTCTCTGTTAAAGAAAAATCATGTACAGTATACTGAGGGCCTGTTAAGCAGATGGACAATCTGTTGTCATACTGTCATTATGGTAATAATTCCTCAGCGTTAAACTAACTTAAACTAAAGGGTTTATTGTGTATCATACATCTTGAAACAAAATCAGAGACAAAACACACACACACATGCACTCTGTGAAAAAGAGAGAGAGAGAGAGAGAGAGGGGGGGGAGGGAGAATTCATGAATTTGATTGTTTTGCAGTAAATGCATTGAAACAGTGTGACAGTATGATATTGCTTAGTCAGTTATCCATTCTGTTGTGCTGCCAATGCTGGTGCTAAAATCTGATTGACATTTAAAACCAAAATAAACATTTAGAGCCAAATAGCAAACCAGTTATAAAACTAAGACAATAAAATTTGAAATAAGAATGATAACAGTAGTGGCAGATTACTATAGCACAGAGCTACTTTGAATACCAAATTTAATTTCCTTTTATTTTTAATTTCCAATGAGCTTTTCAATTTCCAAATATTGTTTCATTAAGAAAAGTATGTAATTGAATTGTATTAAACTGGCTTAAGGTGCTGTAAAATGCAACAGAACATTTACATACCAAAAGACTAGAAAAAATAGACCAGCTCTGTATGACTTGTACTTGTAGGCTGTATGATCACAATATTTGTTAAACGCAATTATTTTATGTACATGATGTCGTCATTTCATCTCACACACACACACATGCACACACATGCATGCGCATGCACACACACACACACACACACACACACACACACACACACACACACACACACACACACACACACAGATGACACACACACACACACACACACACACACACACCACACACACACACACACACACACCACACACACACACATAACACACACGCACATACACACACACACACACACACACACACACACACACACACACACACACACACACACACACACACACACACACACACACACACACACACACACACACACATTCACAGGAAAGCAGATGAGAGGAGGACTGTGAAAAACAACCAATTTAATAGTAGACAGGCAAATCAAACATTCATTAAATGAAACTCGCTTTAATGCGAGAGCAAGAGATTGAGAGAGAGAGAGAGAGAGAGAGAGAGAGAGAGAGAGAGAGAGAGAGGAGAGAGAGAGAGAGAGAGAGAGAGAGAGAGAGAGAGAGAGTGCCAGGATATTGTTTGTTTCCCATACGTTAGGTAAAAACCTTATCATCTTGCCATTGTGTAGGGCTTATGGTTTATGACTTATGCTATGATACTTGTCTCCATCACATGGCAGCTATACTTTCAGTGCATATAGAATTTATTCCAGATGTAGAGATGCTATCTTAAGAAACTGAAACCTTAAGAAACTACAACTTAGCACAAGTAGGCCTATACATTTGTAATAACACTGTTTATATGCCCAAGGCGTGAGCGTTTTGAAGTTTGGCATGCTTCTTCATGATATTTGTGGGTCAATTGATATGTTGAAATTAGTCAAATCAGTGTCAGTGGGGTAGCTGTACTCAGTGAATCAACCACTCAAGCAAATTGGCAGTGATAGTTATGACGACAGCAGCAGCAGCAGCGACAACAACAGCAGCACAATAAGAACAACAACGACAACAACAGCACCATCAGCAACACACATGACAATTTTGTGCCCAAACCATTTATGCTCCACAGATTCATTGAAGACTAGTGTACACTATGTACTAGTATAATATCTGAACCATCTGACTCTGAGGGTGAAGATTATCTAGAACTTCCTCTTTGTCTTCTTCTGTTCCCTTGACTCTCAGAAGAGTCATTGGAGTGTTGCACTGAAGAGTTGTTCACCAGTTCTGTTCAGCTCTGTGGGTTGTGTGCCAAAGCCTGGATGTCTATGATTATAAATCATTTCTCAGCCCATTCCACAATGTTGTCAGTCCATAATTTTTCTCTCTTGCTGTGGAGGCTTGATTTAGTTAGGCAATTGGATCTTGTTATTTGGACATATATGTCAGTATAGTTTTCTTTTCTTAATTGACCTGATGTCAGCAGCTCTTGTATGAACCAGTGTGCTGCTTGATGGTTTTGCACACTTGTTCATTGATGATATGATCAGTGTATCTGATGATTAGTATCCTATGGTAACATCTCATTTCCATTTAGAACTATAAGAAGATAATCTGAATGCATTCTTGCTGATATGATGGTTACATCAGCTCAACACAAACAGTCATGATTGTGAGGGAAGAACGCACACACACAAAAGCATACATACATGCGCTCCCTCCCTCCAACCCCCACCCCCTATGTATTCATTCTTGCCCACATGCACACATGCATACTATGCGCTTGCACACACACACAATGCATACACACATATGTATTTATATACAGACATCTTTTATACATTCCTTCCCTCCCTCGCCTGATTAATCATTGGTGGATATGGGGAAGAAATGAAAGAGACATAGCACTTTTATGGCATCCTGAAATCCTGATATGGTGAAGAATGGAAGAGTCATCATAGCACTTTGTGGCATTCTGCAGTCCTGAAGAATCACTCCTTATTGCTCTCATCATCTTGGGCAACACCTGTCAAGACAGAAAGAGCTCCTGTGGTGGTTGAAAAGTCCGACCGTGGAAAGACATGGTTCTTCAGAGACTTGACAACGATCGCAGATGAATTATGTGTTTGGTTAGTTTAGCTTTTCAGCGCGTCTGTTTCTCTTCAGCCAGGGGTAGTTGTCTCTCCTTGAAGCTGCTGAAACTGCTGTGCACTGTCAGCCTCCAAGACCACCTACAGCCTTCCCCTGTATTCATGATGTTGATACCCAGTGCCATCACGTCTCATACAGATGTCTTTTAAGTGCAGCTGTGGGCGACTAGACTTTCCCGAATGCATCCCTTATACGTAAATAATATCTTTTGGGAGTCCGCCTTCTGCTGTACTCCATTCAATATGCATGGCAGAACCAGTACAGATGTCTCTACTTTAGGAGCGTGATCATAAGCCTTATTTTTGCTCGCTCAAGCAGATAGAACCCAAAATGCCTTGAACACAGGAACACAAACACACACACACACACACACACACGCACGCACGCACGCACGCACGCACGCACGCACGCACGCACGCACGCACGCACACACACACACACACACACACACACACGTTAAGCATGATGATTTAAAGAATTATACATGTTGCAGACTGTGTTTGTGATTACCTGCATTGAGGAAACAGAATTCTTACTAGAATCCTAGTCGCTTATACATTCATGTTCTCATTGATCATGATGATGATAACGTGAAAATTAATATGAAATGGGTAACTGTTAAGTTCACTAACAGTTGGGTCAGTTTACTACCTTGACAGCCAGTCCCTATTTTTTTCCGGCAAATAGATATGTTCTAAGTTCCCAGTTCGTAACACATTTGACATACCATGGCACATTCAGACTCAGAGTACCAGAAAACCTCTGAAACTGCCCTGTCCAGCTACCTCTCCTTCCACAGACACACAGATAGACAGATAGATTGACAGGTGGACAGATGAAAATAATAATGAATGAACACACGCCATTGCAAGCTCAGAGTACAAGAAACCATCACCACCTCTTTCCCTTTTCAGTCCACGCCCCACATACAAACACACATACGCGCCCGCGCGCACGCACATACACACACACACACACACACACACACACACACACACACACACACACACACACACACACACACACACACATACACACACACACACACACACAACATACATACATACATACACACACACACACACACACACACACACACACACACACACACACATACACACACACACACACACACACACACACACACACACACACACTCACACAGACAGATACAGACAGAGACAGTCCATGAAAGGAGCTTGTGACTTCATCATGGTGCTGATTGTTGTGACTGTTGCCCCCTGCCCAAAGCCCTCATATCCATCATCATGCAACTGCACTTGTCTCCAGCTTTATTCAAGCTGATCCCTCTTGACATCCATCTCCTGTGATACTCTGCCTCCCTTTTCCCCTCGTCATCTTCACCTCCCTACCCACATCGATCACGTGCACGTTGGGTCGTCCATCTTCCTCTTATCTTATGCGTGGACACGCGCTGTCCATGCCTGCACTGATGGCCTGCTTCTTTTACTGTGAAAGAAGAACCATGGATGGCCGCTTGAAACTGTGACGTAATTGGGTTTGTAAACTTTATTTTACAGTTAAAGAAGAGAACGTCCTTTTAGAAAAAGAATAAAAGAGAAGAGTAAAAAAAAGTTAGAAGTTAGATGGTTAAAAAAAAAAAAAAAAGGAAAGGAAATGGGAGGTGGGGGAGAAAGAGTAAGAAGACTGATGCAGGTTTACACATGCTTCGTTGTGTCACATAGCATGCAAAACGGCGTCAAAAACATCAGAAGCAGCTCCTGTCCCTTCCAATTCATGCACAGAGAAATGGGGGGGGGGGGGGGGGGGGGGATCGCTAACTCTCTCTGCGGCACGTTGTTCGTGTTTCAGACTGTAGTTTATTTATTTATTTATCTATTTATTTATTTATTTATTTGTGTGTTTGTGTGTGTGTGTGTGTGTGTGTGTGTGTGTGTGTGTGTGTGTGTGTGTGTGTGTGTGTGTGTGTGTGTTATTATTATTATTCCTTTTCGCATGCTGAGTAGGTTTGGGGGGGGGGGGAGGGTGAAAGCTCGTTGCTTAGGTTGTTTTCAGGTTGTGTAGCCCTCATTCAGCCTACAGAAGTGTTATGTTGCTTCACAGTCTGCGTACTGTTCTTTAAAGAGGTCGTTCCACCACGCAGGCATTCATTCTCCTTTTTTTCTTCCAGACATGTGGATCCATCTGCACCAAATATTGATTCAAGAATCGAACCAAGGCACATCCACCAAAGCAATCACCCAGCAAACCTCCAGAGCACAAAGCTTACTCAAACTGGGAGGGGGGAGACAGGAGTGGAGTAGGGTGTGTGACCCTTGACCCAGGCTGTCATCCTTGCACTGTCTCTCTCTGTCTCTGTCTCTGTCTGTCTGTCTGTCTGTCTGTCTGTCTGTCTCTCTCTCTCTGTCTCTCTCTCTCTCTCACTCACACCACACACACACACACACACACACACACACACACACACACACACACACACACACACACACACACACACACACACACACACACACAGTGAAACACACAAAATGCTGAGCCGGGGTACACTCATGTCTTTTCAACGAATGACCCTTGACCTAAGGTGTTATAATATGGTGTGCAGGATCTTTCACTTGTGTATTTGATGTTCTGCATGCTTACACGTATGAAAGAGGGGGGAGGGGGTCAGGAACTATAGGATCTGCACATGTGTTGATCTGGAAGATCAGAAAATGTCCATCGTTTACGGATCAGGTTGAACTCCGACATTCCAAATGTGAATCCGACGTCTCAACCAACTTTTGCCTATCGTGCCTATTAAATAGTAATCTTGAAAAATAATTTTAGTCAGTGACTGTTATCACTGGAAAAAAATACATTAATTTTGTCTTGCTGTGACTGCATGCGGCCCAATGTACTATTGTAGTACCATAGAGGGTTCGATACTAAAAAAAAAAAAAAGTTGTACCTCTGAAACGCATTGAACAGCACGGACTAACAGTCTGCGTCAGTCAGAGAGACCGTGATCTGAACTGAAATCGTGGACTTAATGGTCTGTCTGTACATGCCTGCCTGCACAAGTCGCAGATTTTTGTTTGTTGGCATGAGATATATTGCCATTGATTAAGAGAGACATTAATCACCAAGGAAATGGTTTGCCGTTCTTTCCGCCCATGTTTCTGGTCTGCATGGATGGCATGCTCCATCAGCGCGGAGGAGAAAACCAAGAATGGCCGATTTGATTTGCGTTGTATGGTTGGTATTTTAAATTCACGTTATACAGCTGGTATTTTAAATTCTGCATCGTTTTTCATGGGCAAGAAGCGAGCCTTCTTTTTGAGAGACAGACAGACATACACACACAGACACACACAGACAACACAGACACACACACACACACACACACACACACACACACACACACACACACACACACACACACACACACACACACACCACATAGGCGCGCGTGCGCAAGAAGAGTAAAGAAAGGAGAAAAAGAACTAGGAAGAAGGAGAAATAGTACAAATAACAAGAAATGGAGGAGGAGGAAGAGAGAAGGAGAAAACAGAAGAAGGAGGGGAAAAAAAAAAGGAAATTTAGATGCGCACGTATGCGCGCGTATGTGTAGGTGTACCTGCCGTCTGATGTTGGAAAACTTTTCCATTTAAATGAAAATAATATTCAATTAAAAGCTGAAAGAAGACAGACAGAGGAATGCTGCTTGCTATGTTCCTAATAAAGGACTTACTTAACTTTACTTTTTCCGTCAGCTGGTACAGGGAGATGTCGCGGTAAAAGCCTCCCGAAGTCCGGCCCCTCATCCTCATTGTGCGAAATGTAAAACTGATCATCTGACGTGGGTAATGCAGCTGTCGTAAAGCTACGACAGGCTTAGCAAGTCGGTATTGGATAAACAGTTGATCAAGAAACAAAGACGACAAACAAACGAACAACAGTTTCAGTTTCAGTTTCAGTTTCTCGAGGTAACGTCTCCGCGCTTGGATTGAATTCCATATGCACTGACGTCTCTGGTGCCATGTAATGGAGACGATCCAAAATGATTATTCACGTAAGCTTCATGAGCGGGCAGGGTCCTGAAGTCCTGTTTAGCGAATGGGAAACGAGAAAAAGAAATTAGACATCCACAGTCTTCGACTTTAAGTTGAGAAAGAAACTTCTACCAACTGTTCACAAGACTTCGAGTTGTGTAATCTGTGTATTAGTTTTTAGGATGGGATGGAAATCAAGGTCCTGTTTGCAGCATGCGCTTACCATACGTAAAGTAATACTCGGCAGCAAAAGAGATGTTTCTAACGAAATTAGGTATCCACGTTGGTATGTAAACGAACATACAGTCACAGTATGTCCAGGTTTTAATTTCCATATGTCGATTGGTTTCGGAAACTGAATTGAATCAAATGCATTTTATACCCATCGCGTCACCATCATCGTTGTCATCGCTTCTTCTTCATCGTCGTCATCATCATCATCATTATCATCAATTGTTCCTCTGTCTGTTGTGTGTTAACCCAACAACTTTGTGTTCATTTCATCAGCGTTGTCTGTGTTAAGGGACGCCTTGACTTCATTGCTCTGTGCATAAGCTGTAACTAGTGTAAGCTTTTTGTGTGTGGTCGAGGTCAGACTTGTTGTTGAAATGCAACAGAGATCGGTGGTGAGAAGCTTTTTTACACGCCCTCTGATAAAAACTGTCTAATGCAGCCATTTTACGTAGGGTCACGTCTTAGAGTAGTCTGAAACTGTGTCCACTACAGCCGTTTTATAGTTGATGGGGGGCTAGGGGAAAGTCTGAAAAATAAGTGGATGGAGGAAATTGTTTCATTTTGATTGGAGTGAGCGAGTGTCCAATGAGTCACACACACACGCACTTTGACACAGATCGACAGACACAGACAGACAAACTGACTGACAGACTCGACAGACAGACAGACAGACACACACACACACACACACACACACACACACACACACACACACACACACACACACACACACACACACCACACACGCTCACACGCTCACACACACACACTCACACAACACACACACACACCACACACACACACACACACACACACACACACACACAACACACACCTGACAAAGTGAAAAAGAAACATAAGACAAAATCCTTTATTTTGAAGGTAAATTCTAATCCTTTTTTTATTTTTATTTATTTATTTATTTATTTTGCATCCAGCCTTCTCCAAAACAGGGGAAAAGTAAGCTATTGAAAAAACAATTGTCATCAGTAACAATCAAATTAGTAAAACATCCGAGAATGAGTACAGATAAAAAACAACAACAACCGTAACGAAAGTGTGTGTGTGTGTGTGTGTGTGTGTGTGTGTGTGTGTGTGTGTGTGTGTGTGTGTGTGTGTGTGTGTGTGTGTGTGTGTGTGTGTGTGTCTTTTGTGTGTGTGTGTGTGTGTGTTAGAGAGAGAGAGAGAGAGTGAGAGAGAATCTATCTGTCGGTCATTTTGTTTTTTAACCAGTATGGCTCATTCTTAAAATCACAGCCGTCAATAATGTGGCACGACTAGGTTAGAATTAGGCTTATAAGATGTTATATCTTGTCGATGCTAGATTAGAATATATTTGTATTTGTAATCATATGATAAAACCGAGCCACGTGGGTTTTTCTTTTCTTTTTTCTTCTTTTATTCTTTTTCATGTAAGGGATGTCCAGGCTAGGGCAGAAAGGGAGGGCCTAATGATGAAGCCAACTGTCAAAAATCAATAGGCTATATAGACTGGTTTCTGAGGCAACCAGGGGACGTGGGTTGGGAGGAATGGGTAGGGGTGGTGTGGCCACAGGTCAGCTCAAAGCCGTGCCAGGAATTGGCACTTGTGAACGATGAGTTTATGAATAATACCTGTCATCAGCCGTCGCTACTCGGGCTCCTTTCCGCGCTTCTCTGTCGGCTTCTACAGAATGTTTCATTGTCTGTCTGCCTCTGTCTTTTTCAAAGGCAAGTTTGAACAAGACTGTCGAGTCGTTGCTTTTTGGGGGTGGGGGGTCGGGAGGGGGGAAGCGTGTTTGTTCTTCCCAGGAAAGAGATAAGTGTGAAAAAAAAAAATGTGTGTGTGTGTTGTGTGTGTGTGTGTGTGTGTGTGTGTGTGTGTGTGTGTGTGTGTGCATGTGTTTTGATAGGAGTCTGTGGGAAAGAGAGGGAATAAGTACTGTGTCAGTATGGAAAATGGATAGTGTCTTTATGTGTTGTTACCTTGCAGATTCCTTCGCTATATTGTATGATGTGTTTTGTCAGTTGTTTTTTTTCTGTTTGATGTTAGCAGACTTGAGTCTCGGTTAAGTCATCCAGCATTATTTCTTACATGAGCTAATGCTTACGTCAGTAAACCTTCAGAGTCTAGACTCTCTCTCTCTCTTCTCTCTCTCTCTCTCTGTTTCTGTCTCTCTCTCTCTCTCTGTTTCTGTCTCTCGCTCTCTCTCCCACCACCCCTTCCCTCCCCGGCTGTTGGAAAATAAAGAAGCATTTCATTTCATGTCTGTCTGTATGTGTGTACGTATGCGTGCGCCTGAATCACATCAATATTAACGAGATTGAATGCCGTCAGAATTTGTAAACATACGTGCGTGTACATGTGTATCGGTTTGTATGTGCGTGCAAATTTGTGTGTGTGTGTGTGTGTGTGTGTGTGTGTGTGTGTGTGTGTGTGTGTGTGTGTGTGTGTGTGTGTGTGTGTGTGTGTGTGTGTGTGTGTGTGTGATCCATCAGTAATAATAAAGTGAATACATGCACTCAGACGGATGTGTGTGTGTCTGTGTGCGCGCGCGTACATGTATGTCTGTCTGTCTGTCTGTCTGTCTGTCTATCTATCTGTGTCTATCTGTGTGTCGGTCTATCTATTTATCTATCGATCTGTCTGTCTATCTGATTGTCTGGCTATCTAGGTGTGAATATGTGTGTGTGTGTGTCGCGCGCGCGCTCACGCGTGTGTGAGTATGAGTGAGTGAGTGAGTGAGTGAGTGTGTGTGTGTATGTGTGTGTGTGTGTGTGTGTGTGTGTGTGTGTGTGTGTGTGTGTGTGTGTGTGTGTGTGTGTGTGTGTGTGTGTGTCCCATCCTGTTATTATTTAATGGAAACTGCATGCACTTGGAAGATGGGTAATGGGTAAAGACCTGCAGTATCACATTACTGCAGCTTTCACCAGCTTATCTGCTTTCTGTTTCCAACTCATTTTTCCTACTTAATCATCTTATCAGTTTGTCTCAAGTTCTTCGCGTCCGTGCGCGCGGCACACTCACACACATACACAGGCTCTCTGTCTCTCTCTGTCTCTGTCTCTGTCTCTCTCTCTGTCCCTGTCTCACTCCCCCCGTATCTCTTCTCTCTGAGACCATTCATGGAATGAGGGCTGATATAATACCATTAACATGCTCTTGTATCTACCCTTGAAAACAAAACAAAACAAAGAAAAAGCAAAAGCAAAAAATAAAACAGCAAAACAAAACAAAGCAAAACAAAAACGAAAAACAAAAAGTCCCAACCCAAAATAAAGAAAGAAAGCAAACAAAATCAACCATCCACAAATGGAAGCAAAACAAAAGAAAACAAAGAAACTAACAACAAAGAAACAAAGAAACGAACAAACAAGCAAGCAAACAAACAAACAACACACACATACACACACACACACACACACACACACACACACACACACACACACACACACACACACACACACACACACACACACACACACAGACATATATATACACACACACACACACACACAGACATACACACACACACTTATACAAACTCAAAGAGAGAAGACTCGGTGTTTACCTGTGCTTGTCTCAGTGTGTGTGTGTGTGTGTGTGTGTGGTGTGTGTGTGTGTGTGTGTGTGTGTGTGTGTGTGTGTGTGTGTGTGTGTGTGTGTAGAGAGAGAGAGAGAGAGAGAGAGGAGAGAGAGAGAGAGAGAGAGAGGAAGAGAGAGAATTGTGTTAACAACGCGTGCATGCGTGTTTGCATGTGAAACATGGTAACAGGACTCACTGAGACATGCCGATTTTTAGACAGAAAAAAAAAAGAGAAAACGATGTGTTATGTTTCTTTCCAACAGTTTCACAGTCTTGACGATATTGACACATATGTCTTGATTTGGTTTGTTTTTATTCGCTTGACGTTGACGGAATATACATGGAACCTAAACGTAGGTGCTTCGGCAAAAATATTTTGTTATCACTGTTGTGATACAGATCTTTCGGGTATTACAATGATGGCATGATCACTTTTGAACTTAGAATACATCTCTTTTCCCTTAATTTGTCGTATTTCCCTGTTACTACAATTCACAAACACGGTATGATTTCATATCATTCATTTTCTCGTTCTCAACAAAACATCGGGGGCGTTTTATTGTCGTTCTTTTAGTCCTGGGTTTCATATAAGATAATTTTTTTTCAATGCCCTTTTTGTACGCTTGATAAAGCCTAGTTGGCCGAAAATTGTGCCTGCTTTGTGAAGTTAATAAGCGCTGTCATTCTATTTTCATGTGTATCTGATTACCATAGGACATTCTTGAGTGAGACTTCAGTTTTGTGTGGCTGTCAGTGTGTATCTCTTACGCCATGCATTGGTTGTATTTGAAGTTGGGGTCGATCACTGAACCTTTGAGCAAGATCGCTGTGTAGCATATGTTGGAGGCACTCTCTGTGCGGAATGGGTGTATGGCAGAGTGTGTGTGTGTGTGTGGTGTGTGTGTGTGTGTGTGCGTTGCGTGCGTGCGTGCGTGCGTGCGTGCGTGTGTGTGTGTGTGTGTGTGTGTGTGTGAGTGTGTGTGTGTGAATGTGTGTGTGTGTACGTGCGTGCGCGGGCGCGCGTGTGTATAGTATGTATTGTCGTGTGGGTGGTGGTGGGATGTTTGTGGAAGTGTGTTTGTGCACGTGTTTGCCAGCATATGTCTGAGTTAAGCGTATTCAAACGTTTTCACTGATTGATTTTCTGATTGAAGTTCAGTAATTGAATATGTTATGTGGTGGTGGTGGAGATGATGAGCTATAGTTTGTGTGTGTTGTGTGTGGGTGTGTGTGTGTGTGTGTGTGTGTGTGTGTGTGTGTGTGTGTGTGTGTGTGTGTGTGTGTGTGTGTGTGTGTGTGTATTATGTCAGTACAACTTTTACGTTAATCTACAATAAACGGTTTACGATGATAGTGGTAGTGGAGTGTGTATGCGTATCTGAGGGATGTGCACATATGCTTTTATGTAGTTTTTATTCTACATATCACAGTGCCCACATTCAGACCTTATTGACAGGCACGGTAGTCAAATAGGTAACTGTCGGACTTCCAGTTGGAAGGTCCTTGGATTTGATCCATCTAGACACCTCCGCAAGGTGGATGAAAGGTGAAGATTTTTCCCATCTCATAGGTCAACATGTGTGCAGAAGTACTAGTAGGCCTGCCTAAAATTCCGTCTTGTGTATATGCAGCATGTAGAATATCAGATAAGACTGTGTGATTCATGTCAGTAGCTGGCTTATGAAAGCATGAAATTACCCAGCATGCTCACTCAATGGAGACAGAATATGCTGAGCGTGCAGCAACATGCCGCCTACGCAGTGTGGGCAAAACAACATGCATACATGCCTCCTAGAATAATAAGAACGGTAAAACAAAACAAACAAACAACAACAACAACAAACAAAAGTTGGAATAGAATAAAAAAATTAAAAAAAAACACACGAAAACCAACCCACCAACCAACAAGTCAACCAACCAATCAACTAAATTCCTTTTTGACGGGCTTTGTTGTCAAGTGGATGAGACAGATTTTCTACAATCGGATACTATTGATACTTAAGGGTACCACCTGCCTGGTTGGAAAAGGGTGGAGATTTTTCCGTTCTTCCAAGTCAACGCTTGTGCACCACCTGCAGTTCCTTAACTCCCTTCCTGTGTGTGCTCACACAGAACAAGTATGCACGTTATGGTCATGTAAGTCTAGTCAGGGTCTGGTGGCTTACGGAAACATCAGAACTCCCAAAATGCACACCCACTGAAGGCTTCGTATGCGGACTGTGCAGCATTACTTCGCTTGCATAGTGTAGGCAGAAACGACGTGCATATACGCATATGACAAAAAATCAGAACGCTTCACAGCCCCGAAACTTTTTCACGTGCGGAGTCGCCAGGTTGCCATGCCTGCCAAATGAACATGTGTATTGGGTTAGGAGCGGATGTGGGAGAACCGGTCTGCCTCCAGAAACAACGGAGCACTTAATGACAGAGATTGATTTAAGAGCTACTGTGGTGTAGAGCAAATGCTGAAGCAGCTTGAAGAAGTTGATTCATGCGCGTATGCATTTCTGGCAGCTAAGACAGTGGTCGTGTGTTTGAACAGTAGTTGGAAAGTGTGCACACTGTTGACATAGGGGAAGGAGAGGAGGAGAGGGAAGAACACATACATAAAAGATTGAGAGAGGAGACAGACAAAGAGAGAGAAAGGGGGTGGGGTCAGACTTCATTTTTACTGCCATATCTTGACTAGTTTGAGCCAAACATTGTAAAAATTTCACATCGTAGCTAGATAAGGTAATTAAGGTTGTCCCATAACCTCGAGTTTGTAAAGGAGCTCCCTGGGCCAGCATTATAAGGATGATGCACATCTTTGCCTCACTCTTTTACTCTTTTAGCATCCACGACCTAGGCAGGTTCTGATTCAGCTGAGTGGATTGGAGCCAGCATGCGCAGTGTTTTCCCTGATTCAGACTCGAACTCATGCAGTCATATGAGAAGGTGAGATGCTGTATCTTTTCACCAAGCAAGCAAACCCCATGTGCATCTGCAGTGAAAATCTACTGCTGGATGGGTTGGCTTGCACAGGATGAGAGATTGATGGTATGACCGTTGTGATTGCCCGTCACACGCCATCTTCCGGTAATTGGTCTCCATGTCTGGAGGGTGGGTGTTGATGTAATGGAGGGAGCTTTTCAGGTGTGATATAATCCACACGTCATTGTGTGATAGATACATTTTTAAGCGTTCTGATTTTTTCTCGAACGCATGCATGCACTTTGTTTTTTCCTACATTGTGCAGGCGTTGTATTGCTGCACAGTCTGTATACTCCATCTTTGATGGGTGTGCATTCAGGATGTTTCATGTTTCCATATAAGCCAGCCATTGACATGACTTATAGGATCTTCAACATGCATATTTGATATTCTGCATGTGTATACACATTAAGGGGGTTTCAGAGACTGCATACATGTTGACCTGGCAAACTGAAAAATATTCACCCTGTACCCACCGTCCTAAGGTGTCCAGACGAATCGAACGCAAGACCAGTTGATTGGAAATCCAACGTTTACCCACTTGACTGCTGAACCCGTAGATTGTGTGATATCATTCAGACATTACTGTGTTCACGTAGCCTTGATGATCAGTCTTGCTAGAGACCCAGATAATATCGTTTTTGAAATGTAATCTAGAATATTTATGTGTTTAGTACTGATTTAGTTTCAGTTTACACAAGGTGGCGTAAATGAATTTCATGTATGCGCTGATACTACAGATGCCAACCATGTTATGCTAAAGAATCCAAATAAACATGAAATAATAATTATCTTAAAGTCTGCATATAAACTCTATGCGGTACTTCAAAGCGTACCCCGAAGCAGCTCTGAATAAATCAGGTGCACGCATGTGTGCGATTCTGGCAGTAAAGATAGCCATCATGTGTTTGAACAATTAATTGGAAAAGTGTGCTCTCTTGACGCGGAGGGCAGAGAGAGAGAGAGAGGGGGGGGGGGGGAGGGAGGGGGAGAGAGAGAATTGAAATGAAATGCAATGAATCTTTATTTTCCAACGGTATAGATAACAGCACATAGGCTTAAATATCTGCCATTGATTATCTATGAGAGACAGAGAGAGAGAGACAGAGAGAGAGAGAGAGAGAGCGAGAGAGAGAGGAAGGAGTGGGAGGGGGAGTACGATGGGGTCGGATTCTGTTGTTACTGCGTTATGTTTGAACACAACACTCTTGGAGCCACATTCAAGAGAGGGAGTAGGAGAGGGGGGCGTCAGACTGGTTGTTATTGCGTTATGTTCGAGCCGAACACAGTGAGCGACACACGTGAAGCTGCATCCATCTGCATGATGAGATCTAGAGTTGGATGGCTTGCATAGGGTGAGAGATTGATGAGGCGACCGTTTTTGATTACCTCTCCTCACGCCATCTTCCGGCGATTGAGCTCCGTGTCTGGAGGCTAGGGTTAAAGTTGTCCCGTGACTGTGAGGTCGCAGAGGAGTGCGTTGATAGAGACTTAAGTTTCTCTTAGTCATTGTTATGAGGGCGACGCACATCCCACCTCTCCTCTCACTGCGTTACCTCCCTTAACTCTGAACAGGTCAGGTACCTATCCACAGCTGTGTGGACTGGAGTCTTTCCCCAAGTCAAACTTGGACTGGTCTTTCAAGATTGGAAGGTATGAGCTCAGATTTGAACTACTGCTATCGGGAGTGGAAAGCATTAACGTAC
>CM060307.1:25903911-25911411 GCA_030674185.1 Monoplex corrugatus
CTCCCTCTCTCTCCCCAGCTGTGTGTGTGTGTGTGTGTTGTGTGTGTGTGTGTGTGTGTGTGTGTGTGTGTGTGTGTGTGTGTGTGTGTGTGTGTTATTTCGTCTTCTTACAGTTCTGATGGAGTTGCAGAAAAATCGAATAACTGCGTTCAACTTTTCTGTTGTATTATGTGATCTCGGCACACACACTCTCTCACACACACAGATACACAGAATAGACGCAGACACAAATAGACAGAGAGACAGATAGATAGACAGACAGACACATACACACACGCATAGACACACACATAATCTGGGACACTGTTTCACGATGGCATGGTGGTGGTACATGATGTGCTTTACAAATACATGTCCGTGTACGGGGCAACGGACTACCCATTAAAAACATGTGATTTGAATCAGCCCTGTCAAAATTATTGTGGGATTTTTGGGTCTCAAACGGCTCCTACCCCGAGTTGAATGTGCCATGGTCTCATTGGGAAGACTGGAACCACATAATCGAATCTCATCCACTTCATGCTGTCATTGAGAGTGTTGCTCAAATCTTCTGACCAACGCTACAGGTGTCTGTATCTGTTGGACCCAGTGATATTATGATAGTAAAGCATAGACTACTGCCCTGTCATAGAGTCTCAGTCTTGAAATAGTCTCAGTCTTGAAATACGGAACTCCAAGTCATCAAGATCATCCCTATTGTCATCATTGTGAGAAATCGTCCCAGATTCTGTGGTCATTATATGTGTAGGAAATGAGACCAGAAAAGAAAAGAGAAAATAATGTCCTTGTCAGTCATCTATATGAGAGAGAGAGAGAGAGAGGGAGAGAGAGAGAGAGAGAGAGAGAGAGAGAGAGAGAGAGAGAGAGAGAGAGAGAGAGTTACCTATGGCTCTATGCACTTAAAAAATACATTCTCGCACTCACGGTCACAAACCTATTCCCTGTCTAATAATGGACACTGGAACAAGCTACAAAATATTAGAAAGATTCTGGAAATGGAATTATTATGTGAAGAGGTAATTATTTGACGTATTTTCTGAACTTGATGAAAGGAACTGAAAGTGAAATTTTTGTCACCGACTTTTGACAGACTAGTTCGGGTTTCTGTGCCACTGAATTATGATGACGTATGTGTGTGTGTGGGTGTGTGTGTGGGTAGCCTGTCAGGATTTTTGTATAACTTGTGACAACTTCAGTATCTAACACTAACAGTTGCGCTTAAGATCAGAGAACGTGGTCACAGATCAAGTTCAATCAATTAAAAGTTCTCAAGTTCCTCAGCTGTTATAACTACTACTGCTTACTCTTCTCCTTGTGCAAGGCGGTGCTGCTGTCATCTGCCCTCCTTGATCCACCGGTAGTTTTCTGTCTGGGCCGCGCCGTGATGTGTTAACCCTAGCGTTCCTTTACCTCACCCATCATCAGCTTATGTCCAGAGTTATTAGCACCCCTATACTCTCTCACTGCATCACCAGCTGTCCCCAGCTTCCTGCAGGAAGCTGTTGAAAACTGGTAGATGTTGTTAGGGTGTAACGGGTTCTTTGCTGGAAGCTAGGATAGGCTGGTGATTGGTCTAGAGAGTAAAGGGAAATGAGCGGGTTAATTATCGTTTAGAAATATTATGGATATAGTGACGGAGTGAAAAAGTTAACATGCAGGAATCTGGAGGGTCAAAGAGTGAAAGGATAAACTGTTGTTTGGGGAGCTGGTGGATGTGATGAGGTATGAAAGGATAACTGTTGTGCAGGAAGATGGTGAATGTGGTAAGGAGTGAAAGAGTTAATCATCGTGCAGACTGGTTGTAGTGAGGAAGTAAAAAAGAAAAAAAAAAGAATTAAAGAAAAGAAAAAAAAGAAGAAAAAAGTTAACAGTGTGCAGGAGGCTGGTGGATGTGATGAGGGAGTGAAAAAGTTAACAATGTACAGGAAGTTGGTGGATGTAATGAGGGCGTGAAAGAGTTAATCGTTGTCCAGGAAACTGCTGGGTGTAGTCTGGTGAAGTGTCTTCACCGTCTCTGGCGATGTAGTGTTGGTTGTAGGTGATGTTGAACTCACCTGTTGCGTGTGTTTGTCACCGATCATTGTTAATCTGAGAAACTTTGTTGTCAGTGATAAAGTTCGTTCGGTCACTTGATACTTTGCTTTGTCAGGTATGGTGAAATGGATGTGAAGTCTTTAGTACTCAGTGACGCAAATGGTGATGGCCTCACCCTCGATCTGACGGATGAGTAGGGGTACTGTTTTTTTTTTTATTGCCTGGAGTGGGTTTCCATGTTGAATACAAGACTGATACAGATGGCACATGTTCATCAGTAGATGCTGCTTAAGAAGAGGCCCTGTAGTCTCAGGTGCTTGTCTGCATGCCTAACCAGCACAGGAATTCTTTTTAAGTTTGGAACAGGAGTGCAAAGCTCTCCCCACTCTGTCGCCTACTGATGCCCGTAGATCCACAGGCCGGATGGTCATTCGAAGGTAATACAGAAACACACACACACACACACACACACACACACACACACACACACACACACACACACACACACACACACACACACACACACACACACACAAAACACACACACACACACACACACACACACATACACACATGGACACACACACATGGACACACACACATGGACACACACACACTACACACATACACTCACACACACACACACACACGCACACACAGACATACACACACGCACTCGGGCGCACACTTCTCATTCTTTCTTCAGATGAATCAATTCTCGCTTCTTCTTTTTCTTTATTTTTAAAAATTTATTTGTTTATTTATTTATTTTGTCCTTTTGCTCAAAGTATCCAACAGAATACATGTGACCTCCCACCACGAAATCAGTCTTAACTCGCAGTCAGTCAAACAGCACTAGGAGCTTAAAAGGTGACTGAGGGTCTATCGGGGGTGTTTTGACTTTTTCTCAAAATTGATTTCTGTAGACTATAATCTATCCCCCACAGAATTTTTTTTCTTGAAAAAATATTATAAATCAATTTAAAATGGTATTTTAATGCATTGATCGCAGCAGAAAGAACGCAATTTCCTACCAAAAGTACCTATTTTTGTCTCGTATTATGAACCGTAACCTGTACAGTACCCGCACATGTAATATACTGATGGGAAGCTCTTTGGTGCACCTTTCAGATAATGACAGCGAAAATTAGAAACAAACTGGGTCAAAGCCACCAAATAAAGAAATTTAAGGAAAATGTGTAGGAGAGCACACAAAAACTTTAGAGGCCGTTTTCTCAAAACGGCCGTCATACAACTTAATGAATTTAAACATTCTTAACTTCTACATTTTTTTGAGTACAAGCTTTATTTAAGTACCAAAATAATCAGCAGAATGTACACTTTCCAGTGATATGTATATCTCAAAATGCCCAAAATGCTAGTTAAAAGACTGATTTCGTGGTGGGAGGTCACATATATATATATCTTTTGTGAGTTCATTTTAGAATGTCTTTTGTTTCACAGATATACGTCCTTTTCTGGCATATGTGTTGTTCATGCATATGGAATGGAATTTATCTGAACGTAGTAAGCTAGATTTTGAAAAAGATCTTGATAACATACAGGGCTTGTGTGTAGCTTATAGCTTGTGCCATGATAATTTTAGATTGTCTTCAACACATGGCATCAGTGGTGTCAGTGGTCGTTCGAAGGTAATAACACAAACACACACACACACACACACACACACACACACACACACACACACACACCACACACACACACACACACACACACACACACACACACACACACACACACATACAACATACATACACACATACATGGACACACACACACACACACACACTCACACACACTCACACACACACACACACACACACACACACACACGCACAACACACATTTGGTGTTGTTGTTTGTGACCATGCATTTGCGCTTGACAAAGGCCGGTTGGCCGAAAATTTTCGCTTGTCTCGTCTTGTTGTGTTGAATACGCGCTTACTTTGGTTTGCTTGTTCTTCTGGTTAGTGCTTAAGAAATTAATTCTGAGCGTGAAGACGCTATCTTTAGAAAGTGAAACTGAAATTGAGAAACCTGAAAGCGAAATTTGTGTCATCAACTTATCAGACACCAGTCGAGGTTTCTGTGCCACTGGAATATGATGACTTCTGTTTTATGAATCAGTCAAGGTTTTTGTGCCAGTAGCTTGTGATGACTTATGTGTCTGACAATTGCTCCCTCTATAAAAAACAACAACTGGTTGTGCAGATCAAGTTCAGTCGGTCAATAATTCCCTAGTTCCTCAGCTGCTGTTACTGTCACTGCTTGTTTCTCTCCCATTGCATGTCAGTGCTGCTACTGTCTGTCTTTGATCCACCAGTGGTTTATCTGTGAGGTTCCTAATGCATTAACTCTTTCACTCCCTCATCACACCCATCAGTATTTTTGAATCTGTTAACCCTTTCATTTCTTTACTATATCCGTCAGATACTGGAAGGTGGTGGAAGCTGGTGAATGTGGTGGTGGGGTGAAAAAGTTGGCTATTTCTGTTGAGGTCTCTTTATTTTGTTCTCATACAAGAAGCAGCAGGATATGATGAGGGAGTGAAAGGCTTAATCATTATGCGTGAAGCTGTTGGAAGCTGGTAATTGTGGTGAGAACTTGTAAGATTTAATTATTGTTCAGGAAGCTCTTGAGAGTTAGAAGATGTGACTTAGACGCTTCGTGCAAGGCATGAGGCAGGAAGAGCGCACCGACGGGTTTGATCGGCAGAATCTCTGGACATCACTCTGTTCACCAGTTATAGATCTCCGTTAGCCTCTGGCGCCAGTTCATTTTTGGTGTTCCCCTCCATTTTTGGTGTTTCCCTCCTTCGCTGTACTTCAGGGTTCCAGTTCAGGACTTGTCTGGCAGATCTGGAAGACGAAGTCTAGCAGCATAGCCCAGCCAGCTCAGTCAGTGTTATAGATGATGTTGGTAACCGTAATCTGTTTACTTCTTGGCCTTATATCATCGTTTGTCACAAAATCTTTCCATTTCATCTACAGGATCTTACATAGGCACTTAAGGTCAAAGGAGTCAAGCTTCTTCACCTGTCTTGTATTCAGGTGCCACGGTTCACAGCTGTACAGCAAAGTTAAGAGAATGTTGGAATTGTAGAATCGTAATTTTAGGGAGATTTTCTTGCTGTTCCAGATTTTTGACAGTTTGTTGAATGCTGCCTCTGCTTTGCCCATGCGACAGTTCTGTTGTCTAGTCATGTGATTTAAATTGTTGATTGAACTGGCCAGGCAGGTGAAGTCCTTGTCGATCTCAACCTCATTCTGTCCAATGAATGCTTCTGATGGTAATGGGTGATGTCCAGCAAGTATGTTTTGTTTTTTGTTTTTTTGTTTTCTTGGCACTAATGATAAGTCCAGCGCTATCTGCATATTCGCTGATATCACTGAGGAGTGACTAGAGGATTTGAGTGTCTTTAGCTAGCGTGGTGACGTCATCTGCGAAGTCCAAATCGGACAGATAGGTGTGACGAGGGAGTGAAAAAAGTTCACTATTACAGGAGGCTAGTATAAGCTGGTGAATGAGATGAGTGAGTGAAAGAGTAATTATCATGTATTGCGTGTGTTTATCACTGATCATTGTTAAGTCTTAGAGATTTTTTGTTTGTTTTCAGTAACGGATTTCTTTCGGTTTCTTGATACTTTGCTTAGTCAGAAATGGTGAAGTGGATGTGAATTCATTCGTACTTTGTGACACAAATACTGATGGACTTTCTTGTCAATCCGACGGATCAGTAGGCACAGTGGTCCTTTGCCGCCTGGTGTGGATCTTCATGTGGAATACAAGACCAGTCCTGGAAGCTCATGTTCTTCCACAGGTGCTTCATAGGAAAGGGTCCTGCGGCTTTGGGTGCTTGCCTGTATTCCTGACTGGCACGGGGATTTTTTCAAAATTTGGAGGAGGCATGAAAACTTCACCCGTTTCTCTCGCATTCTGATGCTCATTGTTCCACATGTGCCGTATAGTAATTATGATAACATAGAAACACACCACACACACACACACACACACACACACACACACACACACACACACACACACACACACACACACACACTCACACACACACACACACACACTGTCTGTCTGTCTGTCGTCTGTCTGTCTGTTACTCTCTCTGTCTCTGTCTCTCTCTGTCTGTCTGTCTCTCTCCCTCCCCCCCTCTCTCTCTCGGGCGCGCGTGTGCACACATAACAAGAGACCCAGAATCACGCAGACGCTTGCACACCCGCGTACGCGCGCGCGTGCGTACACACACACACACACACACACACACACACACACAATATATATATATATATATATATATATATATATATATATATATATATATATATATATATATATTAGAGCTTTGCTGTTTCTCATTCTTTCTTCAAGTCTATTTGTTCTTGATGCTATCTTTTCTTTTTTTTTCTCCTTTTCGTGAAAGTCCAAGATACATTTGTATAGGTCTGTATACATGGTGATGCTTTCTGTGTTCATTTTAAAAATTGTGTTTCAAGAATATATGCTCATATATGGCATCTGTATTGTTAGTGTGGATGGAATGGAATTTCTCTTAATTGGTAACAGAGGTCTTGAAAAATAAGTTCCAGCACGTAGGGCTTCTGTGCAGGCTTATGGCTTATGCCATGATCATTTTGGATCGTCTCCATCACATGGCATCAGTGGTGTTAGTGCTTATGGAATTTATTGTGAGCGTGAAGACATTATCTTGAGAAACTGAAACTGAAATTGAGTAAACTGAAAGTGAAATTTGTGTCACCGACTTACCAGATGCCAGTCGAGGTTTCTGTGCCACTGGAATATGACTTCTGTGTCAATAACCAAGCAATGTTTTTGCGCTAACACGTTGTGATGACTTATATGTCTAACAATCGCTCCTTATATCTGAAAACTAAGTCGCACTGATCAAGTTCAGTCGGTCAATAATTCCCTAGTTCCTCAGCTACTGTTACTACTGCTGCTTACTCTTCTCCTCTTGCATGACAGTGCTACCACTGTCTGGCCTGGATTCCCATAGTGGTTTTCTGTCGGGGCCTTGATGTGTTAACCCTTGCACCCTCTCGTCTGATCCATCGGTTTCCATCAGCTTCCTGCAAGAAGGTAATGGATATGCTGAGAGAGTGGAATAGTCTGTTTGACTAAACTGTATAACATTAACCTAATCATCGATAGGCAGTTAATAAGCCATATAAAAAGAAAGGTTGTTCATTAATCCTTAGGTCATAAGGGAGTGAGATGGTAGAGATCTCCAATTTTCTTCAGGCCAGGTACCCATTCGTGGATGCTCAGTTACCAATGACAACTCTGAGTCAAACAACGGAAACACCATATGTGAAAAAAATGTTTCACGTGATGATAAAACCACCAGGTTAACAATGGAAACTGAGGCAGTCGTGCATTCGATAACTAATTTCACTGGATGATGAAACGAAA
>CM060307.1:25918911-25926411 GCA_030674185.1 Monoplex corrugatus
TGTGTGTATATGTGTTAAGGATAAGCGTGCTATGCCGTATTTCCTAGTTGTCACTGTGTCACAAGCGGCTCAAGAGTGAAAGGAATAGCGGGGCTAGTTGTGTAAACAGTAGCCTTGTCCATAAGCACCGTTTTAATGTCTGTACACAGCTCTGTCAACAAACCAGTCAGTTGTTCCCAGATCCCGCTCGTGTAATCTTTCCGCTGATGTAACAAATAACTGACGTTGAGTTAATTGTATTGAACCATCGGGATTGAACTTGTAGACAGATTTACACACAGCTGCTGACTGGATACAAAGTGGCAGATGGTCTTTGACAGTGGATTAACCCTTGGACTCTCGCACTCTGTCCACCAGCACCCTGCATTGTGAACCATGCTGGCAAAGGAAAATCTGAACCTTTTGACTCCCTTACCCCTTCCACCAGCTTCCTGTAGGAAGCTGGTGGATAGGGTGAGGGAGTCAAAGGGTTAAAACACAATCATGTTGTATCGTACGTAACAGCAGGGATAACCAGAAGGCTAGAGTACCTAAAAATATTGGAGAGAGAGATTGATTTTCCAAGTCCATCCCCTTGAAGACCAGTTAACCCTCTGGCCTTTCTGAAAGCCTTGATAACATAAAATTGGGTGGCGCTGCACTGCGGCGACGCGCTTTCAAAAAAGAGTAATATGCTCTCTATAATTTTCCATTGCTTTTATTGTTTCTCCCCATTTATAGCCATGTGTGTGTGTGTGTGTGTGTGTGTGTGTGTGTGTGTGTGTGTGTGTGTGTGGTGCGTGTGTGTCTGTTCAGCGCTTAGATTTGATTTTTATCAAGATTTTGCGCTATATAAATATTGTGATTATTATTATAATTATTATTGTTATAACCCAAGTTTAACGTGGTAAATCCGCTGTGACAGAAGAAATAGATATGAAATAAGATGGGAATAAATATAATGTACTGGAAAGCACAACGATATATACATGTAGTTGATATTGGTGTAATGTTTTAAGAGAAACCTCCACTTTCAAAAAACACAACCACTACAGTTAACAAATCATACATCTTTGATTACAACTCAGCTAACCACTCAGAACCATTCAATTTTTTTTCAGGGACATAATAAAAGCATTAAACAAAGCTAAACATATAAGCTCATTCCTTTGTAAGCGCCAAGTCCAAGACCCATGTCTCCTTAGTGATTGTATCCACCCAGCTCATTGCTGACGAATCCCAAGATAACTCGGAAAAGCAGTGATTCACTCTCAGCACCGACTTCTGTATAATTATGTTCATTATAGCGAACTCGAGAACCAAAACTCGTCTGTATCCATCAATTCTCAATCCAGACCATGTTTATCGAGTTACCTCCCTTTACCAGTCTTCCAGCTTACGTGTGAATTGTATTTAGCAGTCTTTCTTTCTTTTGTTTTGTTTGTTTTGTTTTTGTGCACTAAAAATGTTGAAACATGAGAAATATAGGGCGGGTTAAGTAGGCAGCCTCAGGCAATAGTGTCCTGAATGAGTTGTGTTCTTCTTCTCTGCAGCAGTGTCCTGAATGGGTTAAGAGTGCTGTTGGCCTCGGGCAGATGTGTCCTGGGTGGGTTAAGAATGCTGTTGGCCTCAGGCTGATGTGTCCTGAATGGGTTAAGAATGCTGTTGGCCTCGGGCAGATGTGTCCTGAATGTGTTAAGAGTTCCGTTGCCCTCAAGCAGGGGTGTCTCGAGTGGGCTCAGAGTGCTCTGTTGGCATCAGGCAGTAGTGTCTAGAACGGGTTAACACTTTGACTCCCGCACCCTATCCAACAACTGCAGAAACTTTAACTCTTTGACTCTCTTACACTATCCACCATCTCCCTGCAGGAAGGTGGTGGATAGGGTGAGAGAGTGAAAGGGCTAAGTTTTTGCTTTGCTACCATGGTTGACAAAAATGCAAGATTCTGGTGGACAGGGTGCGGGAGTCAAAGGGTTAAAGCAGTTTACACACAGTCATTGAAGCTTGCAGGGGACCAGGGAGGTTTGCAGTGTGGGTACAAGTAAAGATGAAGATGTTCCATAACTCTGAAGATGAAGGGAATTGAGGTTGTTGAGATTACGTTGTAGGCATTTCTTAATTTTCTCTTAGTCAGCATCATGATAGCTGTGCTCATCCTTCTTCCTTGCTGTTTTGCCTTCATTAGTCCTGAACATGCTCAAGGACATATTCACAGCTATATGGACTGAAGATAGTGCTCAAGTTTTCCCCAAGTCGGACTGGAACACGTGTTGTACAGTCAGACTGGGTGGCGGGAACTAGACGTTCAGTGTGGACAAGGGATATACTTTTTGAATATTTTTTGCCGATCAGCAGGAACGAATCTGATCCATATTTGGGAGACGTACTCATGGTCTTCGGGTGACTGACAGCACAACGGTGTATCTCCTCACTTCCAAAGCATGTAATTACTGAATTTCCGTATCCCTGACCATCGGACAGCCGTCTGTTTACCTGTGTCCAAACAGTGTTGTAACAGTGGTAGGTCCTGTTGATAATAGAACTTAGAAGAGACCTGCAAGAATCGGATAACCGACTACCCCTGATCGGAGATGAAATACCGTCAGCATTCCATAGAAATAATATAAAAACACAACATGGCTTGCTATTACTTGGTTGTGCCACTGTGTGTCTATCATTATTCGAACTCCTTCCATAATGGAGAGGGGGGGTGGGGAGGCATCATCTGCATCATGTGACATAGGATACAACTCACCAGCTCAATTTCCGCAAGCAGCAAAATATTCCCCACGCCATTTGAGGTCCCCCTTACAAGGGGGTATGCTTATTCAGTTTGGCTCTTTGATGGAGCGCTTACTTTTGTAGATGCAGATGCTATTCACAATGTCATCGTTTAAAAAGGCCACACGGCCGAAATTTAAGTACTGAAATTCAACGTCTTTGTTGCTCTTTTAACTCTCTCTCTCTCTCTCTCTCTCTCTCTCTCTCTCTCTCTCTCTCACTCTGTCTCTCTCTGTTTCTGTCTCTGTCTCTCTCTCTCTCTGCTTCTGTCTCTGTCTCTCTCTCTCTCTCTGTGTCTGTCTCTCTATCTCTCTGTCTCTCTCTCACTCTCTTTATCTCCATGTATGTATGTGTATATAACAATATGTTATGATAATGCTCGATAACTTAGATATGAACAGCTTGCGAGGAGACTGAAAGCCTATGGTGGTGCCAGCCAATATCGATCTTGAAGGGTCCTCATTATATTTTAATGACAGGGTCAGTAAACGGTCTTCGTACTGCGGTGTCTGAGGAGGTGTGCACGCGGTGCTGAACTGGGCTCGGATACTTCTGGAAATTCTTCATGTTTTGCCCCATTCCAGACACACATTCGCATAACCCTTTCATTTTTTCACCCAGTCCACAAAATTTCAGTATGTGTGTGGTACATAGGATGAGGGAATGAATTGGTTACACCACTTACAGTGTGCCAAAGCTGGTGGATATAGTAAAGGAATGAATGCTTGAAGGTGTACTTGGAAGCTGGTGGATAGAGTAAGACTGAAAGAATTGATGTGTGCCAAAGGTGGGAGGTAGGATTAGAGCTAAAGAGTTAAGATATGGGAAAGCTGGTGAATAGGGCGAGGTAGTGAAAGAATTAAGGTGTGGCAAAGCTGATGGAAAGAGTGAAAGATTTAAGGTGTGCAAAAGCTGTTGAATAAGGTAAAAGAGAGTGAAGACGTTGAGGTCTCCAAAGCTAGTGGATGGAGACTGGGAGTGAAAAAAATTAAGGTGAGGCAAAGCTGCTGGACAGGGTGAGAGTAAAAGAATTAAATGTGTACCTGGAAGCTGGTGGATAGCGTGAGAGAGTGAAAAAGTTGAGATGCGACAAAGTTGGTGGATAGGGTGAGAGAGTAAACGAGTTGAGGTGTGCTTGAGAGCTGGGAATGGCGTCAGAGAGTGAAAGAGTTAAGATGCTGTCACAAAGCTGGGGGATAGAGTGACATTTCCTTAGAGTCAGTACATGTACCCAATTATATATACGATGAGAAAGCGTGTAAGGCTTTATAGAACATACACAGCGGATTGAACCGGCAAAGCAGAAAATCATAGAAAGAGGTGACAGAAAGCAAAGAAAAAAGGAAAAAACACAGAGGGTGACGGAAAAAAAGGAAATTTCTAGCACAGAATTTCCAGAAGGTGGGAATACTATTTGTACTGAAATAGCCCCTGGCATTGCCGGGGGGAAGAACATAGCACTGTCACGGAAATAAAACACGTTTCTAACAAGGGTTTCAAAGCTGTGTATGGACGCAGTGTTCACAAGGCTGATAGTTTTTTTGTCTTGTACTAGGTAGGGTTGTGGGGTGGAGGGCGGGTTTTGTTGCGGTGTTGTCTGTCAGTGGATGAAATATTGAAGTGTGCCCGTTGACTGGGGGATCCCTATGGAGCAAAGAAGGATCGATACTCATTGTCCTGGATTAATTGGGTACAGGCAGGGCCACCCGGATGACACGGTCTTCTAGACAAACATTGCTTGCCCTGAAATTGCTGTAACAAGCGACCAGTTTGCCCAGCTCCCCCCCCTGCCCCCACCCTTTGTCTCTGTACCCTGTCCTCCTTTCATTTCCCCCACCCTGTTTGGCCCCAAGAATTTTGACCATGTCTAACTAGTCAACATGCCGAGGTGATAAGAGTTACTATTCTGGGGCCACACAGTTGAACGTCATCTACTTTACTTATGCATCATTGAGGATGTTGTTCGATTTTGTTCTGAGTAAATCGGAGGTGTCTATATTTCTCAGGCCTGGTGGATTCCAATAAGGAAGCAAAGAGTACAGCCTTGTCACGCAGTCTCAGTCCGAAATTGAACTCCACGCTTGGAATAAATTCCATATGCTCTGAGGCCACCGATGTCACGTCATATAATCCAAAATAAACATGGCATAAACGATAAGTCCGTAGATAAACCCTATACGTTAGTAAGGTCTTGAAGTCTGACCTAGAGTGTGGGTTTTATGTCTGTTTTTGTTTCAGTTTGTCAGTGGAACAACCTAGGCTACATGGTAATGGAATATATGCCTCCATCTGCAATGTTATATCTCTCTGCCTCCTCCCTCGAAAAACAAAATAAAACAAAACAACAAAACACATACGCACAACAACAACAACAACAACAGCAATGTGGAAGCGGATAAAACACAGCACCTCAGCATATCCTGTATGTTTCAAGAAAAAAGAGCAAATTGCAAGTGTGGCTAAACTATTTTCTTATTTCAAAAAGTTTATTGAAATCGTAGATGCATAATCCATGATCCTTCACATTTTAGAATGATTATTGCATTTTTTTTTTCTTTTCTCTTCTTTCCTGATTAAATTATCCTGATCTTCTTAACTTGGTTTCCAGCTGATGGATTCTTTTACTCCGCGTTTCATGGTCTGATTCTTTTCTCTTATCAAGGACAGTGTCAATGTATTTCTCATGTTATGTAGTACATGCTTAACTCTGTCTCTCCCTTGCCCTACCCATCAGCTTTCTGCAGTAGGGCGAGGGAATGAAAGGGTTAAATATCTCTGGCCAGAGTTTTTGATTGATCGAGTATTATGCTAGGTATATGCGCATGAGATCTGTCGTGAAACTTGAAAGAACTTTTTGATCATGATACACTTCATTACACAAGACGGAAATTCAGCTGAAATGCTGTATGCGTATCAGCTAAACGGAAATAAAATTGCTTCTTCTCGTGATGAAAGAAGTAGATCGGCAATGTGACTCAGACCTGGCGAATATTGCTGAAAGAAAGGGGAAAAAATAAAGAAGAAGGAGACATTAGAGTGGAAACTTTTCTTCCCACTGAAATGCAGATGTAGTTTTTGTACTGCTCTTTACGTTTCTGTTTTTTTTTTCTCTTCTTTTTGTGACATCTTCATTTGTCTTTGTCTTCTGTACTGGTCTATTCATGTTTTGTTTTATAGTAACCCATGTTCTTCTTTTTTCTCTTCTCTTCTCTGTCTGCTGTCTGTCTGTCTGTCTGTCTGCCCCATGTTCTTCTTTTCTTCTCTTCTCTTCTCTGTCTGTCTGCCTGTCTGTCTGTCGCTCTCTCTCTCTCTCTCTCTCTTTTCTCTCTCTCTCTCTCTCCCTACTTCATCAAATGTTTTCTTGAATTCAGCAGCTGGCTACTCCGGATCTGATGTCACGAGTTCATTTTCATTCTGCAACACAAAAACTGCCTGGTTGCTGTCCATCTTCATGCACCAATCATTCTGGTGGTGTCAGCTTCATGTTTCATGAATACTGTTTCCTCCACTCATCTCCCTTTCATTTCAAAATCTTGAAATATTGAAACAGTCTGCCAGATAACAGGGCAGAGGCAGGGTGGAGTGCATGTGGAATTGTCCGAGTATGATGAATCCACCTTGAATAAACTCCAAACTCCCACAGATCAGAGAGAGAGAGAGAGAGAGAGACAGACAGACAGACAGGGACAGACAGGCAGGCAGGCAGAAAGAAGGTATAGCACTGTCACGGAAATAAAACACGTTTTTAAGAAGGGTTTCTAGAAAAGAGCTGTGCACGGAAGGTGTGTGTCACGGGGATGATAGTTTTTGTCTTGTGATAGGTAGGGTTGTGGGGTGGAGGGCGGGTTTGTTGCGGTGTTGTCAGTGTGCTTGTTGACTGGGGGATGTGTGTAGAGCGGAGAAGGATCGATGCTCATTATCGGGGATTAATTGGGCTTAGACTGGGCCACCCGGATGACACCAACTTCTAGACAAACACTGCTTGTCCTCAAATTGCCGTAACGTGTGACCAGTTTGTCCAACCCTCGTCCTGCCCCCCACCCCACCCCACCCCACCCCCTTGTCTGTGCACCATCTCCTCCCTTTATTTTCCCCACCCCATTTGGCCCGACAGAACTTTGACCATTTTTAACCAGTCAACACGCTGAAGTGATTAGCGCAACGTGTTACTCATTGGTGGTGGGGGCAGGTTCAAATCCCTGTCAGTCCAGAATGTGATTTTTGGCCCTGACCGTCTCCTAGCCTGAGTTGCTATAGGTTTTTTGGGAAGCCCGGGGCCATACCGTTAACTCTCATCCACTTTTTCATGCGTTATTGAAGGCATTGCTAAGTGTTTTTTTTCCTGAGAGACGCAGCAGTTGTCTGCCTCAATCTCTCAGGCCTGGCTTATTGCAGTAAGTAAGTAAGCGTTGAATACTGTCCTGTCACGCATTCTCAGTCCAAAATGGAAATCCGTAGAATAGTTGCTATTACCCCCATTCTCATCATATCGCGTTGTAAAAAATCGTCCAAGATCCCATTGCCCTTCATACGCTGCTGTCATGGTGACTTCATTTCAGTTGGTTTGGAGGCGTGCTGGAGACATGAATTGAGCGGCATATGGTTAGTGAAACATGAGCAGTGCAGAAGATGAGAATTTAAAATTAAACATAAAAACAAATGAACGAACAAGCAAGCAAGCAAACAAACATTCAAACAAATTTTGGAGTGGCAATCATTATACAGTATTAGACAAACGCG
>CM060307.1:25933911-25936411 GCA_030674185.1 Monoplex corrugatus
GCCCTCGCTTGTTACCCGAGTTCTGTATAAGACTCGTAGGTGATAAACAGCACATGCGGAATCATTCAGAAATATTGTCCCTTTCTTGAACAAACCGAAGCGTTTAAGACAAATGAAGTAGCAATCTGTCGCTCTCCCAAATATCTATTTTGGTTCCCCCTAGGAGGCGTTATGTCACGCTCAGTGCTGGGCGTTTCGGGGGAAAAAAACGAACTAATGTCTGTGCTGAAGCAGATTCCAGCTCATTACCTGAAGTGTCTCTGGCTTAAAGCAAAAGCGAACATTGAACCTCAGCGAACATTGCATTGAACCTTAGCGAACATTGCATTGAACCTCAGCGAACGTTGAACCCGATGAAGCCATTGTCGTTATACACAAGTACTTATAGTGCCATTGTAGTATTGAAATGAGAAGCTTGACACCACAACAGTTCTACTAATATTGAATGGGTCTACCATTGACAGTACAGTAGAAACAATATTGCTAATACTGAATGGGTACGCCATTTACAATACCAGAGTACTGCCAATATTGAATGGGTCTTCCATTGACAGTACAATAATTACAGTACTGCTAGTGTTGAATGGGCCTGCTATTTACACTACAACAGTAAATACTGCTAATATTGAATGGGTCTGCCATTTACATTACAACAATACTGCTGATATTGAATGGGCTTGTCGCTGACACTATAACAGTAAATGCTGCTAATATTGAATGGGTCTGCCATTTACACTACAACAATACTGCTAATGTTGAAAGGGTCTGTTACTGACACTATAACAGTAAATACTGCTAATATTGAGTGTTGGGTCTGGCTTTGACAGTACAAAGATAAATACCGCTGATATTTGATGGGTCTGCCATTGACACTAAAAGAGTAAATGCTGCGTACATTGAATGGTGTCTGCCATTTACACTAAAACACTAACAACAATGCAAATATTGAATGGGTATGCCGTTTACATTACAACAATACTACTAATATTGAATGGGTCTGCCATTTACACCGCAACAATACTACTTATATTGAATTGGTCTGCCATTTACACCACAGCAATACTACTTATATTGAATGGGTCTGCCATTTACACCACAACAATACTACTAACATTGAATGGGTCTGCTGTTTACACCACAACAATACTACTAACATTGAATGGGTCTGCCATTTACACCACAACAATACTACTTATATTGAATGGGTCTGCCATTTACACCACAACAATACTACTTATATTGAATGGGTCTGCCATTTACACCACAACAATACTACTTATATTGAATGGGTCTGCCATTTACACCACAACAATACTACTTATATTGAATGGGTCTGCATTTACCACAACAATACTACTTTATTGAATGAGTCTGCCATTTACACCACAACAATACTACTAACATTGAATGGGTCTTCTGTTTACACTTCAACAGTGCTGCTAATGTTGAATGGTTTTGCCATTTACACTACAACAATACTGCTAATATTGAATGGATCTGTCTTTTACACTACAACAATGCTGCTAATATTGAACAGGTCTGCCGTTGACTCTACAAACAACAACAACAACAACAACAACAACAACAACAACAACAACAACAAAAAGTACTGCTGATATTGAATGGGTCTCCCGTTGACACCAAGGCAGCTGTTATTGTTGAATAGGTCTGCCATTTACACTTCAACAGTTACAGTATTGCTGATATTGAACGAGTCTGCCTTTTACACTGCAAGTGACAGTGAGATACGGCATGTGACAGTAACAATACTCCTAACATCGAATGGGTCTATCACTGACACTACTACAGTGACGTACTACTGATATTGAACGAATCTGCTTTTTACACTGCATGTGACGGTAACAATGCTTCTAATATTGACTGGGTCTGCCAGTTTACACTACAGTAAATACAGTCGGGGTAGGATTTAATGGGTCTGCCTTTGACTCCACGACATTAAATACTCCTGTTGTTGAAGAGATCTGCCAATGACACTGCTAATATTGACTAGATCTGCCCTTTACACCACAACGCTAACAATACTGCTATATCGAATGGGCTTGCTAGTTAGGTGAATGGTGACTATGTGTTTAGTCTTCTTTCCAGCTTGCTTTGATCTGAACGTGTATTTATGACTTGACATCTGTTCATTAGCGTGAAAGTAATGACAGTAGTTTGTCAACCTTTGTAATAGTCGTGAAGAGGGCTAATGGTCTTCTCCCTTTCTCCTCACCGACTTCTGCTTGCCCTAAGTGCGTGGACCACATCTGCCTTCGCCCATATGTATGCTTCTTAAAGGACATTGTGCTCTTTTTGTATTACTGTATTTCAGTTCATGGAATTCATGAATTTATTTTAACTACGACAACTGAGCCTTATGTACAAAACTAAAGCTTTTCTGTATAAACGATGCATAAACACTTTTCTGTATAAACGATGCATAAACATGTTTGTAAAGCTGTAGTTCATGTATATGAATCTGTGATGTTTTATAGTATTG
>CM060307.1:25941411-25951411 GCA_030674185.1 Monoplex corrugatus
ATACAACTATTGGTCCAGACCGAATGTCTGGCCAGCCATGTAATACATTCCATTATTTCTACCACTGTCTTATGCCCTTAAAAGTTTTTGAAACAAGTACCCCGAGTCTTTTTTGTGTGTAGTTGTTAGTTTTGTCTCTAGTTTATTTTTTTTATTTTTCATGTGTTTACTTGTTAGGTTTGTCTTTTGTGTACTTGTGTTCTATTTGATATTGTGCTCTGTCTCTGTCTCTCTGTCTCTGTCTGTCTGTCTGTCTGTCTGTCTCTCTCTCTCTCTCTCTCTCTCTCTGTGTGTGTGTGTGTGTGTGTGTGTGTGTGTGTGTTTCTACTAGAAATATATCTGTGTTTCTACTAGAAATATAGTACGAATTTATCTCTAATATTACCTCCCAGAGTGGAGAAATTACCCAGATGTCATCAGCAAGACAGGCATGAGACCAGACATCGCTCTCCACTCTGACTCCTCGAAACAAGTGATTCTGATAGAACTCACTGTGCCATACGAAAGCAGAATGGAAGAAGCACATATCTACAAGACCGAAAAATACGCAGGTCTTGCCAGCACCCTGAAGAAAGCAGGTCTGCGGGTCAAAATCTTCGCCATAGAGGTCGGGGCAAGAGGGTTTGTGGGCACCTCCGCTTATGATCTCATGAAACAACTCGCCATTTCTGGGAAGAAGAGGACTAGAGCCCTTAAAGCGATGGCAGAGGCAGCAGAAAGGAGCTCAAGCTGGATCTGGGCAAGGAGGAACCAAAAAAAGTGAACTTCATAAGGATTAAATTCCCTACAGATGATGTGTGCCCCGTTAGCACATTGGTAAAACCGCGTACCGCAGTTCTGAAGCGCAGAATCGCCCAGGTTCGATCCCCGGCGTGGGAAAAAAAAAAAAAATAGACAACAGCAGAAGGGCATCCAGGAGTCATGACCTGGATGTGGCCCGGCCCCCCGAGAGTGTAAGGAATTCAGGGCCGAAACACTTGTCTAAAGGGGGTTACTTCTCTGAAGACCTTCTGTTGTCTAGCTCTCCCTAGAGTTTCTTTCTACCTGCACATGGTCAGTCCATTGACTTCCGGGAATAGTTCGGAGGACATTCGGGAAAGACCGAAGGACACTGGGAAAGACTAGATCTGCGGGCTTTGTGGGTTGGCTTCCCACCTTGCCTTTGATAACATGCCACGAGTTTTCCAAATGAAAGATGCTCCCAGGATTCACCGAAAGGGGGAGAGAATGATGAATCCATCGGCACTGACTCCATCACGACTGGAAACGCACAACGGACCATGATTAATGACCAGTTGGAATTTCCGTGTGCGTGTGGAAGGAGATTCACCACCAAACGCGGCATGAAGATCCACAGGACAAAAATGGGCTGTTTGAAGACACATACGAACCAGCAGCAGCGCACTGCGATAGCAGGTGAGACGTTGGATGACCAAGGCCAGGAATTAAACCATAGTGCCAAGGACATCCACGCTGACGGTTCTGATGCGGATTTTGCACAAGCTCTTAACGCCAAACGTGGAAAACTCAATTTGCCGCCTGCCGGTGCAAAAGAACAATGGGAGAAATTAGATGAGGAACTTGTCCTTAAGCTGAATGCGCTAATAGGGAACAGTACGCTGGAACACAAACTTGACACATACGGAGACATCATATACTCTATCTGCAGGGACACTTATGGAGTGAAGCAGCCAAAGACAAAAACGCCTCCCCAGAAATCCAGAAGACAGCAACAGATGGAGAGCATCCGGAGGGAGAAAAGGAAGCTTAAAAAGCGAATGAAAACTGCCTCAGAATTCGAGAAGCAAGGGCTCCTGGAACTCTGGAAAGATCTGAAGGCCAAACACAATGCTCTCAGCAAAGTGGAATCAGCAAGGCGAAGAAAGAGCAAAAAGAAGAAGACTCAAGATCGTTTCTTCAAAGATCCCTTTGACTTTGCAAGAAAGCTGTTTGAACAACCCAAATCAGGGACTCTCACAGTGGGCAAGGAAACCCTAGAGCACCATCTCAGGGAAACATATTCCGATGCTCAGCGCGAGGCACCACTTGAAATCCAAAATCTGGTTTGGCCTGCAGCGCCAGAAGGAAAATTCAATAACAAACCACCAACACTGGATGAAGTGAAGAACGTAGTAAAGAAAGCCAGAGCCAAGTCAGCACCTGGACCAAACGGAATACCATACCTGCTCTACAAGAAATGCCCAAAAGTGCTCGAGTGGCTCCACAAGATGATTCGATCAGCATGGAGGAACCAGAAGATCAGCGACCAATGGATGAGAGCTGAAGGAGTGTACATTCCGAAGGAGCAGAACTCCAGCAGCATCAATCAGTTCAGGCCAATATCACTTCTGAACGTCGAGGGGAAAATCTTCTTCTCTGTTATGGCAGCAAGATTGACAAAATACCTGACTGAAAACAAGTATCTGGATATGTCAGTCCAAAAGGGAGGCATACCAGGAATGCCTGGATGCTTGGAACATGCCACGTTGATTTGGGATGCCATCCAAAAAGCAAGAACAGAGAAGAGAGACATTGACGTAGTTTGGCTTGATCTGGCGAATGCATATGGATCAGTTCCACACGATATGATCCAGCTGGCTCTTGAAATGTATCACATCCCAGAAAACATCCGAACAATGCTGAGGAAGTATTTCCAAGGGTTCTCAATGCGGTTCTCTACCAAAGAATACACCACGGACTGGATAGACCTAGAGGTGGGCATTGCAATGGGCTGTGCAATCTCTCCCATACTGTTCGTGTTGGCAATGGAAGTCATCTTGAAAGCTGCAATGAAGAGTTCAGGTCCAGTGAATCTGGGAGATGGATACCAGATGCCTCCTCTGAAAGCTTTCATGGATGACACAACAGTCTTGTCCACGGATGAGGAAGAGACACACCAAATCTTAAAGCAGCTGGATGAGCTGGTGGCCTCTTCAAGAATGAGGTTCAAACCTAAGAAATCCCGAAGTCTCTCACTGCGAAAAGGAAAAGTGGCAGATTCAGTCAAATTCATGGTAGCCAACCAAGCCATCCCCACTGTCACAGAAGAGCCAGTAAAAAGTCTCGGAAGATGGTATGATGACTCCCTGAAAGACACACAAAGGGGATGTGAAACCAAGCAAACAGCAGAAGAAGGCCTGAAGAAAATAGATAACTGCGGACTGCCAGGCAAATACAAAGTCTGGTGTCTACAGTTCATGCTGATACCAAAGCTGCTGTGGCCACTGCTAATCTATGACATTTGCACCAGCACAGTCGAAGCAATGGAAGCCAAAATCAACAAATACACAAGAAAATGGCTCGGTGTCCCACCTGGTCTCACTGATGTTGCATTCTACTGTCGTCAAGCAATGCTGAAGCTACCTCTGAAATCCATAGTGGAGGAATACAAAGTTGGAAAAGCAAGACTGTTGAGCATGCTGGAGGAATCGGAGGACAATATCGTGAGAGCAGTTCATCCAAAGCTGAGAACTGGCAGAAAGTGGAAAGTCCAAGAGGCTGTAAACAATGCCAAGAGAAACCTCAGCATCAAAGAAATAATTGGACACACGCAAACCAACAGACAGGGACTGGGAGCAACAAAAATGCAGTGGTGGTCCAAAGCCAAAGGGAAGGAAAAAAGAGACATGATCATACAGGAGTTGAAGGAAGAAGAAGATGTCAAAAGAGTGCAGAAGGCAGTCCAGCAAGGTCAACAGGGGCAATGGACAACATGGGACAGTGCACTCCAAAGAAGTCTCAGCTGGAACGATATGTGGCACATGGCTCCTCTAAGGATAAGCTTCCTCCTCAGATCTGTATATGACCTGCTCCCCTCGAATGCAAACTTAGTGAAATGGGGGAAAGCAGACGACCCAGCATGTCCGCTCTGTCAGAAGAAACAAACAGTGGAACATGTCCTAAGCTCTTGCAAAGTAGCGCTAGCCCAAGGAAGGTATACATGGAGGCACAACCAAGTTCTGAAAGTGATCACAGATGTGGTTAGCGAAAAAACCATGACCCCAAACGCACCAATTGCTATGACAACGTTCTACAAAGCAGGAGGGAAACAGGTCTGGCCCGAAAGGGCTATGACAACCAGCACATTGCCAAAGGGTCTTCTGGATGGAGCAGTCGACTGGGAGTGTACAGCAGACCTCCCAGAGTGGAGAAATTACCCAGATGTCATCAGCAAGACAGGCATGAGACCAGACATCGCTCTCCACTCTGACTCCTCGAAACAAGTGATTCTGATAGAACTCACTGTGCCATACGAAAGCAGAATGGAAGAAGCACATATCTACAAGACCGAAAAATACGCAGGTCTTGCCAGCACCCTGAAGAAAGCAGGTCTGCGGGTCAAAATCTTCGCCATAGAGGTCGGGGCAAGAGGGTTTGTGGGCACCTCCGCTTATGATCTCATGAAACAACTCGCCATTTCTGGGAAGAAGAGGACTAGAGCCCTTAAAGCGATGGCAGAGGCAGCAGAAAGGAGCTCAAGCTGGATCTGGGCAAGGAGGAACCAAAAAAAGTGAACTTCATAAGGATTAAATTCCCTACAGATGATGTGTGCCCCGTTAGCACATTGGTAAAACCGCGTACCGCAGTTCTGAAGCGCAGAATCGCCCAGGTTCGATCCCCGGCGTGGGAAAAAAAAAAAAAAATAGACAACAGCAGAAGGGCATCCAGGAGTCATGACCTGGATGTGGCCCGGCCCCCCGAGAGTGTAAGGAATTCAGGGCCGAAACACTTGTCTAAAGGGGGTTACTTCTCTGAAGACCTTCTGTTGTCTAGCTCTCCCTAGAGTTTCTTTCTACCTACCATGTAAATGTTATATTCTCTTAAAGCACTCAATCTGGTTGGGTCTTTTGATAAGAGCTGTGTTTTCAAGATGTCATGTCTCCAGTTCGATCCCACCCCGCAACATTTAAACAAAACAAAACAACAAAACCAAAACAAAACTTACAAAAACAAAACTGGCCTGTTCGCTGCTCATATTAATGCTTCAATCATTCTGATGATGTCAACGTAGTGTTTCATAGATCTTTTCTCTTCTACCCCCACTCTGTCCATTTCCAGACATTGTCATCGCTTTGGATATTGTACAGGCTTAAGGTGTCTGCCAGATAATTGATGGCTGTTTTCGGTGGAACGCATATGGAATTGTCCGAGTGCTATGAATTCCTCTTAAACAAACTCCAAATTGTTATGGTTCAGTAGTCGGTCATGAGAGAACCATGGAATCTCCGTTCATTTTTGCCAATGGCAGAGACCTAAGCTGGATAGGTCAGCTACGGTTTTTGGTTTGGTAAATAGTGTCACTGCTCATGAAGTGCTCCCAAGCCGCGTGTGTCATAACCTCTGACAGCCAAGTCCAACTCCTGGCTATCTCGTGGTGGAACTGTTTTGTCTGACAAGGAGAAGGGATGAAAGGCGAGCCACTGGGGACTCAAACCAGATAGCTTTGAGCGGGTGAGGTCCGTCGTCCTTGGTTGGTAGTTCACTTAAGGGAAGGAAACCCCTCATTTCAAACCTCCACTGCTTTGCGGCTTTACTGGAACTTAGGGAAAGGCTTTGGGAGTAAACCACGAGGATAAATCTGGAGCCGTAGCCTCTAAGGCAGTTCATTGTTGATTTCAGCATTGTTCTGGCAATTTCTGTGACAGCACTGGTGCCAAGCTGCATGGACTCTGGGCCTTCGCTTGGACTACATCAGCGATGTGGAGAAGAGGGACCTGCTGCATGAGCAGCAGCTTGTTTTCCATATCACCCTTGCCTACTCCTGCGCTCCGGAGAGGACACTCCAGCGCTGCTGCGAAGCAGCGACATAACACGAAAAATGACAGTTACCGATTATAAGTCTCAGCACTCCATTGGAGAAGAATGATGCACCAGGGGTCATCGTGCCTTATTGGATAACTACCACCCGCTTTATACTGGGCAGCCCCCTATCAGTAAGGTAATATCTCGCCGCTGTTCGCCTGCCTTACTGGATGCATGGGGTTTAGGGCTGTGAAAATCCTGACAAGCGGAATGCAAAACACAAAAGCCAGCACGCTATTCTTACAATTACAATTACAGTTACAATATTTATATAGCGCAGCATTTTGATAGAAATCAAATCTAAGCGCTGAACAGACACATATGCACGCAGCACACACGCACGCACGCACACACACACGCACGCACGCACCACACACAACACACACACACACACACACACACACACACACACACACACACACACACACACACACACACATGGCTATAAATGGGGAAAAGAAGAAAAGCAATGGAAAATTATAGAGAGCATATTATATACAAATATATATTACAATGTGATTCCACTCCGAGCGGAGACAGGCTGCAGAGAGGGTTGAATGAGGTCAGGATTTCATGCAGAGGAGAAAAGGTGAGTTTTGAGAGCGGACTTGAAGGAGACAAAAGTAGGTAGCTGACGGACTGAGAGAGGAAGTTTGTTCCAGGAGAGTGGACCAGAAACAGAGAAGGCTCGTGGACCATAGGTATTGAGCTTAGTGCATGGAAAGCGAAAAGTCAGAGGATCGGAGGCAGAGCGGAGGGTACGTGAGGGAAGATAGATCTCAAGTAGGCTTGACAGGTAATCGGGGGCTGCGTTATTGAGGCTTTTGTAGCAGATGGTGTCTAGTTTGTACTGTATGCGCTTTGATACAGGGAGCCAGTGAAGTTGTGCCAGGAGAGGAGATATGTGGTCAGCTTTTTTCTTTTTGAGTACAAGGCGTGCAGCATTGTTTTGAATGCGCTGTAGGATGTGAACGGTGGAGGCAGAAAGACCAGACAGGAGTGAATTGCAATAGTCAATGCGAGACATTATTCTTCTCTCGGTGATGTTTTCACAGGGGCTTTATTATGTCATGCTTAGCGCAGTGCGTTTGGAGAGAATTCAAAGTGACTGACGTCTGTTCTGAAGCAGACACAAGTTCATTACCCGGAATGTCTCTGGATGAAGCGACAGCGAACATTGAACCTGATGAGGTTACCCTGTTCATGTGGGCTTATGGCTACATGTAGCTACTGAGAATGACGCCGCGCCATACCATTAACTCTAATAAACCTTGACCGTATATATTATAAGCCTTCTTTCTCTCTTCCTCCTTGTCCTCTCTCTCTCTCTCTCTCTCTCTCTCTCTCTCTCAATGGCGCCATACCATTAACTCTAATAAACCTGGACCGTATATATTAAAAGTCTTCTTTCTCTCTTCCTCCTTGTCCTCTCTCTTTCTCTCTGTCTGTCTGTCTGTCTGTCTGTCTCTCTCTCAATGGCGCCATACCATTAACTCTAATAAACCTAGACCGTATATATTATGTCTTCTTTCTCTCTTCCTCCTTGTCCTCTCTCTCTCTCTCTCTCTCTCTCTCTCTCTCTCCGCTCTCTCTCTCTCTCTCTCATCACACACACAAGTAACATCAAGTACACAAGTGACATCAATCATTTCAAATTTTAGAGTCATTAGTACACAATGCTGTTGATGCCTTACTTGCATGTGTGTATGTATGCTCGCACACACACACACACACACACACACACACACACACACACACACACATACAAACGCACTTACGCACACGCGCATGCACACACATAAGCGTGACACTATAACAGTAATACCACCGATAATATTGAAGAGATGAGCTATTTAGATGAACGGTGACTCCAGCCGGCTTTGAAATGAACGTGTAGGCTAGCTGAGACTTCACAAGCTGTTCATTAGCGTGGAAGTAACGACAGTATTTTGTCAGGCTCTGCAGTAGTCATGAATAGGGCTAATGGCCATGGCCACACCGCTTCACCATCCCCACCGGCCTCCGCTTTATCTGGTGACCTGTTGACAGATTTCATAGACCACGTCTCCGTGCTTCCTTTTGGACATGAATTTGTAACGTTGAACAAATGAAGACAGAGGAAAACAAGAACAAAGAATATATAGCCCACAACTCTCCAGTCAAATATGACTTGGAAAAGTTCGAACAAGGAAAGAAATGAGAGAGAAAAAAAAAAAGATCAAACTAGAGGAGAAAGTACAAATAGACTTGAACTACTCTGGACATTCCACTGGGAGCATATTTCCTTCAGGATTGAATGTTCACTATAAACTTCCTTTGTATGGATGTGTTCGATAGGGCAATTTAAAAAAAAAATTACGCATATATAGAAAGTGATACACATCTGCCATTTCCTTCAGCTCAGCGCCACGTTTGGGAAGTTGTGTAGTGTGTGTGTGTGTGTGTGTGTGTGTGTGTGTGTGTGTGTGTGTGTGGTGTGTGTGTGTGTGTGTTGTGTGTGTGTGTGATTGTGTGTGTGTTTGTGTGTGTATGTGTGTGTGCTGTTGTGCTTTTGTTCTTTGCTATCTTTAGTATACGCTCAACAAAGGCCAGTTGACCGAAAAGTTGCGCCTGTCCTGTTATATTGATTATGCGTTCTTATTCTACTTGTGTGTGTGTGCATGTGTGTGTGTGTGTGTGTGTGTGTGTGTGTGTGTGTGTGTGTGTGTGTGTGTGTGTGTGTGTGTGTGTGTGTGTGTGTGTTTTGATTAATAGAAAGCGTTTGACATATGAAATAATGTCGGATATTTCTGACTTCTTTTTGCCTTGTAATATAGATTCCATGAAAACAAATATCAGGCTGAAGCGTCACCCAACAGATAGTATAATATCCCATCAGGTTGGCATAACTTATTTCTGCCTTGTAATAAAGGCTGCTTGAAAACGTAATGATCGGGTTGCAGCGTCAGAAAACTCCACTCAAGGGACAGTAGGTATAATATCCTATCAGGTGGCCCAGACTAATTTCTTTCAGTTTGATTTTTCTCAGGATGACGTCTCCGAAGTAAATTCCCTATGCACAGACGCCTCTGATGCCATGTGGTGGAGAAAGTCCAAACTTTTCATGGCATAAGCCTTTGCTACTAAGCCTGCAAATAAGCCATGTGCGTTGGCAGTGTCTTGAGATCCCACTTGGCGTATAATTTTATAATTATTTGTATCAGGCTGTCATTGGAACACACTCGGCTACGTCGTAATGTATTTCTAAATATGTAAAAGAAAAAAAGATAATGATCGATAAATTGGAAATGGCTGAAAACACAAACCAGCCACTTAATATAAACTTATCTTACCAACGCCCTCTATAATCACATCACAGAAATCATCCCAAGTCAATACCACACATAGCCTCATATACCAGCCAACATAATTAAACTAACATCTCCGTTATCGCAGCTCTTTCTGCAGTAAAGGCACATGAAAAGGTTGGCTGATCGAGCTGAAGCGGCGGAGAAATCCCCTGAGCACAGATTTCATTGCCTGTAACTTCCGGTTTTCACGTAACCGCCAGCGCAACTGATAAGGAGTGATTCAGTTTACACGCGCTTTTTATGCCTTTCTCTCTGCTCACTTGATTAAAGCCATGTGGTGATAAAGCAGGGATTGCATGTTCGACCCTTTGGCGGGCCACATGTTAATGGCCCTGTCAGCTCTGTTGAGGGGAAAGTTGAACCGAGGAGAGGAGAGGGACGATCGCACATCTATTTGAAAACATTGCTGATGTCTGTAGTCTGGGGATCCAGGAGGTCGCTGACAGATGTCTCAGTCGTGTGACCTGGAGAAAATGTGTGACGTCGAGCGTGGCTCCTACCGCCGATGCCGGCGAGGGAGAGGGGTGAGGTGAGGTGAGGTGTAAGCTCTTATGGTTTGAGCACTTGCTGGTAACGCAGGGGTCGTGGGTTTGATCCTCATGACAGCCACAGTTTGTCATGCGGGCTGGTTGGTTCTTTTGACAGAACCGTTGCCGACTCAAGGTCTGATGTCTCGAGTTCAATATTAGCTTGCAATCCACAAACTGGCTATGTTCATTGCCAGTCTTAATGCTTCCATCATTTTGGTGGCTTCTTGCTTAGTGTTTTTTTAAGGTCCCTTCAACCCCTCCTTCCTCCTCATTTTAAGACTTTGCCAGTGCATAGGGTTTGCGCAGGCTCAAGGAGTC
>CM060307.1:25956411-25986411 GCA_030674185.1 Monoplex corrugatus
AAATAAGACAACTGGAAAAAACTTCTCCTGCTGTCTTATCTTCTGCATCGCCGCTATGCCATTCCAAATCCTCTGAGACTGAGGCCATTCTGAGAACAGGTCACATAGGTGCAGACTTTGTCTGATTGCCGTAAACAGGTCCCACAGAGACGAGCGCGGTAATTAAATGGCTAAGATATCAGACTGCCATCCGGAAGATCTGGGGTTCGATCCTGTCCAGATACCTGCTGACTGGTGGATATAGGGTGGGGATTTTTCCCATTACCCAGGTCAACATAATTATAAGTAGATCTGTTTGTGCCTTAATTTCCCTGGAGTGTGTACGCTATACAGAACATCAAGGATGCCAATCAAATATCCCGTGAATCTTGTCTGTGTGTGTCCGGTGGCTTCTGGAAACATGAAAACTACCAGCATGCACACCTGCCGAAGACTGAGTGTGCAGACTGTGCAGCAACATAGTGCCTGCACAGTGCCAGTGTGGATAAAACAACGTGCATACACGGATAAAAAAAATCCGAACACTTAAACAAATCCGACAGAATCCTAAAGAAGCAGAAGGAATAACTATCATTTTCTTGTTACTCTTTGCATCCTGAAGTTAGAGGTCTTATTCATATCGTATTAATTTTCGAATTTATTTGTTTGTTTATTTATGTATTTGTCTATTTATTCATTTATATTTATTTATTTATTTATTTATTTGTTCATTTATTTGTTGTTGTTTTTGTCTACGCTCGACAAAGGCTGAAAATTTACGGTTGTCTAGTTTCCTTAGTTGATTATCCATCCATGATGTGTAGTTGTGTTAGTTCTTGGTTTTCTTTGCTGTTTCTTCTTCTTTTCTTGCCATCGCTCTTTCTTTCTCTGTATCTCTGTTTCTCTGTCTGTCTGTCTGTCTCTCTCTGCCTCTCTCTCTTCCGTCTCCTCTCCTGTCTCTGTCTGTGCATGCATATGATGTGTGTGGATTGCGCGCGCTTGTCTGTATGTGTGTGATGTGATGTGTGATATATATTATATATATATATATATATATATATATATATATGTATATATGTGTGTGTGTGTATATATATAAACATATATGTATATGTATATATATATATATATGTATATGTATGCACACACGCGCACACACACACATACATATATACACACACACACATAAACACACATATATATATATTATATATGTATATATATATATATATATATATATATATATATTATATATATATATATATATATATATATATATATATATATATATTAAGAGAGAGAGAGAGAGAGAGAGAGAGAGAGAGAGACGGACAAACAGACAGACAGAAACATGAACAAATTTTGAAAGTGTCTATTTTGGTTGGAGGGTAATGGCAGAGAAGGAGGGAGAGAGAGAGGGGGAGAGAAAAGAAAAAAAAAAGAGAGAGACTGACACTGACACTGACACAGACACATGATTTATTATGAAGGCCACCGATCACACAAAAGCCAGGGATTGGGGCGGGGGGGAGGGGAGTTACATTGTTAACGTACACAATACTTTTCATTAGTCATCCATTTAGTAGTACAGATGTACAAAATTTTCACATTGTTAATTCTCAGAGAGAGAGAGAGAGAGAAAGAAAGAAAGAGAGACTGACACATCGTTTATTAAGAAGGCCACCGAACATACACAAGCCAGGGATTGTGGGGAGGGGGTTACATTGTTAACGTACACAATGCTTTTCATTTGTCATCCATTTTATTGTAGGAATGTAAAGCAAATTCACATTTTCACATTGTTATATCCTCAGAGAGAGAGAGAGAGAGAGAGAGAGAGAGAGGAGAGATTTCAGTGTAGCATCAGCCTGATCGTTAGCGGTGGATTAAAAAAAAGCAACAACGTCAAATCCTCCCGTTATGGGATAGCCGTCGGCCACCGTTACCACTTCCAAATGAACGCAAGCGAAAACAAATGGATCTGCGGAGACCCACACATAATATTTTCTTTTCAGCTGAAATGGGTGGCTGTGTTGTATCAGGCTGTCGTTAGGCGGTTGTAGGCGATGGATTTTGATGGCATACCGCTGGGTATCAGACCAAAGGAAAAATAAATCCCAGTTAAAATGAAATGGGAAGGAAAAGGACAATGTCAGAGACGCGTTGGTTGAATACCGACTACGGCTAAAGTCTTGTTTCCTTGGTGATCTCTTACTGTTGCCCCCTCCCCCCCCCCCCCGACACTCCTCCCTTATCATTCTGACAGTATGGGGTTAGTGCACAAGAAATCTTAAATTTGAGAAACGTGAGAGATAAGTTAAGAAGTTCAGTAAAAACGAGCAAACAAGCAAACAAGCAAACATATTTACAAACAATAAAGTCAATTCAGTTTTACAAATTCCCTTTTTATCCAAAAATGATTATGGATAAAACCGGTTTGTTTCTTTTCAAGATCACCGTGAGCTTGAAAGACAATCCTGATTTTTGTACTTTTCAAGGTCACCGGAACATTGAGAAAATATCAAACAAATTAAAACTTGACGTAAAGCAAGGAAAGGGGTAGACCGTCACAACAGTGAAACCAGAGTGTAAAAATACTGTCAAGCGTTACAGAGAAAGTGCTGTTAAAACACCCTTTTCAAAAAATGTGAATTTTTAGTGCACCTTTTTCGATCCATTTACTTTGACTTCGCGTTATGAGCCGCAAACTTTAGACATTCGACTTGTTACCAGTCTGCATTTTTGTCTCGAATTTGGTAAGGATCCATGAAGAAACAAATGACAAAAACTTGCCACCACATTTTTGTCATGAACAGACGGACACCTCTCTCTAGTAGAAATGGAACAAGTTTCATTTAAAAACATGAAAAGAGGGGACTGAAAAAGGGGAGAGAGAGAGGGAAGGAAGGAGAGAGAGAGAAGAGAGAGAGAGGGGAGAGAGAGAGAGGAGAGAGAGAGAGAGAGAGAGAGGAGAGAGAGAGAGAGAGAGAGAGAGGCCTTATGATGTATGACATCTACAGTAATTTTTCCTCTACTCAAGTAACTATGTGGTTGTGTGATTTTTTGTTTGTTTGTTTGTTTGTTTGTTTGTTTGGTTGGTTGGTTGGTTGGTTGGTTGGTTTGGTTGTTCGTGTTTGGGTTGGCAAGACCTTGGTACTTGCCACGCCAAACAGTTTGACTTTAGATCCGTGTGAGATCCCGTGTGTATTGAGAAAATCTGCCGAGTCTGATAGAACTGGTCTTTGTGTGTGTGTGTGTGTGTGTGTGTGTGTGTGTGTGTGTGTGTGTGTGTGTGTGTGTGTGTGTGGCGCCGCGTGCGCGCGCACATTTGTGTGTGTGTGTTTGAACGCGCGCGCGCGCGCGTGTGTGTGTATGTGTAAGAGAGAATATGCGTATGAGGTAGAAAGAGAGAGCGTGTGTGTATGTGTGTGAGGGAGAGAGAGAGAGGGTGGAGAGAGAGAGAGAGAGAGTTTCCTGTTGAAGTGAATACATCCAAGCGATTTGTTTAAAAGGGGAAACAAGCAAACAAGCAAGCGACCAAACCTGTCAGCTAGTATTACAGCAGTTGAAAGGAAAACTTAATCACCCACACATATTATTATAACCATTTATTGCCAAGTTAAGATAACAGTTGTACTGGCAAACATACACACTCGCACGCATGCTCACGCATGCACGCGCGCGCGCGCACACACACATACACACACACACTCTCTCCTCTTTCTCTTTCTCGCTCTCCCCTTCTTTCTCTCTCTTACACACACTGACACCCGCCCACCCACCTACACACACACAAGCACGCACACACACATTCTCTCTCTCTCTCTGTCACGCTCTCTGTCTTACACACACACACACACCACACATACAAACACACAGACACTCACACACACACACACACACACACACACACACACACAACCACCACACACACATTCCACACACATCACACACACACACACACACACACACACACACACACACACACACATACACACACACAAAACACACACATACCCTTACCCTCTCACCCTCCCCTACACACAAGAATATACCCGTTACACCTAATGACAAGAAAGTCGTCAGCGCGGTAAGGAAGAGAAGAATGGCAAGCAGCCAGCCACAAGCAATAATATTGGACATAAAGAATTGATCTCAGGCTGTGGGCTGTGCCGTCAGTATGGTAAACAAGAGGCTTTCCCTCAGTGCTCTGTCCTCTGTCAAAACCCAGGGATATTGGGGGAGAAGAATTGATCAGCCACAGTTGCCCTTTTCCTTGCCACCCAGCCCAAAGTCTGCCCTTTCAGCTGTTGTTTTCTGCTGCTAGAAATCAAACTGTTTGTGGTGGAAAACCGCTGATGGCCACTTTGAAAAAGAAAACTGCCCACGCACACACACAGACACTCACGCAAGGGAGAAGTGCAGGAAAGAGGAAGGTTGGTAAAAGAGAGAGAGAGAGAGAGAGACAGAGACACAGAGAGAGAGAGAGAGCAAAATGCTGTTACATGTACGAACCACCAATGCTTTTTATCATTAATTGTGTTATTATGCAGAAATAGATAAATAAATAAAGAAACAAACAAATTTCATGAGCATACAGATACTAACATGGAAATGTTTAACCTCTTGGCTCTTATGAAAGATAATTGTAATGTCAAATTACATATGAGAGAGAGAGAGAGAGAGAGAGAGAGAGAGAGAGGAGAGAGAGAGAAGAGAGAGAGAGAGAGAGAGAGAGAGATCAGCAGTCCTCTTATATTCGATCACAAACAAACAAACAAACAAACAAAACTTTGCTTCCTTCGTGTTCATGATTCTGGGGATTTGGGTTAATGTCAGTCTTGTCAACTCCAGGCTTTTTTTCCGTTACATTGGTTATTGTTAACTTCACTTAGTTCGTTTAGGCTCATTGGTATTGATCTTGTTACGTTCAGATTATTTTTTTCATTTTTTTTTTCAGCAACGATATTTTCAGGGTGTGGTATGTTATGAACATCGCTTTCTATCTGCTGTCTTGGTTTTTGTTGTTTTTATTGTTTTTCTTTTCTTCAGTCGTTTTGTTACCTCCCTTCTCTGTCGTTCTGTTCTTATTCTTTTCTTCGGTCTTTTTTTGTTACTTCCCTTTTCAGTCTTGCTGTACATTAAAGGTAAAACAAAATGTGACTGCTGGATCTCGAGGGTAAAATCAAAATATTAAAAAATACCTTGTTTGTAAAAGATCCTTTGGAGTATAAAACACAACGTTTCGAGCCCAGGCCCTTTGTCAAGTCTTGACAAAGGGCTCGAAACGTTGTGTTTTATACTCCCAAGGATCTTTTACAAACAAGGTATTTTTTAATATTTTGCTGTACATTAACTTTTTTTAAAAATCTGCTCTATTTGTTACCTCTCTTAACTTTTCAGAACATTTTCGTTTTTGTTGCAATATTTCAGTCTTTTTTTTTTTGTACCTTTCCTTTCCTATCAATTGATACGTTCACATTTTTGTTCAAATTCTTCCTACGCAATCATTGGATTCTTGCTTAACTACTATACTCTTAACGCCTCTGCAGTGAGATTGTAGACACTTGTGTGGTAATATGTGTGTGCTGAGATCGTTTGAAAATCGATTTTTCCGACAATGCGTTCAAATGATACTGGTACACTGGTCTTATCCTTAAAAAGGAAAAAAAAAAGCGAGAGTCTGTAGTTTGGAGTCTGTAGTTTGTTCAAGAGTCCTAAATCTGCAGGCAGTTATCAGGCAGACCCCTTGAGCCTGCGCAGAACCCCATGTGCTGGCCTGGTCTTGAAATGGGTAGCGAGGAACGGGACCTGAAGCACTGGCTGACATCACCAGAATGATTGGAGTATCAAGAATAGCAGCGGTGAAGCCAACCTTTATATTGGGGCTGGGATTGAACTTAAGACATAAGATCTCGAGTCCACGGCTCTGTGAAAGGAATCAGCCAGCCCACGATAAAAGATATGGATGGATGGACACTCGGTCTCCATTGTGGAGTTCTATTTGCCTGTATGGTGTACTTTATCGTAATAGGTTTTAATTCAGGTGTTGTTTTTTAATATAAACCCGGAGGCAGTAAAATTAAGTAATGCAGCCTGGTGTCTTAACTCAGTACAGCTAGGGGTATTTTTGTTAGATGTTTATCTGAATTTTGTGGTTTGGTTATTATTCTCTTGAATTGTGTGTTAATTATGAATTTGGATCGGTTTGAAGATGAATTGGAGATCCGATGTTAGCAGCGAGGAACAGTGCAGAAGGTGAAACCGTGGGAAAAAAATCAGTTTTTCATTGTGTCTGGTGTAACTCTGTAGAATTTCCTTCATGGGTCTTGATTTTACATTTCACGTGTTATGAAAGTTCGTGAGGGTGAAGGGGTACTTAACCATTCAATTTTTTGTTTTTGTCTCAAAGGGGAGGGGGGGGGGGGGACGGTGTGTCTTTTTTGTGTGTTTTTTTTTGTATGGACTCGAGGGATGCTCTGTGTGTCTGCTTGTGTGTGTCTTGTGTGCTTGCGTGTGTTTATATGTTCACGTGCGTCTGTGCGCCATTGTAGGCCTATGCTTGTGTGTTTGCGTGTAGGCGTGCGAGCGTTATAGGAGAGGGTGGGTTTTTTGACAGTAAGAGTGACTGGAACATTTTTTTTTCTTCCTGGGCGTGCAGGTGTTACACTTGACGTTTTGTGTACACTGATGCGGAATGAAAGCTTGTCGTATGGACTTTGGCTTAGACTTGAGCTGGCTGTATTAATCTTTCGTCAACACAAAGGGTGACTACATTAAAGAGATATAATAATACTTTGTCAAAAATATGCTTACTCATCACATACACTTTGCGGACACAGACGCACACGTGCACACGTGCCGGCTAAAATGCATGCTCGCGCGCATAAATATAAACACTGGCATAATGTATGCACGTTCGCACACACACTTACAAATGCGCGCGCGCGCGCGCGCGCACACACCACACACACACACACACACACACACACACACACACACCACACACACACACACACACACTCTCTTTCTCTCTCTCTCTCTCTTTCTCTTTGTCTGTCTGTCTGTCTGTCTGTCTGTCTGTCTGTCTCTCTCTCTCTCTCTTTCTCTCTCTCTCAAAGAGACACACTCATAAATCACAGAGAAATAGATACAGACTCAGTCCTTGAGCACACGCACGTGCGCGCGCGCACACACACTCACTCTCACGCATGAAGACAAACTTGACAGATGGAAGGGTGTTAATGGCATTGACATAGACTTAGTCTTCTGTTGTCTTCGTTAATCTTCTGTTAGTATCTGAAGAGCTAGATTAAATACACATGATGTCTGAAATTGACCTAAACTCTCTCTCTCTCTCTCTCTGTCTGTGTCTGTCTGTCTGTCTCTGTCTGTCTGTCTGTCTGTCTGTCTCTCTCTCTCTCTCTCTCTCTCTCTCTCTCTCTCTCTCTCACTGACATGATGCAGTTTCTAGCGGACATTAAAACCGAATTAAAAAAGGACATGAAAGAGATAAAAGATGTGTGTGCCAGTCTGCATGATCAAGTGTTGTCTTTGAAAGAGGGAGTGTAAGAGCTGCGGCAGGTTAATGAAACTCTGAAGGATGAAAATAAAAGACTGAGTGAAAAGGTAAGAGAACTTGGAAACAAAATTGGATGACCTGGAAGTTTCTTTTTAAAGGAATAATGTGACACTGAATCAAAGCAAGAATGTGAGAGTCTGGTACAGGACATTATCGTAGATAAACTAGAATGATCTAAAGGCAGACATTTTGACAAGGTCCAGAAGATTGATGGGAAATCTGACTCCTCAGTACTTGGGCGCTGTACTTTTTATAAAGATAAAGAAAAACTGCTCAGTGCTAGACACAAACTGTATTAACATAGCGTCCGATCTGTGGATGATTTTACCTTCCAAGGCAGGGAAATACGAAATAAGTTAGTACCTCCCTTGCAGGCTGCCAAAATCAACAACAGTGATTTATGATCATCTGATCGTTGAGGGGTAAATACTGTTTGGATCGCGAAGGTAGTCTTAAGGCAACAAAATAGAAATTCGGCCGGCCCACTATTGCAAATTCAAGTATATGAAAATTAGACTGAAATGTTGGTCAATATTTGGCAGTTGGTCAGGGGAACCAAAACAGTCAATGACTACCTGGGGAAAACACTCATGCAAATGAGATTGAAACTCACGGTCAAGCTACTACTTTTAATGTCAAGGTCTCATAACACAGTTTACCACCCTGGCGTAGACTAAAACCTGGCCTTCAAACCAAAAAGAACAAACTTAGTTTTGTTTCATAACAAATATGGTGACGAGAATAGTGATGACTATGTAAATGAAATATTAGTGGAAATATTTGTTTTCTGCATGAAGTAAAGGTTATTGTAGATATATATATATATATATATATATATATATATATATATATATATATGTGTGTGTGTGTGTGTGTGTGTGTGTGTGTGTGTGTTGTGTGTGTGTGATGATTTAGTGCATCGCAGAGTAACGAAGGTGATGTGCATTTGCATAATGTGAGTGGTGATATGGATGCAAATGTTGAAAATGACGAGGATTGTTGTAGCAGTGTGAGTGAAGTAAGAATGAATGCAAAACATTCAGGGTTTTTTTTCTTTGTAGCGGAACGTGAACAATTTGCTTTCAAATATGAACGATAAAGATTTTGGTTCGTACATAGCGTCATTTGATTATATATGCTTTGTGGAAACTTGTTGAAAAGTTTCGTTCAACTGCATTTTGTAATTAAACATTTTCTGAAAACCTGTTGTTCAGTTTACAAAACAAGGGAGGCGATCAGGTGGAATAATATATTTCATAAAAACTTTTTTTACCGTATTCTCAAGAACTGCAAACTGGACACAATAGTGTCATTGTGTTTTATAGTTGTAAAAGCCTTTTTGGTCTTTCTAAAGATATTTTGTACATTTGCACGTATATACCGCCGGAAAATTCACCTTATTATTCGTTTTTTGACATTGATAATGACATAAATCCACTTGAAGATGTGATGATGGTTAAAATCTTACATTTACCTGATCTGTACCTGTTTTTAATTGGAGATTTAAATAGCAGAATATCCAACATTTCACAACAGTTGTGTATGAGTGAAAGTATGTATGATTTACTACACTTGACGCTGTACTGAAGAACTGTTCATCAGATTCCTCCAGCACTGTCAGTAGTGTGCCAACACCTGGGCCTGTGCATATGGTTTCTCTGTCCATTCGGCAATGTTGTCAGTCCTTCGTTGTTTTGTTTTGTTTTTGTTTGTGTGTGTGTGTGTGTGTGTGTGTGTGTGGTGTGTGTGTGTGTGTGTGTGTGTGTGTGTGTGTGTGTGTGTGTGTGTGTGTGTGTTTTCTTTTTCATTTTTATTCTTTTATTTATTTATTTTTTTGTCTTCCCCTCCATCACCCTCCCTGAACAGTTTCCTGGAGGGCTGATTTAGCAAGGCCACTGGATCTTGTTACACGACTATGTTGATAGTGTTAGAGTTGCAAAGGCCCCGTTTCTGTCCCCATTTCAAGACTCTGCTAGTGCATAGGATTTTATGCATGTTCAAGGAGTCTGCAAGATAACATGTGGTAGATTTGGGTGGAGCGCATGCGGAATTGTTCGAGTGCGATGAATGCCCCTTGAGCAAACTCCTAGCTCCAAACATAGTTTTGTCAACTTCATTTGAAGTTAGTTTTGTCAGCTTCATCTTAACTTGGTTTCTTTAGTTTTATTTAAATTTAGTCTTGTTAACTTAGTTTAAGTTTGGTGTTGTTTGTTTAATTGAATGAAATTCAATCTCGCTAGCTTCGTTTCATTTCAGTCTTGTTAGTATCGCGTAATTTAATCTGGGGAGTTTCACTTTAGTCTTGTAACTTTATTTAAAGTCAGTCTTGTGCGCTTCGATTGTGTCTGGTTTTGATAACTTTGGACAAGGATGTACAATGCCAATAGAACTCTTAAGCTAGTTAGAATATCAAGAACTTGCCAACGTGCAGGGTTTATGCGCAAATTTATTGCATTTACCGCGGTTATTTTGATTTTATTCCCTCACTGGGTGTGAGTGGTGTTAGTGCATACACTTTTCTGGGCGTGGTGACACCTGTCTTTGGAATAGTGAAATTGTTAGCTTCAGTGACGTATCGTTAGCTCCACCACAGTTTTGTCTTGTTACCTTCAATCAAATGAACTCTTGTTTGGAGTTTTGGAATTGGATTTTGTTCAAGAGGTGTTCATCACGTTTGCATAGTTCCATATGTGCTCCGCCCAGATCTGCCAGAAATTATCTGGCAAACTCCTTGAAACTGCGCAAAACCGTATGCTCTGGGAAGATCTTGAGATGGGGTTGGGGATGGAGGAGGGAAGAGAACAGGACTTCTTAAACATTAATCTGACACCACAAGAGCATTTTTATATATACAGGGCGTTGGGGGTGGATGGGGAATGGAGACGAGAAGGAAACCTATGAAACATTAATCTGACCCACAGGAGTGATTGGAGCATTACAATAGATAACAGGAGGGCTGGGGGAGGGGGGAAGACAAGAATGGGAGCTATGAAACATTAACCTGACACCACAAAAGTGATAGAATTAATAAGATAGACAGATAACAGGGGAGGGGAGAAGAAGAGAACGGGACCTATGAAACACGAACCTGACCCACAAGAGAGATTGTAGCATTAAGATAGAGTGATAATAGGATGGTTGGGGGAGGGAGGGGGACAAGAACGGGACCTGTGAAACATTAACCTGACCCACAAAAGTGATAGGAGCATTAAGATAGACAGATAACAACACACACCCCCACCAAAGATACCGACTGTGCATCAGTGTAGTGGACTGTGATCAGCTCACCTATCAACTTGAGTTTCCCAAGCTCCATGGAAAAGTATGATTATGTGTAATACGCAGTCTTCTTCTTCTTTTCGTCGCCGATACTTGGAGACCAGATTCGAGATAAAGTTGGCTGTCGTCCACAAAGCATCCACAGGCTCATACATTTTCTCCTCAAGAACAGTCAGCTTCGGCCGCATATCCTCCCTCAGCAGCTGGACATTCTTGCAGACCTGTAGGATGTGGTTTGTGTCCTGCTCTGCCTCTCCACAAGGACACCGGGGAAAACACAACATTCATTTGTTAACCCTTTGACTCCCACATCCTATCTTCCAACTGCAAAAACGTAACGCTTTGACTCCCTCACCCTATCCACCAGCTTCCTGCAGGAGGTGAGGGATTCAGAGGGTTAAGTTACTGCTATGCATTGTGATGCTTTGGGCTAAATAAAATCCTTGTTCTTGTTCTTGTTATTCTTGGTTGACAATGCAGGATACTGGTGGGCAGGGTGCAGAAGTTGAAGGGTTAAAGAGATGTTTGTTCAGCCTGTTGACTGTTGTGCCCAATCTCTGTCGGAAGATAACCACATTTTTTATTTTTTTATCTAGACAGCTAATGCGCAATTAGTTTGAATGAGTTTGGAGAATAGTGCCATAGAGTTTAAATGTAGTTGGAGAAGAGCGCTATACAAGTAATAACTGAAACCAACTGAGGTAGCAGGCCACAAAACCCTTCTTAACTTCACTTAGTCTTCTTATCTTTCAGCGAAAGCCTTTTAGCTTCAATCCTATCAACTACATCAATCGTCTTCGGTCACACAGACCCCGATCGTGATGTTGATGCATAGTGATGGAATGAATCCCTCAACCCATTACGGAATTTTTCTTCTGTTTGTTTGTGTGTTTGTTTGTTTGATTTGTTGTGTCATTATTGGCTGCAGCCTGTGATGGAATGCCGCTGCCAAGACTGGGACGTAATTTGCCTTGATCTTGACAATGTTGCCGTCATTAGCGAGAGAGAGAGAGAGAGGGTGAGAAAGAGAAAGAAAGAAAGAAAGAAAGAAAGAAAGAAAGAGAGAGAATAAAAACAAAACTTCCAAAGGACTCTATTACTCAGGAATCGTACCATTAGGTCTCACAAACTTCCAAAACACTTTATGTTCAAGGATAGTAGCAGTAGGGGCCACTGGACCTGTCTTTCAGCTAGTCTATGGCTCTCTACAGTTAACACAAGCATATATAAGAGAAAAAGGAGAAGATGTATATACAGGAAGAATTAAAAACAAACAAGAGAGAATGGAGAGAAGAACATGTTAGATCTCACGCTGATGGACCATAAGTTTTAAAGAAATCATGAAAATGAACTACTATAAAACTGTTGGCTTCTGTATGGTTTTTGTTTTTGTTTTTGATTTGTTTTTTGTGTGTTGTTTTTGTTTTGTTTTTGATCAGGCGCTTTACAGAAGCTCTACAAAATCATCACAAAAGAAAAGTCTTGATATTTTACTGAGAAAATCGTGACAGGAAGGAAAAGTGTTATTGATGTACTTTTTTGGGGTGTGCTCTTTGAATCTTTGAGGATGTATTTTAGCGCTTACGGCTTTCGTATTTTATTTTGTACACGAGAGGAAAGGAGAGAAAGAAAAACGAATAGAAATACTCAATCGTGTTGTAATTGTACGTGACTAGACATCGACTCTCTTTTAACAGACCACACATTTGTGTAAACGGTACACTTTACATGATTATTCAATCTTCAAACAAGAAGAATAAAATGAACATTCAAGATCATGGTGCGCATCTTAACTGCATATCTTAACTTGTCCAAATTGTTCAACTTTCTAAGTGCTACAGTAGCTAAGAACAAATATCACTCTCGCACACTTGTAGCCTTCACTGGAGGTCCGTGCACAGGATGGCATCCAAAGAGAAATTCACACACAGCCCTCACGTCTCTACTACATTCTTACTTCTGAATCTCTGCTGTCTGTGACTGAATGGTTCTTGGTCATATGCTTCCTTGAACGAATGAACGAAGAACTTGTGATCGATAACCAAGTTTCTAGAACTGTTTCTATTGGGTAGGCATGTAAATACAGAAAGACAACATTTTGGATGAAACATCCAGTGAGGGGAATATGCATAATTAACCAGTTGCTATATTGTAAGATCCAGTGAGAGGAATATGCATAATTAACCAGTTGCCTTATTGTAACATCCAGTGCGATGAATGTGCATAATTAACCAGTTGCCTTATTATAACACCCAGTGAGGGGAATATGCATAATTAATCAGTTGCCTTGTTGTAACATCCAGTCAGGGGACTATGCATAATTAACCAATTGCCTTATTGTATACGTGGGTAACAAGTGAGAGTTAGGGTGGGTCAGGGAGGAAGACAAATGAAGAAGGGGGTGGGAGTCAAAACAACAACTGGTCATCTACCACAGTTGGCTGTTCCATGGAATGTTAGTCTGTGGCGATGGGGGCCGGGTGGGTAGGTAGGAGTACAGCAAGCCTCGACTGTAATGCGGTAAGAGCGGAGGAAGGGCTATGCAGGTTTTTGATTTGATTGATTGATTTGGTTCAGTTTTTTACGTCGACACCCACCTCAGGTGATATGGCCGACGGGGATAACCATCCCAGGGAAGTGGGGGAAGGGGGACTTATCTAATCCTATACTGACTCCACCAGAACAACAATGATGTTAAGATGGGACAGTGAGAAGACCAGTTTTAATATTGCGCACCCAGGGATTCGAACCCACAACCCCTGACCATTTATTTATATGTGCACGTTGAGCCACGTACATAGGGCAAAGGTGGCTATTACATAACATACTTGTTTAGTTGTTGGAAGGAATGGTAAGCGACTGTATGATTGCACTGTCATCTGTTTACACAGATGGCTATTACGTGATCTGTAGATGTAATTATATGGCCGATTGTAAGTCATTGCTCTATAGCTCGGTGTTGGTGTAATGTTACATAACGAGGAAACTAGTGCTCCAATCAGCTTGCTGTTTTTTGTGATAAAAGCACGGAGAGAGAGAGAGAGAGAAGACAGACAGACAGACAGACAGACAGACAGACAGAGACAAAGACAGAGACAGAAAGAGAGGAAGAGAGAGAGAGAGAGAGAGAGAGAGAGAGAGAGAGAGAGAGAGAGAGAGAGAGAGAGAGAGAATGATATTTAGGGCCTCCAACTTTCTATTTTCTTCTCCCTCTCTCTCTCTTTCTCTCTCTCTCTCTCTCTCTCTCTCTCTCTCTCTCTTTCTGTCTCTCTCTTTTCTTTTACTGGGGCATCCAACCATCTATTTTTTTCCCAAACTTTTCTTCCATTTTTAAAAAGAATTCTTTTTAATGAACACACTTAAAACAATATATCAGCAGTTATACAAATACAGTTGGCACACATATGATATGTACAAATACACTTGTCACACATATGATATGGTCAGAATTAAGAAAAATGTCTGTAAAATTACACTTAAATAGTGAAGACATATTTCAATAATTCGTCATACGTCGTTTGGACATACGTATTCATGGTATATCAATAATGGGATACCAAATAAACGAACAAAAGAATTGTTTGAAATATATTGACATGTGCAACTCACTGATAAATAACAGTGCAAAAAAAACACCAAAAGAAATGGATGTAACCTAAGATTATTTTTCAAGCAACAGAGGTTTATTATAGAGCCCCATGGCAGAAAACTGTGTAAGATCAAGATTCAGTTTTGCGTTATACCCTTCAATTTGGACTCTGGAGTGTATTTGCTTCTTGAAAGAATTTAAATTTGACTGATAGTGTCTTATCTTGCATGTGTACAAATAGTGCTTAGGAAAAAAGTATGATAAAGTCAAAATACAACATCAGTGTGAACATTTTTTTCAGTGCCAGAAAAAACAATATCGTCAGTAATCCTTGACATTTGAAGATCTTTCACACTCACTGTTTAACATGTTTTCAAGCACCTGCTAAAAGTTGTGGCTGATTTCACATTTCCAGCTGTGTTCATTACTTTCTTTTACAAGATTACAGAAACTACATAGATTAGTATTTCTCAACCCCATTTCTCGAAGAATGAGATAAATTCCCAAAATTCCGTATATGATTCTAAATTGAAACCACTTCATTTTGACATCTTGAATCTTTTTGACTTTCAGAAAACATAAACTCCAGTCAATATTTCTGCTAAATTTTCTTTCCCATTTATCGCAATAGTATAGTTTTGCATCATCGTTAAATAGCATATCATATATAATATAACACAACCTTGTACCTTTGTTAACAGAAAACAGCTTTTGTAAGGCAATATTCATACCTGTTGTTGTGTTGTCATATGCAGTAACATTGCTCTTCATTATCAAGTCTTTAACTGCAAGCTTACGTTTGTAACTTAAATATGTAATAAAATCTATACGTATATTAATTATGCTTTCGTTTAAGTTATTCCCGTGAGATGAAGTTACCATTGTCTTGTATAAAATTCGCAACACGATCGAAGCTTTTGATTATCCATTGTCTATGTCTTATCAAACTTTTGTTTTCGAGCTGTATTCGGTTGTTATAAGGGTTCTGCAAGAACTTCACCTGTAGTGCTAAGCTTTATTTTATAACAGACTGTCTTAAATGCATCAGAAACTTGTGACCACAAAATATTAACGTGTTAAAATCCTAAGCGACGTTCGGTCCATAGAGCTCAAGCTTGTCTAAACTGTATATAGAATGTTTTTCCATTTACCGGTAGTACTTCTTACTGTCCTTAATCAACAAAATTTCAAAGCTGAAGTATATTTTCTTACGTCTTCTAGGCCCACATTATCTATGTTTTTCACCACAGTCTTCCTGTTGATTCTGTCTTGTGTTTTGTTCCAAACACAAGAATTGCACACTTTTGTTGTTGTTGATGTTTGTTGTTGTTGTTGTTATTGTTGTTGTTGTTGTTGTAAAATCGTTGTAGAATTATCTGGTGGGTTGGATTGAAAGATTTGTATTTTCCAAGGGTAGAAGACAGTGACACAGTACAAGAGTGTTTTGCCGATTTTTGATGTCTGCCATTGGCAAAATTTAACTGATAAAGCTGAGGCAAAAATTGTAACAGTACTGAATACTAAGAACAGTAATCAAAAACCAGGCTACTGACGAGGCGTTTTAAACAAAACAACATATAGATATATGTATGTATGTGTGTGTGTGTGTGTGTGTGTGTGTGTGTGTGTGTGTGTGTGTGTGTGTGTGTGTGTGTGTGTGTGTGCGTTTGTTTATGTGGACATACGTTATACATGTATATCTATCTATCTATCTATCTATCTATCATCTATCTATCTATCTATCTATCTATCTATTATCTATCTATATGTATATCTATCTTATATTGTATATATATATATATGTATGTATGTCCACAAATACATATGTTTCATGTAATAGTGATTTCGTTATACATAATACAACGCGGATCAGACACATAAAACAGAGAGAGAGGACAGACAGACAGACAGACAGACAGACAGACAGACAGACAGACACACAGATAGAAAGAAGGGAGAGACAGAGAGAGATGGATCTTAGGGGTATTTGGATATGGCTTGAGCACGGGGGGACATGGGGTGTACAGTACCTTGATGGTTTGCAGGGATATTGATTTCCTTTAGCGTTGGTTTTACGCCCTTTGAACATTGCCCTGCACTCGACAGCGTCCACCCCGACTGTCAGAGTTTCCTGGCGTAATGACGTATTTGCCTTAATATAGTTTGTGTGTGTGTGTGTGTGTGTGTGTGTGTGTGTGTGTGTGTGTGTGTGTGTGTGTGTGTGTGTGTGTGTGTGTGTGTGTGTGTGTGTGTGTGTGTGCGTGCGTGCGTGCGTGCGTGTGTGTGTGTGTGTGTGAACAGAACGCTTTTGTTGTTGTTGCATATTTGTCTCCCAAACCCAAGACATAACTGCAAAACATTGTCGATTGTGTATGTATGTATGCATGTATGTATGTATGTATGTATGTATATATGTATGTATGTATGTAGTGTGTGTGTTGTGTGTGTGTGTGTGTGTGTGTGTGTGTGTGTGGTGTGTGTGTGTGTGTGTTGTGTGTGTGTGTTGTGCGTGTTGTATACTCGTACGTGTGTGTTGTTTGCATGCGTGCGTATTTCTGTGTATAAGTGTCTTTGCATACATGTGTGTTTGTGAGTGTGTGTGAGTGGCTTTTGGAAACATGAAAACACCCAGCAAGCACGACCGCCTCTACGGAATATGCGGACTATGCAGCAAGATATCGCCTGCATAGTGTGGGCAAAACAGTTTGCATACTCCCATCCGAGGGGAAAAAATCCGGAACGCTTAAAAAAAAAAAACGTCCATGTTCAATTTCGTTGTGTTCTGCTTACTATTTTCGTTTTGTTTGGAATGCTGGCTGTCACTTGCAGCCAGATTAAATATGTGCCCGTGTGTGTACAAGCGTGTGCTTCTCCTTTGCTTGTCTGTTTATATTTTTCTGTGTTTCTAGGCTCTTGTCATGTTATTTTTTGTTTGTTTGTTTGTTTGTTTGTTTGTTTTTCTGTCATTCTCTCCTGCTCGAGGAAACAAGAAAGTCTTGCCGTTGTTTCCCTCCCCTTCTAAGTTTTGTGTGCTTGATCTTTGTTTTCTTTTGTGTATGGTTCACAAGGGCCGGTTAGCTGAAATTTGAGCTTGACTTTTTTATTATTATATTAACCACATGTATTCATTCTATTTCTGTGTGTTCTGGTTGTTTTATTTTCTCTTTGTTAGCCTGAGTTTAATTCTGTGATATTAAATTTTAATCTTGTTAGCCTTAGTTATACTTTAATCTTGTAGTTTCCCTAAGGTTGACTCTTCGTAGCTTCTGTGTCACATTGATCGCCAGAGTTTTAAGCAAACAAAAACCAGAAGCACGTTAAAAGAGAATGAGAATGTTCGTTTAATTGACGGAACAAGACAGGCGCAAATTTTCTGCCAACTAACCTTTGTCAAGCGCACACAATGGACAACAAACAACAAATTAACTAGAGATTTACGACAAAAACAACATGTCTGGCGACTTCTCTGATATTTCGTTGGGAAGTTATCTCATCTGTATTTTTCTCTTAAATCTGGGGTTCCTGTTAGCTTCTGTGAAGTCCTGTTAGGTTATCTGAAGATTTGTTAGCTTCTCTGAACTCATGTTAGCTTCTGTGCTGCTAGCTTTTCTGAGATCCTCTCAGCTTTACTGGGATCCTGTTAGATTTTCTGGAGTCCTGTTAGCTTCTTTGAAGTCCCCGGGCAAAATCGAACACAAGATCTTCCGATTGGAAGTTTAACATCTTATCATTTGACTACCGCACCCTTCTGTGGTGGCATGAAACCTTGAACTCTGTACGGGGATATATCTCCTGGTAGTTTATGTATTTGGTTTGTGTCGCTGTTAGCTGCACCGTGTGATGGAATGGTGCTGACAAGATTGGGAAGTCAATGGCCTTGATCTTAACAACTTTGCTGTCGATAGAATGAGAGAGAGAGAGAGAGAGAAAAGAGAGAGAGAGAGAGAGAGAGAGAGAGAGAGAGAGAGAGAGAGAAACTGACACTTTTTTTTTTTTTTTTTTTTTTTTTTTACGATACGATGATGTTAGTGATGATGAGGATGATAATCATGATGCTGTGAAGTTCCATCTAGGACTGAGATACGTGACACAACTGTACTCTACTCATACTATTATTATATATACTGGCGTCAACTTGTCCCGAGAGATGCAGACACCAGCGGTGTTGGTCGAAAGATATAAGCAACACCCTCATTGACGCATCCGTGAAGTGGATGAGACTCGACCGTGTGGTCCCAGTCTTCCCAATGAGCCCATAGCACGCACGACTGAGGATAGGAACCGGTTGGAGCCGAAAAATCCCACCATGATTTTTGAAGGGACTGATGAGAATTCCAATCACAAACCTTTCAACGATACCCCGTTGTGCTAACCACTCCACCACGGTGACTGGCTGGTAGTGCCTAATTTACTTTTAATTTTACCTCTTCAGAGACTGATTGATTGGTATATTGATTGATCTTTCCTTTTCCAACAGGAGGGGGAAGCAAAGAAAGAGATGTGGGGGGGAGAGGGGGCAGGGAAATAGAGGAGGGGGGTGGAAAAAGAAGTAAGGAGACAGAGATGAGAAGGGATAGGGAAGTACCCTGGTATGTTCTTATTTGTATGTGTGTGCGTGAGAGAGGGGAGAGAGAGAGAGAGAGAGAGAGAGAGAGAGAGAGAGAGAGAGAGAGAGAGAGAGAGAAGGGGGGTTGGCATGGTTATTGATTTCCCATATAGTTGGTTTTACGCTCTTTGAACACTGCCATGCACTCAACAATTGGCACACCAACTGCCAAGGGTTCCTGCGTCAGTGGTGTATTTGCTTTATTTATTCCTGTATGTGTGTGTGTGTGTGTGTGTGCGCATGTGTGTGCGTTTGTGCGCGCGCGCGCGTGTGTGTGTGTGTATGTGTGTGTTTGTTTTCTTGTACCAGGAAAACGTCCAGTTTTTTTTTCTCCCCCACCTCTTTATCTCTCTTTTTTTTTTAGGGAGATTGTTTCACATGGACAGGAAAGATAGGAGTGTGTGTGTGTGTGTGTGTGTGTGTGTGTGTGTGTGTGTGTGTGTTTGTGTGTGTGTGTGTGTGTGTGTGTGTTAGCGTTGTTGTGTGTTGTGTGTAAGTGTGTGTTAGTGTTAGTTTAGTTAGTTAGTTAGTTAGTTAGTTAGTGTGTGTGTGTGTGTGTGTGTGTGTGTGGTGTGTGTGTGTGTGTGTTGTGTGTATGTGTGTGTGTTTTCTGCGAGAAAAAAAGATGTGAAAATAAGATTTTCTCAGCTGTTTCTAGATCAATCTTTTACCAGTCTTGAATCAAAAGTGTAGGCCATTGAGAAGTCAAGATTGCGTATGTTTGGAAGTCATGGCACCAAGCATAAAAGTATTATTGACCAAAAATATGCCTAAAATGAGCGGGGGGTTTGTTTCTTTTTTGCTTTTTGTTTTTGTTGAAATTATGTGAGCACCAGATTCTCATGAAATATTTGTCTTCACTGTTGTGATAGTCTACTATTGTACTTGCTCCAAGTCAAGTTCTGTTTCATCTTATGCTTCTTCGCGGTTACAGTGATAATGGGAAATACGCAATTTGGTTGTTGGTTTACATTTAATAGTGGTATACTTTTGGTCTAAAAATGGGCATTGTGGCTTTCTTTTTTCTTGTATTTTTCAGTACACTAGCTGTGCCCTGTTGATATTGTCTTCTCTCTGCAGTGGCCTGAATGGGTTGTCTTCCTTGCTGTACGCTAATCCAGTCCACTTCTGAGCTAAATAAGAAAGCAAATACCCCCCCCCCCCCCCAACAAACAAAGAAACAAACAAACAAGCAAAGAAAGAAAGACAGACAGACAGAAAGAAAGAAAGAAAAGAAAGAAAGAAAGAACAAAACAAATTTTATTTTCAAAACGTCTGTACGCACGCACATAACACGTATTTATTGTTGTTTTTGTCGTGTTTGTTTATTTCTTCTTCTTTTGTCACGAAAGAGGTGCATGCGGGATGCATGCATAGACAAAAAATAGGGGGGGGGGAGAGAGAGAGAGAGAGAGAGAGAGAGAGAGAGAGAGAGAGAGAGAGAGTCAGTCAGTCAGTCAGTCAGTCAGTCTACCAAGCAATTAAATCAACAAACGTGGGACCTGTTCCAACGACCGTAATCAGATGAGGTAATTATCATACAGCTCTCTCAGACTGAGACCTATGGAAAAGAAAGAGAGAGGGGGGGTGGGGGGAAAGGGGAGGGGAGAGAGTGATGGTGTTGCGTTTGTAATTAGCGTGTATTGAGAGCCGGCTGGGCTGCTGACTGCTGTCTGTACTACCACTGCTATCGATCCCAGGTTCCTCTTCCTTCACTCCGCCCCCGTCTCCTCTTCTACCACCACCACCACTGACAACTTCATGCCCTCTTGCAACACCGCCCTAAACTGGCGACTCACACCAGGTGCACACCCCAGGCGATTTTCTGGAATACCCTTCCTTTTTGTATGATCCTTAAAACCCTCGTTGGATAGAGGCAGAACTTCCGCCTTACAGTATGAGAGCACTGGTTTCGTTTGGCACGAAAGGTTTTAAACCTTTGATTACCGCACCCTGTCCACCAGCATCCTGCATTGTCAACCATGCTAGCAAAGCAAAAACTTAACAACTTAACCCTATGATTCCCTCACCCTATCCGCCAGCTTCCTGCAGGAAGCTGGTGGATAGGATGAGAGAATCATAGGGTTAAGTTTTTGCAGTTGATGGATAGGGTGCGGGAGTCAAAGGGTTAATAGTGGTCTTGTACTTTTGGAGTCGCACTGATTGAGGGCGGCTCGAAAAGTTGTAGAAGCTGTCTCGCACTACTGGAGAATCATTAGTGTAAGCACCCTTGGATAACAATGTCTTTCACCACATTGAAACAGCGTCTACGGTGGCTTAATGTCCTACATGAGCAAAGCAGTGATTTTGACATTTGACTATCTCAAACCGAGCCAGCAGCTGATTGATTAATACCGTCAATATTAGCCAGTCCTCTGCCAACTGAGATTTGAGTGTAGACACCGATGCTCGGATCGTCTTTGTATTATTCTTTCAGCGAGAGTAAAATGATAGACATCAGTTGTGGCATTAATACGCATCTAGGCAATGAACGAGCGCCAGTTTATTTCATTTCGTGTTCTTTAAATTATACTTGTCTTAAAGCTAGCCTGGTTGGATGGTTTATGGCTGAGATGTTCTCTGTATTCATATTCTCGCCTATCTGTTGCCTGCTCTGTGTGCGTGTGTGTATGTGTGCGTGTATGTGCGCGTAACTGTCCACTCGTTCCATCATCATCATTATCAGGTGCCTTGCCACATGGCGTTGGCGATCATGGCCTTCCATCTGCTTCTATCCCTTTTGCCTCAAGCACCTCTTCCACCCTCTCTGCCTTCAGCCACTCTCTTCCTGATGTTAATTGATAGGCATTTGTTGGTAAGAATGCTTTTCATCTTCTTGGATGCTGTTTTGGCTTGGCCCTGTCTATTTCTGATGTGCATCTGCCGTCTGGTGAAATGATCGTTCCCAGATATTAAACTTATCAACCTGTCTCAAGGTTGTGCTGTTTGCTGTTGTTTTGCATGAGGGGATTTCATGTTTTTACTGGCCACCATGCTTGTGTTTTTGCTGTTTAGTTCCAGCCCTTTACCTTTGTTTTCTATTTCTAGTATATTCACAAGGTTTTGTAGGTCCCTTTCATTTTCTGCAATTAGCACGGTGTCATCTGCGTATCGAATGTTGTTTCTCATTTTTCCTTCAACCTTTAATCCAGGCTCTTCTTCAAGGTTTCTCTTGATGTTTTCGATGAAAAGTGAAAACAGATCTGGTGACAAAACACAACCCTGTCTGACTCCTCTTTTGATATTTTGGAAAAAGCTCATGTCGTTTTCTGTTCTCGTTGCAGCTGTTTGTTCCCAATAGATATTTCTGATTATTCTTAGATCTTTTTCCATCAATATTTAGTCGTTCTAGTTGGTTGATCAATTCTTCATGTCTAACCCGATCGAAAGCCTGGGTATAATCAACAAAGCATAAACATAAATCCTTATTCATCTCGATTGACCTCTTTATGATAGTTCTTAGGATGTGTATGGCATTAATAGTTCCTTTCCCTTCCACAAATCCACACTGTTCTTTTGCTATTTCTCTTTTGATTCTGTTCTTTGTCCTCATCATGATTATTCTGAATAGGATTTTTGTTACATGACTCATCAAGCTGATTGTGCGATGGAGTTCGCATTCTGTAGCCCCTGTCTTCTTTGGAAGTGGAATGAAAATTGATTTTGACATATCATTGGGGATTTTTCCAGTGTCATAAATTTCATTTAGGAGGACTGTTGTTTTTCCAATACGAAATTCCTCCAGGGTTTCAATCATCTCTGTAGTAATGTTTTCTGGTTCTGGGGCTTTTCCTGGTTTCATCTCGTAAATGCTGCTCTAACTTCATCTTTCATTATGGGTGGTCCTTCAACGTTCTTTCTTATAGTGTGTTCTTCGTTTCTGTCATCTTCAAAAAGGTCTTTAATGTACTCTCTCCATCTGTCTAATATTTTGTCTTTTTCCATGATAAGCGTAGCATCTTTCGATTTTAAGCAACCAGTTGATGTGCATGTATTTTTCCTGTGGAGAAGTTCTTCAGTTCTTCTGTACATACTCTTAGGATCCGTTTTGTGTCGGTCTTCTATTTCTTTGCATTTTGTTTTCAGCCAAGCTTCCTTAGCTTCATTGCACCTATTCCTGATTTCTTTTTCATCTTCCTGTATCCTTGCGTTGGGTTGCCGGAGGCTCTTTCAATATAAATAGTATCCCCACCTTCTGGAAATTCTGTGCAAGAAATGTCCTCTTTTCTGTCACTCTCTTTGTTTCTGCTTTGTTGCTTTGCTTTCTATCATTTCTACTTATCATTTTCTGCCTTAATGGTCCATTCACCTGTATTTGTTCGATAAAGTCTTATGTACTATTTCTTCGGATTGATGATTGGGTACATGTATTAAGTGTATTTTTGGCTCTAAGGAGGTGAGATATGCGGAAGCACTTTTAGGTAATTTATGCCTGTTTTTATATATGTTTTGGTGTCCTTATGTATGCTTATATTTGTATTCAGGTGTGTTTTTTAAATTTCCCCTGTGCGATAAATCGGACGGAATGGTCCTGCGCCGGGGGCATGTCCTTGGATTGTGCGCGCGAATGCATTGATATGTGTACTTAATTTTCTTTTCTTTTTCTTTTTTTTTTTCCTGTTGAAGTTTTCTGTGTTTTGAAGCGGTTATAGCCTTGATAAGACTGCGCAGTCGGCTGGGCTTTAAACAACAATAACAACAACATCTTCCTATATATCTCCTCGTTTCTCTTTGCCTTTTTCCGTTTCTCCATCAAGCCTAGAATTTCTTTTGTCATCCAGTTCTTTTTTGCTTTTCTATCTACTTTAGGGATTTCTTCACAAGCTTCATTAATCGAATTTCTCAACGTTGTCCACTGTTCCTCACTGTCACCAACGTCTTTTAGATCACTGAATTTGTTTTGAACATGTACGCTAATTTTTTTTACGCATCCCTTGATCTGTCTTTAAGAGTCCAAGATTTATTTGATGTTGCTTTTTGGTCTGTTTCCTTTTCCTTAATTTCAGTCTAAATCTTCCCACTACAGGATTGTGGTTACTGTTGCAGTCTGCGCCTGGTAGTGTTTTTGCTGTCAGTAAAGAATTGTGTAAACGTGTGTATAATTCAGTTTGACACGATCCATGCTCACAAAAAATGCTCGCAAGATGTCTGCCATGGGGGAAAAGTATCAACAATCACGTATCAATCAATCGGCTGCCCACTAGGTTCGATACGTAGTCACATGTGTCATTTTGGCAGTTAACATCACACAATTATAGGGAAATAAGTCTGTGGTGATCACAGACGAAGTCTGTGATTGGCTGGTTTGTCTGAAGTCTAGCCTTTCTACACTCCCATGTCTCTTCCTTGAGATGCAGTTGTCTCGCGTCGAATATGTAGTCCATTGTGCATCAGTCCAGGTTTTGCCGTTGATTTCAAAAGCCTCTGTAGCTTTCTTGCAGTTGTCTTTGAGGTGCGGGTGTGACTAACTTTTGCCTGGCACGTTACGGAACTTTTGTAGATTCTGTCGCACATTATGCAGCACATTGTAAAGCTAGTGTAGACGTTTCTGCTACAAGAATGTGACCATGGATCCCGTCAGACTTCAAACTTAAACGCTATATTACTCGAGGTCACTAACATTAGGTCCCACTGGGCCATTGGACCTATCTTACAGCTAGTCCTTGCTGTTCTACATATATACAATCATATTATATACATGAAGAATAACACATATAAAATATAAGAAGTTATAAAAAAAAATCTGCTTTCCATTGGAAGCCTTGTTCTCTCATTCAATGTTTAGAGTTTGGCATAAAGATCACATACGGTATGATAGGCTGCTCAGGATACAGGCTTTGTAGACTTGCACTTTGGTGAGGTCTGTTAGGTTTTTTTCATTTGTTTGTGTCAGCCAGGGGAAAGAGACGGAAGCATTTTCTCTACATACTTGTCTATCTCAGCGTCCATGGAGAAGTTGTCAGTGATGGGAAAGCCCAGATACGTAATTTCCTGGACCGCTTCCAGTTGCTACGGTATAGTGCTTAGTGCAACAGACTACTAATTGAAAGGTTGTGGGTTCGAATCCCTGTTAAATCCTTTTAAAAGCATTGTGGAATTTTTCGGCCCGACCGGCTCTACCACGAGTTGAGCATGCCGTGGGCTGATTGGGAAGACTGGTACCACACAGTGGAGTCTCATCCATTTCACGGATGCGTACACCACAGGTGTCTCTATCACTCAGGACTGGTTGACGCCAGGATACAGTATCAACTTAAGCGTAGGGCACGGCCATGTCATGCAGTCATAATCCCAGATGGAACTCCATAGCATCATGGTTATCATCCTCATTGTCATCTAAAATCTGTTCCAGGTTCTGTGGCCATTAAGATTGCGTACAAATTCAAAATGGGACACACACACACACACACACACACCACACACACACACACACACACACACACACCACACACACACACACCACACACACACACCACACACACACACACACAACACACACACACACACACACACACCACACACACACACACACACACACACACACACACACACACACACACACACACACACACACACACACACACACACACACACACACACACACACACACACACACACACACCACACACACACACACACACACACACACACACACCACACACACACACACACACACTCACCACACACACCCACACACACACACCACACAGACCACACACACACACACACACCACACCACACACAGACTACCACACACACAACAACTAACTACACGCACACACATCAAACCCAAACACACCAACACAGACACACACACACAACACACACACCCAAACACAAACACACACACACACACACACACACACACACACACACACACACACACCACACACACACACACACACACACACACACACACACACACACACACACACACACACACACACACAACACACACACACACACACACACACACACACACACACACACACACACACACACACACACACACACACACACACACCACACACACACATGAAAGAAAAAAGTGAACTCGAAGGAAACTGCCTAAATGCGATCCTCAAAAAAAATTCCTGGACAGCTTGACGGCCACAACTCTCCGTGCTGACTGGCAAAGAGTGTGGTACATCCTGGCTCATCGTGTGGGACCTCCTGAGGATGACCGACTGTGTTGGAAGATTATGTAAAAATTGGGGTCCAGAGTCTAGTTTAGTGTGTTAAAACACAGGATACATGCATCACGCACGGTTCATAACCCTAACTTAGTTTGGTGGAAGAAATTTTGTGTCACTTAGAGGCATATTTAACCCTTTGACTCCCGTACCCTGTCCACCAGCGCCCTGAATTGTCAATCATGCTAGCAAAGCAAAAACTTAACCCTTTGATTCCCTCACCCTGTCCACCGGCTTGCTGCAGGAAGCTGGTGGATAGGGTGAGGGAGTCAAAGGATTAAGTTTTTGCAGTTGGTGGGTACGGTACGGGAGTCAAAGGGTTAAATGAATGTTTGTATGTATAGGTGGGCGTAATGTGCAGTAATAAAAAAGGGCCAGGTCAGACGTAAGATGGGATCATAAGAAGGATGTCGCCGCCTGATGAAAGGGGCAGGGTTTAGAGGAGGGTTTGCGGGGCAAAGGCAAACCCTCCATCTATGGGTTCACAGGCCATGCAATGCACGTGACAAACCCATCACTCACGGAGGGTACGTCGCACGGAAGGTAAACGAATAGAGAGAGAGAGGGGGGGGGGAGAAAGAGAGAGAGAGAGAGACAGACAGAGAGAGATATATTTTAGTTGAAGAAGAGCTGTTGAACTCCCGTCTGGAATTCAGAATGTGTGTACATGTGCGTACGTATGTGCGTCTGTGCGTGCTTACGCATGTATGTGTGTGTGTGTGTGTGTGTTTGTGTGAAGTCAACTTCAGTATCTCTAAAAGAGAAACTACATTGTGGTCTTCCATAAGAATGCAACACAACACGTAAAACATTGATATTCAAGTGATGTAGCATGCAAAATGAACTCAATTTCGTATGTATCATAAAATGACAGCGTGGCAGTGCCATGGGCAAAAGTTGAATTTCAGTCAATGGGTCCTGGGTTCAGTTATCTCAGACACCTCCGCCTGCGTGGGTAAAGGCGAAGATTTTTACGATCTTCCAGGTCAACATATGTGGAGATCTGCCGGTGCCTAAATCCCATTTATGTGTATAATACGCATGCAGAATATCGAACAGACACGTTAAAGATCCATTAAGTCATGTCATTGGCTGGTGGCTGGCTTATGGAAACATGAGAACATACGGCATGCTCGCCCACAAAGATGCAGACAGACTGCAACAGCTTAGTGAAGTATGGTCAACTCGCCACACAGCTTGAATTTTCAGTGATTCACTAAATAGTTTGGTTATATGTAATGCGCAGCGGGTCCACATGAGTGTGGAGGATAATACTATACAAGAATGATTTATAATAATAAGTCAGTCCATATTAAATCAAAAATCTTTTATAATAAGTAATATTAAAGATTAACAAAAGAAAAAACGTCATCATATGAAAGCAAATGTGCACATCCTACCACATCCATACCTACACCTACACACACAATACCACCTCCATCACTACCGTGTAAACACATTCAATCATTGTATTAAATTAATCAGTGAATAAATACATGATAAATGAATAAAGATATAAGACGACCAAACATAACCTGTATCAAAGTAAAATTGATTTTGTAGAAAAGTTATGTTCCACGTGTGTGGTCTGTTCGCGCGCGCATGCTTGTACGTGTGTATGTGTATGTGTGAGTGAGTGAGTGTGTGTGTGTAAAAGAGAGAGAGAGAGAGACAGAGAGAGAGAGAGACACACAGAGAGAGCACGCAAAAAAGAAAACAAAAAATTTGTGGATGATGCTGTAGAGCGCTTGAATTTCCTGTCAGGCATTGTGTGTATACATCACATTCTCTCGTTGCAGTCGTGGCGGAAAGGAGTTGGGGCCAGTCAATTGAGCGCGGTAATCTCCACCACCACCACCACCACCACTAGCAACACCCCCTCCTCCCCACGAGACAGACAGAGAGCCCACAGCCCAGAGAGACAGGCAATTCAATTCAATTCATATTGCTTATAGCCCAGCCAACAGAGAGACAGGCAGAGATCGCTCAGCCACAAAGGCAGACAAGCAGTCCACATTGAGACTGAGAGCCTGCATCTCAGAGAAAGATATTGAGACAGACAGCCTGCACCACATAGACAGATATTGAGACAGAGAGCCTGCACCATAGAAATACAAGGACAGAGCGACAAAGAGTCTGCACTACAGGGACAGAGAGAGGGCCCACACTCTACAGATATTGAAATACCATAGAGACAAACATTGAGACAGCTTGCACCACAGGGACAGACATTGAGATAGCCTACACCTTTGGAGTAAAGAGAGAGCCCACACTGCAGACATTGAGACACCATAGGGACAGACATTGAGACAGCCTGCACCATTGGGATATAGAGAGGGCCCACACTACAGACATTGAGACACCATAGGGACAGACATTGAGACAGCCTGCACCATTGGGATATAGAGAGGGCCCACACTACAGACAATGAGACACCATAGGGACAGACATTGAGACAGCCTGCACCATAGGGGTATAGAGAGGGCCCACACTACAGACATTGAGACACCATAGGGACAAACAGTGAGACAGCCTGCACTATAGGGGTATAGAGAGGGCCCACATTATAGACATTGAGACACCATAGGGACAAACAGTGAGACAGCCTGCACCATAGGGACAGAGATTTAGACAGCCTGCACCCGGAGACAGACATTGAGACAGAGCGCCGGCATTACAAGGACAGGGAGAGGGCACACACTGCTAAGACACTAAAAAGAGAGCCTGCACTTCAAGGAGACAGTATCCACCCGAGAGAGAGAGAGAGAGAGAGAGAGAGAGAGAGCGTGGACCCAGGCCACCCCTCTCACACACTGGGAGGACTGTCAGCCACCCGCCCCTCCATCCACCAGGACGTGACCGACCAGCTGAGCACGTGCTGACGTCACAGGCTAAGTGGGCCGGGAGACGGTGGCGGGACGGACGCCTGTTGCACGAGCTGTGTGGCCGGCCAGCGCCACTAACCCTCTCACTGTCCTCTCTTCGTCCCTTCCCTTCCTACCGTACCACGACACACACACACACACGTCCTTCTTCTCACACGTACGTCCGTCCGTCCACTGGTCTGCTAGTCGTGCTACTGGTCGACTATCCCACTGTAAAGGTAGGCCCGAGTGACTTGGTTGATTCTGTGTAATCATCTGTTTATTTCTATTTTTTTAATGTTTTTGTCAGTGGATTTATCCTCTTTGTATAAGGCTGCTCTCCCTTGCGACAGCGCATCGCCGCAGTGCTGCGCCACCAACTTTTTTCTTTTAATTCCTTTATGCGTGTATTTTTGTTCATTTTTGAAAGTGGATTTTTGCTACATGTTTTTGTCGGGGACAAGTTCTTTATTGCCGATGGATCTTCAACGTAATATGAATGATTGCTGCACAGAACACGGTTTATTGTCTCCTCCGAAAGACTACATGTAATTGAAAGAATTTGCAGTTGGTTATTTTGTTGGTAGGGTTTGTTGTTGTGATAGTGGTGATGGGGTTATAACGATTTGTTTTAGTAGGGATGACATTTTCGTATGTGTTTCTCTATTAGTTAGCCTTATTTCTTGTAGTGCAGTGTGTTATTTCTTGTTTGTTTTGTGTTACAGTGTGTTATTCTGCTTCGTCGTTTGCTTTCTTCTCTTCTTCCTTTCTCCTTCTTCTCCTCCTCCTTTTTCTTCTTTTTCTTCTTTCTTTCTTTCTTCCTTTCTTTCTTTCCTTTTCTTATTCTTTTGATGAAATCTCCGAGTTTCGTAATTTTGGTAAATCTGAGGTGATGTAAATGTTACAGT
>CM060307.1:25988911-26096411 GCA_030674185.1 Monoplex corrugatus
TATCGTGAATTTAGTTGCAGCCGTTGTAAATAATCAGTGAAGTGACTGGACCTATACCATTTCATTTGTTTTTACGTTGCGATGCATTGTCTCATTGTCTTATTATTTTCTGTTGATACCATTGAGATATTTAGTAGTTTCGATATTTCTTTTGTAAGTTGTATGAGCTGATTTGTAGCCATAGGTTCCAATCTTACGTTTGTTAGATCATCAGTGTAACGACTGGCTCTGTTCCAGTCATGTTGTTTTGATTTGTATGGGAATATCGTTATTATCTTGCTTTGTTTGTGTTGATCTAAGTTTGAGGTTTCACGGACTCTGAATCAGAGACCTGGTTGGCGTCGAGGTAGAGGGCCCATCTACCAATCCGACTGCACATATTTGTACAGGTTTGACGCTAACCCTGAGAAAAACGAACTGTGCATGCGGCCTTCAGTCCACCCAGCTGTGAACGAGTACCTGACCCTGTTCAGGGTTGGGAAGTGAAACAGTAAGGGAGAGAAGATGGGTACTGACTTGTAATGCCGGCCTCGAGGCATGTTGAAATTTCCTTAGCACCACAGGGCTATGGGACAACTTTAACCAGGGTCAGTTGTTCGTAGAGTTGCCTGTGATTTTTTGTTTGTTTGTTTGTTTGTTTTTCTTTTCAGAGAAGGTTCTGTTCTTCCAAAAAAAATCGTACTGTACATTGATAAACAAATGCAAAACATCCAGATCAGTTCACATTCGATTATACTGGTCGCACAGGTTTCGGTAATTAAATCATGTGTAACTACCATCAGCAAGATAGTTTTTACTAAAAATGATTATCAGTGCTCAAGCAGACACGAACCAGAAAAACACGAAAATAGATTTAAAATTCAAGATGGGCGCAAATTTTCAGCCAATTTGCCTTCGTCAAACGTATACAAAAGACAAAAAAGAATGTATGCAGAACTCTTAGCATATACGCACGCACTAAAACAAAACAAAACAGAACAGAACAAAACAAAACAAAACGAAAACAGTTGCCTACTTCCCAAGCGCATGATCGAATAGCAGAAAAATGACAGACGTGTGTACTTGTAACTAAATAACAGGGGAGACAATGAACAAAGTAAAAATGGTTATGCCACATAATAATTGAGGGCTGGGGTAGCAATATAGGAAAATATTTATTGAAAATTAACAATTCTAGAAAGCACTATTTGGGTATCTTGTCTTGAGGTAAGGTGTACAGACAGACAGATAAGCACGCGCGCGCGCGCGCGCACACACCACACACACACACATACACACACACACACCACACACACACACACACACACACAACACACACACACACACACACACACACACACACACACACACACGCACACACACACAGATATATATATATATATATATATATCTGTGTGTGTGTGTGTGTATACGTATGTATGTGTGTATATAATTATGTACGTGTATATATACATACATAGTATACATACATATATGTGTGTATATAGATAGATAAATAGATAGATAGATAGATAGAGAAGAGAGAGAGAGAGAGAGAGAGAGAGAGAGAGAGAGAGAGAGAGAGAGAGAGAGAGAGAAATTGTCAAGTCAATGGGGAAAATATGAGGCCAAGGGGCTGTTCCATTTGGATGATTTTTTTTCTTCCTTTTCCAAGGTCAGACTGGATTTGTTGCACTAGGCACAACCCATTTACATCAGCCCTACCTTTCACATTCATATTGTTCCCTTGAGGGAAAGTGCGTATGTATGTACACACTTTCCCTCAAGACAAGATACTCAAATAATGCATCTTAGATTGTTGATTTCCAATATTCAGTAATTTGTAAGAAACGCAGTCGAGTCTAATCCATTGACACTGTTGCTCATATGTCAAGACAGCATAACAGGTGTTTATTTTTCTCGGACTATGTTGACGCAGGATATAGTGTGATAGTATATGTAGAATGCAGTCCTGTCGCAGTCTCAATCAGGAATTGAACACCATGACGTCATGATTATCATCTCCATCGTCATCATTATCGTAACTTTGTGAGAAAATTGCCCCAAATTCTGTAAATAGGAACCAGAAACACACTAATACAGAATGAGAACGCATATTTAACAGACAAAACTAGACAGGCGCAAATTTTCTGCCCACTGGTCTTAGTCAAGCGTATATAAATGATAACAAAGAAGAAATATACAAAATTTTGCGAGGTTAAAAAAAAATCTAGCGGCAAGACTTCCTTGATTTTTCACTGAGCAGGAGAAGAATAACGATTTGATTGACAAAAGGCCGAACATTTGCGACTGTGTTCTTTTGTATATGAAATACGCGTGCTCATTCTATTTTTGTGTGTTTTTAGTCTGTTTGCCTGAACACTGGCAGTCACTTTTAGACTGAAGATTTTATTAGTTTTAACGGGTCATAAGAAATGGGATAGTAAAGTTTAAAAAAAATCTTTTTAAGATTAACCCTTTGACTCACACCTATCCACCAACTGCAAAAGCTTAACCCTTTGACTCCTCTTAACCTTTTGACTCACACACCCTATCCTATCCACCAACTGCAAAAACTTCACCCTTTGCTCCCCCACCCGATCCACCGGCGTCCTACAGGAGGTTTGTTGGATAGGGCGAGGGAGTCAAAGGGTAAACTTTTTTGCTTTGCTAGCATGGTTGACGATTGACGCAGGACACCGGTGTGTAGCGTGCAGGAGTCAAAAGGTTAAATTATTACGTGAACGCTTCCCTTATTTGCAAATTTGAGGATGTTGTCGTGGAGGTGGTTGTAGCCATGGACGACGACTACCAAGCAATCTCGGCTGTGCTAAATGATCAGTGAGGCGACTGGCCCTGTGCCAACCTGCCCGTATAATCGTTCATCTCATCGCTCCATCAGGCCTGCGTGCCATAAAACCTCACATACACACGCGAAGGAGCGCGCACGCGTGCGTGTCACGAGCGTGCACGCGCTCACTCTGAAGACACTTGCACGCACACACACACAAAAACACATCACACACACACACCACCATACACACACACACACATACACACACACGGATACACACACACACAACACACACACACACACACACACACACTACATACATACATACATACACACGCACGAACATACGTGCGCCTGCACATACGTGTGCATACACTTTTCGTGCACTTATTCACTCGCGTAAGCACTCATATATACCCACACAGGCACAAACAAGAACGCACGCATATACGCATGTACACACACGCGCACTCATACATACACATACAAATTGCACACACATACACACACGCACACACACGCGCACGTATTCACACGTAACACATACAACGAACACACACATGGACGCATACACACACGCACGCACTCACGCATACACACACGCATACACACACACACACACACACACACACACACACACATACGCACACACCACGCACGCAAGCACGCTTCACATCATATGGGTCACTGCGTGGGACTGAGTTATGTTATAATACTAAGGTATTTCATGTATCGACTGATTGATGTACCGGGGCTTCTTTTCAGTATGAACAGTAGTATCCATATCTTCTGGAAATTCTGTGCAAGAAATTTCTTCATTTTTGTTACTCTCTTTGTTTCTTTCTTACTTCTTTGCTTTCTGTTATCTCTTCCATTTTCTGCCTTGCTGGTCTATTCACCTGTATATTTTCTGTAAAGCCTTAAATCATTTCTCTTAGGATTGACAGTTGGGTATATTTATTAACTGCATGGTTGGCTCTAAGGAAATGTGCTGTGCAGGAGAAATTTTAGTACTTTAGGCCTTTTTTGTATATGCGTTAGTGCCCTTAGTTATGTTCATATTTGTTTGAAATCCTCTTGAGATAAATTGGACGGAATGGTCAACGCCAGGGGTGGATCCTTAGAGTATGTGCGCGCATGCATTGATATGTGTATTTCATGTTATTTTCCAGTTTTTCTTTCCCAGCCAGATGTTGTTCACGTTTTTACATGGTTTTAGCTCTGATATGGCCTGTGCAGTCGGATGGGTTTTAAACAGTAAGACTGATTGATGGCACGATTGCACACACACGGACGCGCATGCGCTGTCTCCTTCTCTCTCTCCTCTCTCTCCTCTCTCTCTCTCTCACTCATACACACTCACACACACACACATACACACGGACACACACACACTCACGGACGGATCACACACACACACACACGGACGGACACACACACACACACGGACGACACACACACACACACACGGACGGACACACACACACACAGGGACACACACTGACGGAACACACACACCACACAACACACACACCAACGGACGGAACACACACACACACACACACACAATTCACTTATAGTGAAAAGACGTTAAATCAAGCAACGAACGAACACACGGACGGACACACACACATACACGGACGGACACACACACACACACAACACACACACACACACACACACACACACACACACACACACACCACACACACCACACACACACACACACACAATATCACTTATAGTGAAAAGACGTTAAATCAAGCAACGAACGAACACACGGACGGACACACACACATACACGGACGGACACACACACTATCACACACACACACACACACACACACACACACACACACACACACACACACACACACACTCACACACACACACACACACACCACACACACACACACACACACTCACTCACACACAACACACTCACACACACACATCACACACTCACAAACACCACGTCGCGCAGCTACACACACACACACTCACTCACACGCTCGCGCGCACACAACACACACACACACACCGACACACACACACACACACACACACACACACGAACACACACGGACACAAACATCAACACACACATACTCACTACACACTAACAGGTGTCTTGGCGAGAGGTGTTATTCTAGGTATCGATGGATTGGTGGCAGGGTAAGTTCATACATGTACACGGATACACACACACACCTCCCCATCCTCCCCCTACCCCCCCCTTCCCCCGCCCACAAGAATGGCAGCAAGAGAGCGGAGTTATGTAATGACACTAAGGTATTCCAGGTATCGATTGGTTAGTAGCAGAGTTGTCTGCAAGTGCCAGGTTAGGCATAGACTGACTACTAAAGAACACGAACACGAACACGAAATTTGTTATATAAGTCCAACAGCCCCTAACAATCAAGGGGAGAGAGAGAGAGAGAGAGAGAGAGAGAGAGAGAGAGAGAGAGAGAGAGAGAGAGAGAGAGAGAGAGAGAGAGAGAGAGTATGGGGGAAAGGAGAGAAAATGATGAATTTTTTTTTTCAATTGCTATGGCATAAGCAGAGTAATGCTTTCTTTCGCCTCCACCTCTTGCCCACGGAGGGTTTACACTAGCATGGGTTATATAGACTCTAATATGTATATTATACTCACACAGATAAACAATAAAAGCATAAAGACAGAATTATTGCAAAATTGGAATATGCCAGCAGTGTTTGGTGTGTGTGTGTGTGTGTGTGTGTGTGTGTGTGTGTGTGTGTGTGTGTGTGTGTGTGTGTGAGTGGAAGAAAGAGAGAAAAGAGACAATTATTGCAAAATCGGAATGTCAGCTGTGTTTGGGGGTGTGTGTGTGTGTGTGTGTGTGTGTGTGTGTGTGTGTGTGTGTGTGTGTGTGTGTGTGTGTGTGTGTGTGTGTGTGTGGGAGAGGAGAGAGAGAGAGAGAGAAACAGACAAACAACAGACAGACAGACAGACAGACAATGATTTTAAGGGAAAATAACTTGGGTCTGTATTTTTTAAAGCTGCAAATGGGCATATTGCATGCCCCTATGTTCTTACACTGAGACGGACTGCGACAAAACCAGGGTCTGTATAAGATAGTTTGAGTTACTGTGTTGTACGTGCCTGTGTGTGTATGTGCGTGTGTGCGCGTGCATTGCGTGCGTGTGTGTGTGTGTGTGTGTGTGTGTGTGTGTGTGTGGGTGTGTGTAGCGGAGAGAGACTCTAGACAGAAATGATCTAATTGTATGGTCACATAGAGAGAAAGAGAGAGAGAGACAGAAGAGAGAGAGAGAGACAGAGAGAAGAGAGAGAGAGAGAGAGAGAGAGAGAGAGAGAGACAGAGAGAGAGAGAGAGCAAGCACTCAATTCATTGAAAGGAAGTAGGGCCTCACGGTCCAGCGGATAACTTGTTTTTCTGTCGTTTTCCGCCACAGTAGACACAGCGCTTTTCCAAATGTCATTTCCTAGGCCAGGACTGTCTTCTGCTGTGGTCTCGTTCTTCACGATCCATACATATGTCTTCACATCGTTCTGTCTGTCTGTCTGTCTCTGTTTTACAGAACCACCTCCTCCCCTACATGCACACCCGCACTCTACCTCTGTCGCTGTTCCGTTTCCGTCTGAATGTCCGTCTCTCTCTCTCTGTCTCTCTCTCTCTGTCTGTCTGCTCTCTCTCTCTCTCTCTGTCTGTCTGTCTCTCTCTCTCTCTCTGTCTCTCTGTCTGTCTCTCTCTCTCTCATTCTATCTGTCTCATTCTCTCTCTCATTCTCTCTCTCTCTCTCGCTGTCTGTCTCTCTCTGTCTCTGTCTCTCTCTCTCTTTCTCTCTCTGTCTCATTCTCTCTCTCTCATTCTCTCTCTCTCTCTGTCTCTCTCTCTCTCTGTCTGTCTGTCTCTCTCAACTGAGCTGTCGGGTTTAACGACAGACTGATACAAATATTGGATACAAAACCCGTACACTAGGTTGGACCTCGAGACTTAGCCAACGTATAGGGTTTATGTGGAGGATTAAGGCTTATGCCATGATCATTTTCGATCTTCTCCGTCACATGGCATCAGTGACGCCAGTGCATATGGAATTCATTCCGAGCGTGAAGACGTTATCCCCTGAAACTGTCTGTTTTTCTGTCTGTCTGTCTGCCTGCCTTTATCTCTCTCTCTCTTCCTCTCTCTCTCTCTTCCTCGCTCTCTCTCTCTCTCTTCTCTCTCTCTCTCTCTCTCTGTCACCCTTCCTGTCTCTCTGACCCCCCCTATCTCGTTTTCTGTTCGTCTTACAGTTGCACAGTTCGAAGGCAGATGTAGTATCTTCTGCCACAGGCTTGCTCAAGCACAGGTATTTTTGATGGCTATACTTGTGTTTCGTATCCTACCTGTGCAGATATTTCTTACGGCGCTCATCCAGATGGCCAAAAATGGCAGTGATCTGTTTTCATCTGGCTCTGAAAATGGCATTGGGGTGTTTTCTACTGGCTGCAAAATGGTAGTCAGCTGTTTTTTCTGTCTCCAAAATGGCAGTGATCTGTTTCCTGCAGGCTCCAAAAAGGCAGTGATCTGTTTCCTGCTGGCTCCGGAAAGGCAGTGGTCTGTTACCTGCTGGCTCCGGAAAGGCAGTGGTCTGTTACCTGCTGGCTCCGGAAAGGCAGTGATCTGTTTCCTGCTGGCTCCGGAAAGGCAGTGGTCTGTTTTCTGCTGGCTATAAAAAGGCAGTAGTCTGTTTTTTGCTGGCTCCAAAAAGGCAGCGATCTGTTGCTTGCTGGCTCCAAAAAGGCAGTGATCTGTTTAGCCAGTGTTCTTGTTATCTAAATTCATGAAATAGAAATATACTCAAGACTTCCCCAGCGTACAGATTTTATGCACCGGCCTGTGATCCGCTATTGTATTTTGGACCAGTAAAGTAGGAGACAGAGTGGTATGTGTATAAAAATGTCCTTTGACCATGACGTCCATTGAAAGGACTAAGTGGCTTCATGTGAAGAATATGTATGGATCAGTGCGTTGAAAGATTGCGTTGTGTGGACTTGAGGAATGCCTGTGGTCTAGAAAAATTAAAGTGTAGGCCCAAGTGAATGTCTGTGATCGAGCATATGGAAGGACAAAGCAGCGTTGATCTAGAAGAATACGTATGGGCGTGTGTTCAGTAAACGTCAGAGCAGTGTGCACGTACAAGTAAGTCTGTGTGACCAGACTGTTGCTGATACTGTCGTGGTCTCTCATCTGATTAACTGACAGCGTAGGAAATAGTCAGTGATGTTGATATAATGAACAGTGCAGGTAGTAATTGGTCTGATCCGTTGATCGAATCGATTAAACAGACGTATTGATCATACTGACAGTACATGGAGTGGCATGAGTTATTGATCAGAATAATTGATGAACTTGTGATTTAAATTGTTAGCAAGAACCTACAGAACACGACAGAGCATATAGCAAATTAGGGAATCTGGATCCAGCAGTCCAAGGAAAACTTAAGAAATCTACGAAAGGAAATGCGAAAACCTAGAGAATTACGCGAACCAAGCGATGGCAACCAAACAAATGAAGGGCCAGAACGTAGATAACCTGACACATGAAGGACAAAAATTCAGCAGGACAGAAGGCAAGAACCTAGAGAAGATAGCGAGCTTAGTAATAATAATAATAATAATAATAATAATAATAGTGCATTTATAGAGCGCTTTCCGAAACCTCAAAGCGCTTTACATCAGTAAACCATACATATATAAACCAAATAACAGGCTACAATACAAACAAACTCATCAAAAACTATCCACAGGAAATCAACAACCACACAGACACACCAAATAATCTCTCTCCCTCTCACCCCCTCCCCGCCCACCCCTCTCCCCCATTTTCAAACACACACACACAACACCCACACACACACAGCCACACATCACACACACACACACACACACACACACACACACACACACACACACACACACACACACACACACACACACACACACACACACACACACACACACACACTGGCATACACCCCATTGTGCACAATTTCATCCAGAATGTCAAGCAGGATCAACCCACTAGCCAAAATCAGGAAAAACACTGTTTAAAGAAGTAAGTTTTTAAACTTGTTTTGAAAGATGGTAGAGTTTTAGAGTGGCGGACGGACTGAGGCAACAAGTTCCATGTCTGAACAGCAAAAACTGCAAAGGCTCTACCACCGTGAGTTTCTCTGTTATATTTTGGCACACGAAACTTCTTGTCATCCACAGAAGAGCGGAGTGATCGAGAAGGTACGTAGACAGTCAAGAGTTCAGAGTGATAGTCAGGAGCAGTTCCAGAAATGATGTGATAACAAAGGCAGCAAATCTTGTATTTTATTCTTTGTTCAACCGGGAGCCAGTGCAGTGTCTGAAACAGGGGTGTGCAGTGCTGTGACCTACGTGCCTTGAAGATGAGTTTAGCTGCAGAGTTCTGAACTTGTTGCAAATGTTTGAGATGTTTCTGAGGGCAACCCGCAAGGAGTGAATTGCAATAATCTAACCTAGACAGAATGCATGCAGTAACTAACGTCTTGGTTGCGTCTAATGTAAGGTAGTGTCTAATAGAATTAATGCGTCTAAGTTCGATGTATGGCAGAAAATGATAGGCAGAAATAAACCGAGGGGGGAAAAAGGACAAGCAAGCTAGCCTAAGGGGCCAGAATCTAGTAAATCGAAGGACATTTTTAGTTTAACTTTATCAAGGTAACGTCTCTTCGTTCGGAATAAATTTCATATGTACTGACGTGATTGATGGCATGTGATAAAAAAGATCCAAAATGATTATAACATTCTCCCGTGAGGATGTCGGGGACTCTTTCAGCATAAATAGTATCCCCTCCCCCCCACCTTCGGGAAATTCTGTGCTAGAAATTTCCTCTTTTTTTTCACTCTCTTTGTTTCTGCCTCGCTCCTTTGCTTTCTGTCATTTCTGCCTATCATTTTCTGCCTTGCTGTCCATTCATCTGTATGTGTTCGATAAAGTCTTACATACTTTAGGATTGCTAATTGGGTACATATATTAAGTGCATTTTGGCTCTAAGGAAATGTGATGTGCAGAACCAATTTTTGGTAAATTAGGCCCGTTTTTGTATTATGTTTAGTGTCCTAATTATGATTACATTAATTTTTTGTATTCAGGTATTTTTTTGAAAACCTGTGGTGATTAACTGGACGGAATTGTAAACGCCAGAGTCACATCCTTAGATTATGTGCGCGAGTGCATTGACATATGTACTTAATTTTCTTTTCCTCCATTGAATATGGACACTTTTTTGGAGGTGATTGTAGCCCTGATATGGCTGTGCGCAGTTGGCTGGGCGCAGTTGGCAACACGTCTTCAGCGTGCAAGTAAATCCTATGCGTTGGCAAGGTCATGGTGTCCTACCTAGCATATGGATTTTACGTTATCTTTGTAGTTTTATCAGTATTGGAACAATCTAGGCTCCATTGTTGGAATTTATAACTCTGTGACATTAAAATTCTGGAAACGGACGAAAACACAATCAACTCCCTAATATGGTCTGATCTCACCGACGTCCTACACAACTATATCATGGAATAGTCCTTAAACAATAATTATGATACTTAGCCTCTATCTGCCCACAAACGGTTACAGTAAAGTCTTTATCATGTTACCTTTTTCAGTCCACCCAAGAATCTAGTAAAGAAATCGGGAAGAACCTAGTAATTCCAAAGACAAGAATACAGCAAACCAAGGACAAAACCTTAGGGAACACAAGGGTCAAAACCTAGCAAAACCTGGCAGAACCCTAAGAAACAGACGGGCAAAAACCTGGCAAATCTGAGGCGCAAAACGTGCAAAGAAAATGGTAAAAACTGAACAGACCCAAGGACAAAACGTTTCCCAAGCAAATCATTAACAAAACAAAACGCCCCAAAACGTATCAGATTCAAAGGCAGAAATCCAGCGAGCGCAAAGGGCAAGAACCTCGCATACCAAGGACAAAACCCCAACAACTCCAAGGGTAAACTTTGCGATCCAACGGCTAAACTCTAACGTACTAAGGCAAGAACCTAGCGAACCATAAAAAAAAAAAAAAAAAGGGGGGGGGGAGGGGCGCAAGAGTCTGTAGCAAACCCAAGGGACGAAAAGATAGCGACCTGGGTGAAATGTATCCAATAAAACCTTGCCTCACGTATCCTCCGCAGTGTTGACTTTAGGTAAGACAATTTGTTGAAAGAAAGGAAGACAAACAAGAGAGAGAGAGAGAGAGAGAGAGAGGACGAAGAGTTGGCGACCTGAACAAAATTGATAGACTGAAACGAGTCTCACGTGTTCTCTACTGAAAGTTAGACACTTTGTCGAAATGAAGTCATGGGAAGCGTGAATACAGATAGGTAGTGAATGTGTGTGTGTGCGTGTACGTGTGTGTGTGTGTGTGTGTTAGTGTGTGTGTATGTGAGAGAGAGAGACAGAGAGACAGACAGAGACAGAGAGAAAGAGAGAGAGAGAGAGAGAAATATGATAATGACGATGATGAATGGAATGGGGAGGGTAGAGGGTGTACTCTGATTCTGTTTTATTGCCCTTTAACCGCTGCCATTCAGGCACGCTAATCTCGTCTTCGGCAGCATTTTTTTCTTTTCTGGTTCTGAGCAAAATTCTACCCCCCACCACCCACTTCCTCATCAGCCGGCTCTATTTTTTAATAAATCATATCTAGGGTGTCGGCCAGCACATTCAGTCCATTTCGTTGAGTCCAGGGATATAAAGGCGTGCGCACACACACACACACACACACACAAAGATAAGAATTGTTTTTATTGAACAGGTCAGTGGCCCATAACAATCGGCCAGGAAAAAAAATCAATCAACAAAGCTGTCAATGTTACTATTGCAAATCTTTTTTACATGGCAGTCTTCCCCAAACTCGTTTAGACTCCCTGCGCATCACACATAATCAGACTGGTTAGTGGAACACGGAGAACTCAAGCTGTTAGGCGAGTTGAGCACACCTCGATGTTGCTGCATGTCTGCATTTTCGATTGGAGTGCATGCTGGGCGGTTTCGTGTTTCCGTTTTTACAAAATACCGAACTCTGAAATGACTGTCATAATCTTTAATATCATATTTGATATTTTGCATGCGCATATACACGAGGAGGTTAGGCACTCGCGCGTCTGCACGCATGTTGTTTTGGAAGATGGGGAAATAATCTCCATCCTTTACCTTTCATAGGAGGTATACAGAGTGATCGAACCCATGACCTACTGATTTATGGTATCATCTTGGGCGTAATGCTTTGCAAACGAATAATATGATTTTTTTCCTGTTTCGTTGGTAAATGTCATTTAGTTGTTTTTTTTTCTGAATGTTTATTTGGTATATGCCACTGATAATGTACATCTAAACACACTGATGGCTGTGGGTAAAATTTTTAAGAAAGCTCTTGAATTTAATAAATATCTTGGGCAAATCAGAATGAATCTCAGTTTCAGTGCTGTTTTCACAGGAAGGACAGTCACTTTTTTTTTTATCGTTATTCGTTGCTTTATGTTGTAGAGAGTGACCATTCGAAGGTGATATACATATTCTGAATCTTGTTAAATGTTTTCTTCAGTTTACATTTTGACTTTGACAGAGTAAGTATATGATAACAGCTCTTGAATAAACATAATAGAATTCATGGTTGTCCAGAGAAGAATGCCAGTCCTGAATACAAACATCTGTACCTGTCTCAACTCAGTATGTTGTGATTCCCCTACTACACCGAACTGCGATTGCCATACTACACCGAAACTAGTCTTACAGAGGACGTTGCGAACTTTATAAGACCACGTGTTGTAGTTTTGAGACTGTGATCCTAGCAATATATTGTTTGCTTTTTTTTTTAAAGTCTGTCATCTTCATGTAAGGTGCGCCTGAGCTAAAACTTTGTTAATCGTTTTTGAGTGTTAACATATGTCGAGTATCTGCCAGTTTCTTCATCAGTTACGTACCTCGGTGCTTTTGAACTGACTCTAAGAAATTTCTGTACAGCAAACAAATGTATTTTTCAACGCATTCTTGGTTAGCTGATAGTTCCCTAATTTCAGAACTGTCAGCTAAAATGGGTTGGATCTGACAGGAAAACGTTAAAAATTGTTTTTTACTCGATCTGCAAGATGATTGTGTAAATGAATGACAGCTGGGTTAACTAATAAGCATCTAAGTATTTCTACATATTTACAGCCTGCAGTAATCTTCAAAATATCTTTCTCCTTGACAGTAATGTACCCATCTTTATGAAATATTACACAATGTTGAATCAACCTGATTACCTGCGTTCAAGCAAATGGAAAGTAGAACATTCGAAAGCAGATAGAAACCAGGAACACTCGACAATACAATGGGAACGCCTATTTAATTAATGAAACAAGACGGATACAAATCAAGGAAACAAGCCAGGCGCAAAATTTCGGCCAAAATCTTTCTCCAGAGAAAATAGGATAACAAAGAAACAAATCCATTTTGATTTAGAACAAAAACAACAGATCTCCTAACTTCTTAAGCAAACTGACTTATTCGTATTACAGTGCTGGTTTTCTCCTTATTCGCTCTAAACCCCAAGTTTCTTGCACAGTCATACAGTACATTAACCCTTTGACTCCTGCAACCTGTCCACCAGCATCCTGTATTGGCAACCATGCTAACAAAGCAAACACTTAACCCTTTGGCTCCCTCACCCTATCCACCAGCTTCCCGCAGGAAGCTGGTGGGTAGGGTGAGGGAGTGAAAAGGTTATGTTTTTGCAGCTGGTGGACAGAGTGTGGGAATCAAAGGATTAAACTGTGTATGAAGACCAATCAAACAGTCATAAAAACGACGCAGCCTTTTTAGTGAAAAAGTAGTGTGAATAAATCAAGTTTATCTTGGAGGTTTGGAGTTTGCTCAAGAGGGATTCACTGCACTTGATGCGCTTCGCCCAAAGCTGCCAACAGTTATCTGTGGACTCCCTAAGCTTGCGCAAAATTCCATGTGCTGGCAAGGTCTTGAAATGGGGAAGGGAGGAGAGGGACCTAGAAAACACTTAGTTGATACCATTAGAATGATGGAAACATTACGACGGACAACGCACAGGACAGTTCATAAAATTGCAATCTGGCATTAACTCGAGACATCAGACTCTGAGTTCACGGCTGTATCAAAGGAACCAACCAGCCCGAATGCCTTGATTACTCATAAAGATAATCCCTTTAATCAGTTCATTCATGAAAAAACAACAACAATATTTGCGAACATGCTTTTTCCCAGCTTAAGTCCCCGAGGGCAAAAGAATGCCTTTGTCATGTCCCTTTCTGTTCTTGATTTCACAACAAAGTACTGTTTTCCATAACATTGATAGTTGTTTCATTTAGTGTATTTTCATAAAGTACCCCCCGTAATTTTTCTTGCGCACATTATCAAGGGCTTTGCGAAAGTGGATGAATGCAACATGTAGATTCCTGAGTCTCATTAGTTGTGCTGGTTCTTGGTATAAGAGCAAAAATGTGATAGCTGGTACTTTACTTCCTTGAAATCTACCTGTTCATCATCTAGGATACTATTGTCTTCAGTTCAATATGTGATTCTCTAGTGTTTTTTGTTTGCTTGTTTGTTTGTTTTTGTGAAAAACTATGTTTTACTGTAGATATTTAGAAGACAATTTCCCTATAATTATGAGGATCATTAGACCACTTTTCTTATGGAGGGGTGGAGGAAATGGTTCCGTGTGCGTGAGAGAGAGAGAGGAAATGGCCACAAATGAAGCTACATGCCATCACTGAGTGGACAACATGTCAGTGTAAATTGAACGCCTCAAGTCGTGTGCTGAAGGCCAGCAAAGTCTGTTTTACTCGGTCTGCTGTACACTGTCAGTATGGCTACAAATCACGTCTGGGACTTTTCCCAATCACATACACCTCTCTACACACAGCAAAATCGAACGAAACGTCTGGCTCTTTTTCCAATCAGCTACACATCTCTCCACGCACGAAAATCAAACGAAATCTGTCGCTTGTGGATGGAGACAATCAAATTTAAGCTGTTCTTCATCCTCAGCATCAGACAGGTTGTCAGTTTCACAAGGCGACGTCTCCGCGTTCAGAATGAATTCCACATGCACTGACGTCACTGGTGCCAGTGATGGAGAAATCCAAACTGATCATGACATGAGCCTTAAGCCTGCTTATAAACCGATGAGCTGGCCAGGTCCTGAGGTCCTTACATGGCCTATGGGTTTTGTATCTTATATTAGTATTTGTATAAGTCTATCATTGGACCAGTCTTGGCTACATTGTAATGACGTGTGTATCTGAGTATCTCATCGTCAGAACATAATGAAATGAATTAAATGAATACAGAAATAAACAGAAATGAACAAAAATATGTAAAGGACTGAATAAAATCACAACTATCCACTAAGTATACATTTGTTTCACATCATAGAAAGCCCCTCCACCACCACCCCTTCCCCAGTCAACACTGCTCTTAGCCTCCTGTGCCTATCAACATGATGGAAATAATGTCTCCTTAATCTTAGCCCCTCCAAACTATCGTCCATCTCCGATGGAAAACAAAAAAGGGGACAGGTAGATAAACAAATAAGAAATAAGAAATAACAGTAAACACACACGTACACACTTACACGCACATACACGCACAGTCTTACCCACACTTCACGATGCCCAACAACATTGCCCATGAATCATGCAAGTAAACAGACTATAGCCCACCACAACAGAACAAACATGGCAAAACAAAACAACAAAACAAAAGCAGAAGAGGGAATAAATGGAAACATACACATGTACACTCACATACACCAGCCAACACAGAGGCAGAGCAAAAGAAGGCAGAACAAAACAAAAAGTAGACAAATATCATGACAAACTTAAAGGCGTACAGAAACATTCAACAATCAGACCACAATCACGCCAACAGACAGTATGACAACCTTCCTTGTTCTCAACCTGTCCTTTCATTTTCTTCACATTTCCTTTATCTCTCTTTCAGGAGAAGTCCCAACACTTTCCATTCCACGCTGTAGATGATTGCTCTTGTTTTTCCTTTTATAGCAGATTTTTGGTCACTTCCTCTGTGAATTATTCCTTTTTGAGTAAGATGATTAGTGTCACGATGACTCACATTCCTTTCGTGAAGGTACGATTTTAAGCGTCTAAGGATTTCGGACTTTCCAAGATGGAGAACTTTTGTTGTAGTGGCATTGCCTGCAAGTTTGTCGGCCCGTTCATTCCCCTTAACACCAGCGTGTCTGGGACAGTAAGTAGATCCACGTGTGATTTTGTAGGTCGATACTGCTCATTGTTTTGTGCCATTCTGGGGTTGCTACTCCATTTTGCACTTTTTGAAGTAGATTCACCGAGTCAGTCAGGATGAAGGCTTGACTTTCTTTCATTTCATGTCCATTGGAGTGCATGTGTGACTGCCTCAGTTTCCATTGTCAGGTAGCGTTATTTTTTTTTCATGAATGGTTTTTCCGTTTTGTTTGACAGTGAAGCCCCATCCAGATTTGGTATTGGTGACTGAGCCATTCGTTTATATGATTAAATCTTTGGATTTGCAGCTTAGTTATTCCATGAATAATTGAATTTCTGCATCAGCTTTACCTTCTGGCCATTCACGACAGTGTCTCTCAAGGTATTTTGGTGTGATTGTTTTGTGTAGAATTTTGAAACGGTTGAATGTTTTCCCCATTCCTTTGTCTCTTTGAGTTCTGTCAGTTGACATACGTGCTGAATGGCGGCTTCTGGTTGCCCCATCCATGATTTTCTGAGTGGGAGTCTATTGCCTTGCTTTGTTCGACCATCTCATGGAGAAAGTTTTCGGGTTTTCCAATGTCATGAAATATGCTTTCACTTGTTTTATTTTATGTCTTGATTGTATTGAAGGAAGATCAAGCTGCTATCTCATAATCTCCGTGGGTACGTCTTTTGTGGTTAAGGTCACTCTCATTGCTTCGTTTTGTATTCTGCCTCGTTTCAAAAGATTTGTCTATGAAAAGGTAGTGAGGCCAAGTCCATAATCGATTACACTCAGTACTACGGCTTGGTTTAGCTGAAAAAAATGACATTGGTCATTGCCTTTAGGTGGCATTGTTTTCAGGATTGAAAGACCATTTTTTACATTTTGAGTGTAGTGGTTTCCGCATGTTTTCCAAAGATTAGCATTCTGTCAGAACTGATGCCAATGTAGGTCGCTCGATATTGGTTTCTCTGAACGTAACTGGTGGAATGTATTTATTTGCTGCTTTGTTATCAAGGGCGCAAAACAGTATCTGCGCTTTGATGAGGTTGGTTGCCGATCCGATTTCTTGACACCACTGATCTACGTTATTTAAATGTTCTAGGACTGCTTTGTTTCTTTCTAATGCATTTTTACCCGTCTACAGGCAGTCAGCTTCTCTTTACACCCATTTTCATTTGATTTAATTGTTTGTAGACATTGGTAGGCTTTCGATCGGGTAAGACATGAAGAATTGATCAACCAACTAGAAAGACTCAATATTGATGGAAAAGATCTACGAATAATCAGAAATATGTATTGGGAACAAACAGCAGCAATGAGAATAGAAAAGGATATAAGCTCTTTCCAAAATATCAAAAGAGGGGTTAGGCAGGGTTGTTTTCTGTTACCAGATCTGTTTTCGCTTTACAGCGAAACCATCATGAGAAACCCCGAAGAATGCCCTGGGATAAAGGTTGGAGGAAAAATGATAAACAACATTCGTTACGCAGATGACACCATGCTAATTGCAGAAAATGAAAGGGACCGACAAAACCTTGTGAATATAATAGAAATAGAAAGCAAAATTAAAGGGTTGGAGCTAAATAGCAAGAAGACTGAAGTCATGGTAATCAGTAAAAAGCATGAAAACCCCTTATGCAAAATAACAGCAAATGGCACAACTTTGCGACAGGTTGATAAGTTTAAATATCTGGGAACGGTAATCTCATCAGACGGCAGATGCACATCAGTAACAGCCAGCAGAATCGGCCAAGCCAGAACAGCATTTAAGAAGATGAAAAGCGTTCTGACCAACAAATGCCTATCAATTAACACCAGGAAGAGAGTTTTTGAATGTTAAATAGAACCGATGTTGAAAAGAATGTTGACATTCCATGGACAGAGAGCACCAGGTAGACCCAGGGAGAAAATATTGGACGGACTTGTATGTTGGCTTGGGACAAAGAGGGTGGGAGATGTACTTGCAGCGACAAGGGGTAGATTCGTATGGAAAGCCATGATCGCCAACGCCATGCAGCAGAGCACATGATGATGATGATGGTGATGAGACATTGGTTCCCAGCATTTTTTTTATTTAACATCGATGCAATCAAATTTATTTTTAGGACTGGTGTCTCTAGACATTGAAATCCCTACAATGTTCTATTTATTTATTTTTTTTTATTTAAGATCGGTGATATCAAATTTATTGTTAGGACTGGACAAGCTGCAAAATTTATTCATTTAGTATGTATTGTATTCGTAACGACAAGTAAACTTTTCCCCCCATTTCAGCACCACACGCACAACATTCTTTTGGCACACTACATAGCAGATTCGACCACTTATTTCAGCATCGCTTAGACAACTGAATGAATTTTCAGTGCTACATAAGCAGACATAAGTGTATTTTCTGCTCCATACACCTTAGGGAAAACGATTAAGGCTTACCAATACACTAGCTGAGAGACAAGCAACCCACTTATTCTTATACCACTATCAATACACCACTTACAACTTATTGGAAAACTGTCACTATAGCAAGTACTCAACTCAGCAACATGTTGAATGGCAGAAAGGCAGCCAAAAATATAGCAAAACCGCAAAAAGACATTGGTCCGAAAATATCGTCTGTAGAAAATAAAAATTCAGAACCACAAAAAGACATCGATATGTAAACATTATTCGTAGACAACCATCACTGATAAAGAATATTTTTCAATCTACCCCCTTCTTTTCCTTCAAAGAAATAGCTTATTATATAATATCCGGAAAGTTCTCTTGTGGTGTTGTTGGTGTGTTGTGTTGTGTGTGTGTGTGTGTGTGTGTGTGTGTGTGTGTGTGTGTGGTGTGTGTGTGTGTGTGTGTTGTGGTGTGTGTTGACCAATGATAAACATTTGTTCATCTCTTTGTTTTTGGGTTTTCTCTCTTCCTTTATTTCCTTTTCTTGTTCCTGTCAGTTCTCCCTCCCTCCCTCGCTCCATCTCTTCTGCTCTTTGCTAAAACTAGAAACAGACAAACAGCCTTTTTTAAACTCCATAAGTTTTTTCACATTCATCATATGCGAGAAATAAGAGCTGAAAAGGCAAGTGACGCATGTTGTCAAATGTGGACAGAAAATCGGTTTGTTTAGGATGTACAGATATGCTAATCGTAGGAATCGATATTCCAATATGGAAATCAGATCTTTTGTGGAAAGATGAATACACGAAAATAACGTTTTCTACTGTAATTTAACAAAAAGAAAAAAAAAACAAGAAAAACCAAGAGAGGAGAGAGAGGAGAGAGAGAGGGCATATCTGCGTGTGAAAATTAGATTTTCGAAATACATTCTCATGAATCGTAATATATCGTAATGTGTGTGTGCTTTTTAAAAAATTTTTTTTTAAGGTACATTACCAGAATAGAGCTTGATCTAATTTCCATTCTTTTCGTAAAGATTCATATGAAGATATGGATGAAAGAAAAAGAATAAGAAACCCTTTGCTTAAATTTTACACAGAGGAAGATACTGGACCAATTACACACGCACGCACTCCTGAGCAAAAACAGAAAATTTAAATGGTTAGGAAGATGAAGTAATGAATTTTCTGAACTTGCAGGTATAAAGTAAAGGGATTAAAACCACTGTTTTCTGCTGCCACCAACACCAGCATCATCTTAACCGCCGCGACAACTATCGTCATCTCATGACCTCAAAGATGCCATGTGGATCTCTGGGTAGTCTGGATTCTCTTCAGTTCTGTCTTCTTCATACTTACTGTGGTCCTGGGCTTCAGGCCAGTCAAGTAGTTTGTACTGTCTACCGCTGTAGCCTGCAGTATGGTCATGGGCAAAGAACCATGACAGGATGCATTATATATCTGATAGGTGTGTTGTGCACCGCTGCTGCGTTTTTCTTTGAAGACAAGGGGATAGTAAACCATGTTCCAAAAAGACAAAAACAAAACAAAACAAACAAAAAACCTCAAAGAAAGCGTTGAAGAAAGTACGTTTTTTTTTCCTTATAATACCTACGCGAAAACAAAACTAAACAAATAAACTAATCATCCAGTCAAACAGTGAACCAACGAACCAGACATGAGTGGATTGGCCAAACGATCAGCCATTTAACGAAAGCATGCCAAGCTAAATCCACATCAAACCATAGAATTTTCCCAGATACTGTCTGTATAAAGATAATTGAACAATGAATCACGCTTCTGCGTGAACATCAGTCTTGACAAAAACAGACAAGAAACTCATTCCTGGGGGGATGGGGGGAGACGGGGGCGGTGAAACCTGAAGAGAAGAAGAAAAGGAAGCCCTGCTTGTGAAATCCAGATATTTGTCTGTGAGATCCAGATATAAGAAGATGGTAATTATGAAGATCGCTCTACAGAAAAGATCGAATAAGAATGTGGAGATGAAGAGTGGGCAACTGTCCTTTTTCACCTCTTCAATTACAGACAACATTCAATATCTGGCCACAGATCCCTGCAGCCCTGTACATTTGCATTGCTAATAGCCCTCGTTTTCTCTTCCCCTTGAGCTACATTTCCATAAAGACCCCCTCTCCACGGACTCCCCTGTTATAAAAGACCTACCACTTGAAAATGTTCCCGAAGGATGGGGATGGGGAAGATGATGCTTAAATTGTTATGCTTAAAACTGTGTATGCTTAAAACTGTGTTAGCTGCCTAACCAGAACGGAATCGGACTGAGCAACGATTATGCGTGTGCAGAAGGCAGGCATTTTATGGTGTCACTGTCCGTTTTTGTTTTTTGTTTTTTGTTTTTTGTTTTGTTTTTTTTTGCCTGTTTGTGGCCTGCTGTCCTCTGGTTGCTGTCCCTGTCTTGTGTCAGTGAAAGGAGCTGTTGCACCTCCACACTGTTTACGATAGAGATCTGTTTCTCTCTTTCTTTGCCTGTACACTACCTGAAAGGTCTTGTCTTCCACTTCCAGTCTTACTGCATTGGTTCGAGCTGGCTCTAGAAAAACGTTGTGTGTGAGGCGTCAACTCCACCCAGCTGTGAATAGCTCTTTGACCCGATTGAGGGTTTGGAAAACTAAATCAACGAGGGAGAGGAGATGGGCCTCACGCTCACACTACTAGCGCTGATTAAAGTAGAGGTCTCTATCACCACACTCTTCTGTGACCCCAGGGTTATGGGACAATAATTGTCTTTCACATATCTGTACTTTCTCATTGGTGCTTCACTATGCGTGTGGCTGATAATCTTAAAACAAAGTGATGTGAAACCGGATTATAATCAGAAAATGAAATGCAGGTTGTTTCGAAACACCCATTACTTGAAAATGTGTTGTTTGGAACTATGCTTGGAAATGGGTTAGCCGTCTGACCAGAATGGGATCCGTCTGGGCAACATTTTTTACATGCAGGAGGTAAAGACCTACATTGTAATGGCCTTAGTGTCCTGTCTTTTTGCTGTTTATTTGTGGCCTTCTGTTCTGTGGCTGATATTTTTGCCTTGTGTCAGTGAAAGCTGTTACACCTCAATATTTTCTTTACTTTCTCTTTGGCTGCACCTCCAACATGCATTTTATATATATATATATATATATATATTATATATATAATTATTATATATATATTTTAAATGAAATAGGCTTTGCAGTCGTATTCCTGTTTTAGAGTGTATGTACTGGATATTTTTGTGGTTCCATGAAATACCGAATAGTGACATGGCTTACAGGATTGTTTTCATGTATATTTTATGTTCTGCATAGTTATACACACGAAAGGGGATTTAAGCACTAGCTGGTCTGCACATAAATTGCTAAGAGATTCGAAACATCTTCATCCTTTAGCCACTAGGCGTTACTAGATAGGCGTTACTCCACCCGTGTGAAGAAAATAGAATAACAAAACGCATACCTACATAAGCATCAATTTTGCAAAAAGTGTATAAGAAATCTCCTCTCATGAAAAAATTAAATCTGATCAAGAGAGGTGAGAAAGTGCTGCTTGTGAATTCATGTAGAAAAAGGTAGCATTACATGTGCGTAGAGCGCTTTTAATTGAATATTGAATAATTAGCTTGAGAAGAAGAATGGAAAATTGCTCGTTTGTACGCTACTTGCATGGAGCACTCCCAAGTGGCTACAAACAATAAGCTAGAGAGGAAGAACAGATAATTGCTTCTTTGTACGTTTTTAATTACCAGCAGCATTCATTTTCTGGCCCTGCACATTTGCATTGCTAATAGCCATCATTTTCTCTTCCCTTCAGCTGCATCCATAAAGATCCCCATTCGGTCCCATCTATCCACCCACCCTTGCTGTTTTAATCGGCTCATCACTTGAAAATGTTCCATTGTTGGAGACCGTGCTTGGAAATGGGTTAGTTGCCTGACCAGAACGGATTGGATTGAGCAGCGGCAATGCGCGTGCAGGAGGCACACATTTTAAAAGCCCCCCGAATGTTTTCTGCTGTTTGTTGATGACCTGCTGTCCTCTGACTGATGTTCCTGTCTTGTCTCAGTCACAGGAGATGTAACACCCTGACACTGTCTACAGGATTGATCTGTTTAGAATACACTTTCTCTGCCTGAAAACTGCCAGACAGCTCCTGCTTTGGATCCTTGACTACATGTATTGGTGATGGGCTGCTGGTTCAAGGAAAAAAAAACTTCGCAGATACGGCCTTCAGCCTACCCAGACCTAAATGGCTACCGAAGAATCCTACTTCAAACCAATGGACTACCTGACCTATCGACCAACCGACCAACTAACCGACTGACCAATCAATCAAGTAGCCTAGATGAAACGAAAATTCCCTGATACTCTCTGCATGAAGAAACCAAGGAGCTACATTCCTGTGTGAACGTTAGTTTGTTACAAACGTGGATAAGAAACCTATTCCCAAGGAAAATTAATTCCGATGAAAAGGAGATCAGGAAGTGCTGCCTGGGAAATTCACATTATGAAATGAAGGTATTCACGAAGAGCATCTCAAAGCAAAAATCGATTAGGGATATGGAGAGGAAGAGAGGGTAACTGCTCTTTTCTACATCTTTAATTACAGGCCACATTCAATATCTGGCCACAGATCCCTGCAGTCCTGCACATTTCCAGTGCCAACAGCCTCGTTTTCTCTTCCCCTTGAGCTGCATTTCCATAAAGACCCCCCTCTCCCACACCCTCTGTTTGAAATAAACTATCACTCGAAAATGTTCCATTGTAGGAAGCAGTGCTTGGAATTAGGTTTGCTGCCTGACCAGAATGGGATCTGATTGGACAACGATTATTCGTGTGCGGGAAGCACACATCTAAATGGCCCATACCATTTTCTTTTTTCTTTAGCTTGTTTGTTAGCCGGCTGTCCTCTGGCTGTCTCTTGTGCCTGACTGGTTGAAGGAGCAGCTACACTGTGCAGCACGAATTTCAGTCTTTACAATTCATTTTTATAACTTCTTTGACACTGTATGGGTTATGATGCATCTTTTTTCATCGTAGCGTTAAACATGTTTCACCTCTCCATGTTTTTTGTTTTCAAATATGCTTCTGTGTGTAGAGCAGCAATGACTGGCTGTAAGACCTTTCCAAAGAGACTTGATGCTAATATCTTTGAATAATAAAGTGTTTTGAAGTGTGATGTTTCTGTTTCTGCCTGACTACCGCCAGACAGCTCCTGCCTTCAGATCTGGCTGCATGGGTTTGAATCAGACTGGATAAAAGGTGTGTGCATGGATATCATAGCCCACTCAGATGGAAATGGCTTCCTGACTATGTTCAAGGTTAAGGAAGGCAAAACAATGTGGGAGAGGAGGCAGGCTCTGCCCTAATAATGTTACCCCCAGCAACAGTTGAGGTTTCTACCATCTTTGTCCCCTACGATCTCAGAGTTATGGGACAACTTTTACTTTCATTTGTGTCTTGCCAGTTTCTCTGTCCCTGCTCTGTGTCAGCGACATTATAATCTTTGTAGCACAGTTTCTGTACCTGTGGGACTGATTTCTGTCTGTCTGTCCTACTGAGCACCTCTTTCTGTCTCTTTTCGCGCGCGCCCGTGTCATTGAGTAGTGTGTGTGTGTGTTTGTGTGTGGTGTGTGTGTGTGTGTGTGTGTGTGTGTGTGTGTGTGTGTGTGTGTGTGTGTGTGTGTGTGTGTTGTGTGTGTGTGTGTGTGTGTGTGTGTGTGTATGTGTGTGTGTGTGTGTGCACATACTGGTGTACCTGCGAGCACCTATCTATTATTCAGTATTATTAAAACACCTTTGGATATAATTGCCATGATCAGCATTGACCTCGTCTTTTAATCATGTATATTCCCCATGGGGATGCCGTGGCTCTTTCAGTGTAAGTAGTATCCCCACCTCCTGGAAATTCTGTACTAGTAATTTCCTCTTTTCAGTCCTTCTCTTTATTTCTTCCTTCTTCCTTTGCTTTCTGTCATCTCTTCCTGTCATTTTCTACCTTACTGGTCCATTCATCTGTATGTGTTCTGTCAATCCTTTGATACTTTTTATAGAATTGATGATTGGGTACATGTATTGACTGCATGTTTGAATCTATGGAAATGTATTGTGCAGGAGCAGTTTTTGGTGATTTAGGCGATTTTTTATGTATGCGTTAGTATCCTTTAGTAATGTTCATATTTGTGTTCAGGTTTGTTCTTTGAAATCTTCTGGTGATAAATTGGACGGTGTGGTAAACGCCAGGAGCGTATCCTTAGATTATGTTCGCGCATGCATTGATATGTGTACTTAATTTTCTTTTCCATGTTATTTTCCAACCAGATGTGTACGTTCTGATATGGTTATAGCCCTAATATAGTACTTTGCAGTCGCTGGGCTTTAAGCAATAAGAATACGGTTGAGAGATGTGTATATGTCTTACCTCATTTATTCGTCTCATAAACGTTAAGCCGAAACATTGTGAACGAAAAGTTAACCCTTTGACTTCCGCACCTTGTCCACCAGCATCCTGCATTGTCAACCATGATAGTAAAGCAAAAAGGTAACCGTTGACTTCCTCACCCTGTCCACCAGCTTCCCTAGGAAAGCTGGTGGATAGGGCAAGGGAGTCAAACGGTTAAGTTTTTGCAGTTGGGCGTTAGGGTACAGGATTCAAAGGGCTAAACAACTAATCAACCAAGCAACCGAGCAACTTAACAGAAAACACGGGCTGGTTGGTTATTTTGATAGGGTCGTGGACTCAAAATCTGATACCTCCAGTTCAGTCCAACCCACAAAATAAAAAATAAGGCGTGTTTGTGTTTGTTCCTCATATCTCCATTATTCTTGTGGTGTCAGCTTAGTGTTTCGAACATCCGTCCTACCCCCTCCCCATTTCAAGACCTCGTCAGCGCAAAGAGTTTTGCACAGGCTCAGAATGGGTGGAGCACCTCAGGAGTTGTCCGAGTGTAATAAATCCCATTTTGAACAAAATCCACCATAATGACCAACAGCAACACCACCATCTAGCAGTTATTGATTACAAAGAGCGAGTCTCAATATTTATACCGAAAATGGAGATCCTACGCTACAGTTCACGCAAAAGTTCATATGGGATTTGCTTTCATGTTTGATATGTTTGGATTCGTCAATGAAAAAATATTCCTTGCTGAAAATAAAAAATTGTTGCTCTCTCTGTCTGTCTGTCTCTCTCTCTCTCTCTCTTTGTCCTTGTCCTTGTCACGTACCCATCCACCCATCCCCACCCCCACCCCACACACATGCATACATGTATACACACGCTCGCGCACACGCACACTCACACTTGGTCCGGGAGAAGAGAGAGAGAGAGAGAGAGAGAGAGAGAGAGAGAGAGAGAGAGGAGAGAGAGAGAGAGAGAGAGAGAGAGAGAGCGCAAAACAAAAAGGGCAAAAAGCAAAGTACAAAAGGAGAGAGAGAGGAGAGATAGAGAGAGAGAGAGAGAGAGAACAAAACAAAAAAGGCAAAAAGCAAAGTACGAAAGGAGAGAGAGAGAGAGAGAGAGAGAGAGAGAGAGAGAGAGAGAGAGAGAGAGACAATGACAATGACAATGACAATGATGCTTTATTTTTCAACGGTAAAAGCTATTGGCTAGAAGCCATTTTTCAAACTTGCCGTTTGAGAGAGAGAGAGAGAGAGAGAGAGAGAGAGAGAGAGAGAGAGAGAGAGAGAGAGAGAGAGAGAGGAGAGAGAGAGTACAGTGCAAACAAATTGGAAAGAGCGAAAGAAAATAGAATGTAAACATTCAGAAATACAAAACGCAAGCAAGCGGGAGAGGATGAATTGTACAGGCAGATAGAATTATTGTTTAAAGTTCAGTGCAAACAGATGGAACAGAAAATGCGCAAAAGAAACCAAAAAATCAACGTGGTCTTGTGTCTGACTGGAAATGGTAACTCTCCGTGTGTTTCTGTTTTGCACTTCGCTCTTTAATCTTTATGTCATTACTTTTTGATTTCCTTATGTTTGATATTTTCTATTATTGATTCATGGATGCAGTTCTTCTTTTTTTTAAAAATCGTAATTGTACAGATTTGCAACAGCAAGTTCAGAAGATGGCTTTTAGCCCTTAGCTTCTATATTTGTCATTGTCAGTGTTGTCATCCCCTTCCCTCCTTCTGTATCTATTGACAGTAGAAACATCAAGTAGCTGCAGCAACGATAGCACCAAAGAACAACAACATAGGTATTGTATTTAAACACACGCGCGCGCGCGCGCGCACACACACACACACACACATACACACACACATAACACACACATACACACACACACACACATACACACACACGCACACACACACACACACACATTCTCACACAATACACGTGCACACACACACACATACACATATCGACACACACACACACACAGACATACAGATACACATACACAGACACACACACACACACACACACACACACATACACACACACACGCACACACACACGCAACACACAACACACACACACACACACACACACACACACACACACACACACATACAGAGAGAGAAAAACAAATCAGTAACCGGAAATGCATTTTTAGCTTGTCATTGTTTGCATTTTCTTGATCTGAAGAGTACAGTTTCCATATATATATATATCACAGTTCCATGCAGTTTTGTTCTAGTTTTGTTCTAGATTTCCCTGAATGTCGATGTTTCCCTTCGTACCTAGTACCCTTAACAAGTTTTAATTTGCATCTCACCTGCAGTCACATTTTATTCAGTTTGTTTTTGCATATCCGTCGACACATACATGTTTATACGTCTTTTGTTTCTACCCCCTCCCCCTCCATCCCCCTTTCAGAAAAATATGGGTGAAATTCCCAAGATGCAACGAAGTAACAAAGATCTGTGCAGACTGAACCAGTTATTGAAAACAACCAACCAACCCGCGTTCCAAACTCTCACCCCTATCCCACTCCACGCAAAAACAACAACAACAACAACAACAACAACAACAACAACAACAACAACAACAACACCACACAACAACCAACAACCCTGATCGTGACTGCAATTCATTATCTGCCGAAACTGGAGGCTGCAATTCGCTACCGGCTGGAGACAAGAGTATGCAGACTGTGCATTATTAAAACGCCTGTGCAGTGTAGGACGTGCAACACAAACATCGATGGGGGTACATAAGAAGAATAATCCTGTGAGAAATAGTTGACTGGGATATATGCTGCGTGCAGAGAGAGTATCCAGTATTGGAGTGAGGTGGAGAGATTCCCTTGATGCCAAGAAGTGTTGGTCAGTCAATTACTGGACACTAGTTTTGACAGCCTTGGTCAATCCCTAGACACCTAGTATGACAGTCTGCCCCGTTGGGATGTCAAGAGTAATTTTTCCTTTTGGATATTACCCATATTTTCTGTAGATTGTATGCTACGAACGCCTGCTTTTATATCCGTTGTCTTGTTTTCCTGTAATCTGTGGAATTCTGTTGTTGCTATATTTTTGTGCCCAGCATTCAGTTCTTCAGTGCTCTTCTGATGAAGAAAATTGTAGTGTCCCTGTGTAGTCCTTCAGGCACTAAATTGCTTAGTTTTGATTCCTGGTTACTTTTCTTCTTCTTTCTTCTTATATACGTCCGCTAGAGCCATTATGGATGTAGCGAAGAGGAGATTTGATGGTCAGTCGCGACCTGAAAGGTTTGAAGTGGAGAAATGTCGTGTGACATTAAGGTTTTTTTCCACACCTCAGTCCAGGTCTTCCTTAGTCTGGCTCTTGCCTTAAGACACTATATTTTGTTATATGCAATTTTGAACCAGCTCATTGTGTTGAATTCTGGTTAGATTATTAACAAGACATTTCATTATGATAGTCGACTGATGTTGTTCTTACCATTTTCTTTATCTTGGTGTGTCTGATCATGTCGTGTGTGGTCTTGTTGACTGCTTATCTGTAAGAACAAATCTCATGGGTGGTAATTTTGTGTACTAGGGGCTTGGTCAGGGTGCAGGTATGTTAGGGTATGGCACTAGTATGTTAGGGTATGGTATGTTAGGGTATGGCACTGGTATGTTAGGGTATGGCACTGGTATGTTAGGGTATGGCACTGGTATGTTAGGGTATGGCGCTGGTATGTTAGGGTATGGCACTGGTATGTTAGGGTGTGGCACTGGTATGTCAGGGTATGGCACTGGTATGTTAGGGTATGGCACTGGTATGTCAGGTATGGCACTGGTATGTCAGGATATGGCACTGGTATGTTAGGGTATGGCACTGGTATGTTAGGGTATGGCACTGGTATGTTAGGATATGGCACTGGTATGTTAGGGTATGACACTGGTATGTCAGGGTATGGCACTGGTATGTTAGGGTATAGCACTGGTATGTTAGGGTACGGATGAAAATTGAACTGTTGAGACCAGCTTTTGTTTCAGCAGGGATGTTAGGGTATTCCGAGAGTAGGGCAAGTTGATAGCTGCCATTGTTTACTTTCTGGTTCTGTACCCAGTTAGTGTGGTTATGAATATCAGGATGACACGAGCAGTGTTATTCGTCAGTAAGAAAAAGGACAGGAAAAATTTGCTTCCTAACCCTGTCAGCACGGTCCTTTTATATATAAAAAGGTATGTTTTGTACTGGGTGTATTTCGTTATAAAAAGAGAACCAATTTCTTTTCTTTTAATTTAGTGGTGACAAATTTAGGGAACAACTGGTTCCTCTAGCACTATTAATTTATGTCTTTACGAATTTATCTGTGGATTTAATTGTAATAGTTCTGAAGTAATTTTACTTCATTTGAAATGGCTTCACAGGTCGTCTTGGCTATTATAAAACTCAGTGCCTGACTGTTTTTGTGAATTTCTAAGACACACAATGCAGCATAGTATGGTGAGAAACACAATCGTGCCGAAGGAAAGAAGCACAGCAATGCAGAGCTAGTCCATTTCCTACGACTAAATTAGCAGTCAGTACCCTATAATGCCTTTTCATCTCTTTCAGGAAGACGTGAGCTGTTTCGCTTAACCCCCTGTCTACTTCTTTATACCCCGAGAAAGGGGGATTCTGATGGCATTTCCCATGTATGGACCATTGCCCTAAGAAGGCAGACACGTACATACTCACTTCATGTCACGACAACTCTTCAGAAAGTCAAATAACATAACTTTTCAGTGGATTTCAGAAATGACAGCGGATCGTGTGTTGAATGCTTAATACAGATAAATTGACAAATTTCTAACAGTATTTTCATGCTTAGATGCCATCAACAAACTTATCTGAAACTGATTTCGGAAATTTTCTCAGAGTGTTAAAGTGCATGACATCATAAATGAAATGAATTTCGTCTTCTTTACATTCTTGCACAGGCGAAAACTTAGATTACTTTCACGTTTTTTTCCCATCGATAATGTGTGTGTGTGTGTGTGTGTGTGTGCGTGTGTGTGCGTGTGTGTGTGTGTGTGTGTGTGTGTGTGTGTGTGTGTGTGTGTGTGTGTGTGTGTGTGTGTGTGTGTGAGAGAGAGAGAGAGAGAGAGAGAGAGAGAGAGAGGATGACACTGATACCTTATTTTACAACAATAGAACTTTCCAGCTGGAAGCTATTTTTCAAACTGACCATTACTTACGTACATATAAGCTTAGAATTAGAAAGAGGGAGGGAGAGAGAGAGAGAGAGACAGACAGACAGACAGACAGACAGAGAGCAAGCTTGACTGACAGATTGACTGTTGACCACTCTGGCAAAGTGCCTGGAGTCCTCAAGAGTCTGGGCAGATAGTGATTGATACATTGAATTAATACGATCCAGCGACTTGGCAGGAGGGCACCTTTAGATACAGCGGAAAGTGGTTTACAGTATTCCTTCAGTGGGAGAACAAGCTGGGATATAAGAGAAAATGGTTGACAATATTCCCTCATTGGAAGGGCATCTTTAGATGCAAGAGAAAGCGACTGACAATATTCACTTAGTAGAAAGGCACCTTGAGATGAAAGCGAATGTGAATATTTTGTCACTGGGAAAGCGCTTTGACATACAAGGGCAACGATTGACACTGTGGGAGAGCCCCTTGAGATAGAAGGGCAACAACTATGGGAGAGCGCCTTGAGATACAAGGGCAACAACTTACACTATGGGAGAGCGCCTTGAGATACAAGGGCAACAACTTACACTATGGGAGAGCCCCTTGAGATACACGGACAACAACTGACACTGTTCTCTCGGTGAGAAGGCACCCTCACGTATAAGGGAAAGTGACTGACAAGATTCTCTCAGTAGGGAGGCAGTCTGATATATAAGAAAAAGTAACGACGATATTTTCTCAGTAGGAAGGTAATGTCAGATATAAGAAAACATAGCCGACAGTATTCTCTCAGTAGGGGCTAATTTGAGATACAAGGAGAAGTAACTGACAACATTCTCTCAGTAGGAGGACAATTAACATATCAAAAAAGGCAACTGACAATATTCTTTCAGTAGGAGGGCAATTTGGGATATAAAAAAAGTAACCGACAATATTCTCTCAGTAGGGGGCAATTTGGGATACAAGAAAAAAGTAAGTGACAGTATTATTTCAGTAGGAGGGCACAATTTAAGATACAAGAAAAAAAGTGACTCACAGTATTCTTTCAGTAGGACGGTAATTTGAGGTATAAGAGAAGGTAACCGACGATGTTTTATCAGTAGGACGGCAATTTGAGGTATAAGGGTCAATGATTGACAGTATTCACTCAGTGGGAGAGCCCCTTGAGAAGTAATGAAAGGTCTTCTTTTCTATTTCTTTCGTCCAACTACTTCTACCAGGTAGGTGTTGCAGGGAGATGAAGTTGGCGATCTGCGGCAAGACGGAGGCCTGGAGTAGCGTCTTGGTATAGATGCAGAGAGTGTCTGAGAGTCAGTCCACCACCGACGTAGTCTGCCTCTGAGGTCTGAGCATTTGGTGTTGTGGGCTTGCTGGGCTGGCCGATTGACTGGCGTTCTTGTTATATGACGAAACCTCTTTAAGCGTTGGTACGCTATGTACTGGTTGATAGGTTTAGAACCAGCCATCTGTCTGATGTCATCGTTTCTGACCCGGCCCCTTCTAGTTTTACCAGCTGCTCGCTGGAGACGTGTAATCTCACAAGTTTGCTACAGTTTGTTCAGAATCCAGGTCTTGTAGTGATAGGTGAGGATGGGAACGAAGACTGCGTTGGTGAGTCTGTTTGGGTGCTTCAGGAGGAGTCGTTGATAGTTGACAAAGGGCAATGGCAAGTAATAGACAATATATCCTGTCAGCCAAAGCGGCTTGACTTACGCCTTACCATAGTTTGTCCAAGCACTGTGATGCTGTTAACGGAAGGTACATCTTTGGGCGAGGAGAACAGTCAAGCTGTCGGTAGGGGATACTATTGTGACCTTCCTTCTCAGAATGAGTCGCTTGTCACCTCACAGTGTTTGCCGCTAGCAGGCTAAATAGGATGTCACAGGTCGATGTGGGGATTTAATGATAATGAAATTTGTATATTACTAAATTTTTCTGTATAAGACAAATCAAAGCGCGCACTCGCATCATTCGCTCAAACATTCACTCACAATGACAAGAACAGCGCGAGAGTACAAAGCACATTCGTACTGCATGCATCTTGATATAATCTGATAGTGTTACTCTTCCGATAATGTTACTCTTCTGGCACATGTTACAGTAAATTCCTAATCTTGTGATTTTTATTAAACTGTTATTTGAAAACGTTTACTTAACAGTTCATGGGCGTTTGAAAACCTTTGAAAATGTGAGTTTTCAACAGTCAATTACTCCTCACTTTGTGCAATAGATTCGTCGAATCAAGGCTTCATCTTTTGTCATATACAAGATTATGAAAGCGGTTTTCATCTCGTCTCTCGTTGCTTTATCTTCCCCAACATTGAATAGGACCATCCATTCAGAACTGAGTGGTCTTAAGGCTACATGAACAAAGTTCTTTTTTTTTTCCTCAGGCATGATTTGAACCTGTGCAAACCCGTGCAGTCATATTCGACGGCGGGAATTTTACCACCTTGCCTCTTAGGCCTAACTATATTGCTGAGGGGCACAGCAGTGCAGAAGGTATTCCATCTTTTATATTGGTACTCCGTACAATATAATGGCCACACGTTTTCACCAGGAAGTCTGGAGCTCTCTCACTTAACCTCCTGTCTGCGTCTTTATCCCCTGAGAGAGAGAGAGAGAGAGAGAGAGAGAGAGAGAGAGAGAGAGAGAGAGAGGAGAGAGAGAGAGTATGTGTGTGTGTGTTTCATCACAGGCTATATCCCCTTCTGTATGGCAGAGAGAGAGAGAGAAAGACAGAGAGACAGAGAAAAAGAGAGGGAGAGAGTTTCATCAGAGGTTATATCCCCTTCTGTATGGCGGGGAGAGAGAGAGAGAGAGTGAGAGTGAGAGGCTATATCCCGTTCTGTATGGCGGAGGAAGAGAGAGGGAGGGAGGGAGGCGTAAAGTTTCAGTATAGACTCCTGATGAAAGGTGGGGGGGGGGGGTGGTTAGATAGATAGATAGATAGAGATAGATAGAGAGAGAGAGAGAGACAGAGAGAGAGAGAGAGAGACGCTTTCAGTATAGACTCCTGAAAGTGTGTGTGTGGGAGGGGGGGGGGGCGGGGTTGGAGAGGAGAGAGAGGTAAATAGATATGAGAGAGAGAGGTAGATAGAGAGAGAGATAGATAGAGAGAGGGAGAGAGAGAGAGAGGTAGGTTCCGATTGATTGATAGATTGAGACTGATTGATTGACTGATTGACTGTTGACCTGGTTGGCTGGATGCCCTGGAAGGGAGGAATCAGAGACTCAGTGAGAACTCTGACACATTGAATTAATCCAATCTAGCGATTTAACGGAGTGCACGGTGATGGATACAGTGATGGATATGGAGGGTGGGAGGGCGGAGGAGAAAGCACTAAACTAACACTTCTCCTTCCTTCTGTCCACCCCACTTCTGTCTGTTCTGTACCGTGATTAATCTTGATAGATGGGGGGTAGTGGTCGGTCTTCTGTTTTGTCTGTCTTTCTCTCTGTAAATCTACGATCCAGATGTACAGATCTTTTACAGCGCCACAAGTTTGTTTGTTTGTTTTATTTGGGGGGGGGGGGGGGGGGGGATCTCATGTTTCATATATTTTCTCAAATAGTCCTTATTCTCTTAAAGTAATAAGCTAACAGGGTCACGTTTTTTGCCCATTAGCGTAGTTGTTAGAGCACTATGCTCATAACGCCGGGGGTGGGGGTGGGGGTGGTTTCAAACCTTGGGCGGGCCACTTTTCACGCGGGCTGGCTGGTTGTTTTGGTCGAGTCATGGACTCAAGATCTGATATATCTAGTTTAGCCCCAACCCGCAGCATTACAAACTGGCCTCTTCGCTGCCTGTTTTAACGTTTCCATCGTTCTGGTGGTGTCAGCTTAATGTTTCATAGATCCCTTCCCCCTACCCCCATTTCAGGACCTTGACAGCATAGCGTTTTGCACAGGCTCAGGTAGTCTGTCAGATATATGCTGACAGATTTGAATGAGCGCACATAGAATAGCCCGTGTGTGATGAATTCCCCTTGAACGGACTCTGAACCAGTCAAAAGCTATGGTATAATCAACAAAACATAACAGTGAACCCGTATTCAACTCAGTTGATCTTTCTGTGAGAATTATTAGGATATATCTGGCATAAACAGTTCCCTTTTCTTCAACAAATCCACTTCGTTCTACTGTTATTTCTGTTTTGGTTCTGTTTCTTGTCCTCCTCATGATTGTTCTTAATAAAAGCTTTGTCACTTGGCTCATCAAGCTGATTGTACGATGGAATTGGCATTCTATAGCCCCTCCTTTATTTGGAAGTGCAGTGAAAATTCATGACATATCTGTAGGGATTTTTCTGGTGTCATAAATTCCATTTAGGAGAACTTGTTATTTTTTCAATACCCAATTCGTCTAGAGTCTCAAGCATTTTTGTTATCTGGTTCTGTAGTTTTTCACTGTTTCGTCCTGTTCAACGCTGTTCAGACTTCATCTTTAGTGGTGGTCCTTCGAAGTTCTTTCTCCCTTCTGTCATAGTCAAAAGGGTCTTCAGTATGCTCTCCCCATGTATTTAATGTTTGTCTTTTCCCATAACAATCGTACTATCTTTTGAATTTAAGCAGCCAGTAGACGTACATGTCTTTTTCTTGTGGGGAATTTCTTCGGTATTTCTGTACGTAAACCTAGAGGTCTGTATTGTATCAGTCTTCTGTTCCTTTGCACTTTGTTTTTAGTCAAGCTTCCTTAGCTGTATTGCATTTATTTTTGATTTTCTTATCTATCTTTTTGTACTCTTGGCGTTCTCCTTTACCTTCCTATATTCAGCCATCAAGCCCGGAATTTCTTTTGTCATACAGTTCTCATTTGCTTTCCTTTCAACTCTAGGGATTTTTTCAAAGAGTCATCTGTTGATTTTTTTCAAAAACCAGCCATTATGATACAAGGCAACGGCATATACGAAGTTGGCCTGTGTTAATATCCAATACTGTTGGATTTTAAAGTATTATTTCATTTCATTTCATTTCATATCTCTCTCTCTCTCTCTCTCATTTTTTTTCTGCAGTACCCTCCTGTGTCAGTACATTGGTCACAATGACAGTTTTTCATAGATCGGTCTTTTTATATATGTTCTATCTTTGTCATTGTCTATGTGTCTGGGTCACTCTCTGATTGTCTTTCTCTACATCTAATAGTCTCTTTTAGTCAGTCTGATCCTTCCTTCGTCCTCTCTGAATATTGTCTTTGTCTGCTTTGTTGTAATTGTGTTCAAAAGTAGGCCAGCATTGATCAGTGATGATAGATTCCCATATGATATATGATCTTTCTTGTCTTTCATCTTTCTCAGTCTTTGATTTCCTGACGGTACTATATCTTATGTATTAATCTATTATTATTTTTTGCAGTTCTCATTCTAGGCCTACTCAGTGTCTGAATCTTTTTCGTGTATGTATGCATGCAGAATGTCAAATATGCACTCAGAAGACCCCGTGCGTCCTGTTTTTGGCTTGCTCGTGGAAATATGAAAGCATGCAGTATGCACGCCCACCAAAGATGCAGTCAGTGCAACATCATAGTTGAGCGTGGTAGGCTTACCTAACAGTTTGAGGTCCACGTGCTACACTAAAAGGTCTGATTATGGATAATGGAGAGTGAATCCAAAGGTGTTTTAAAATAGCACCCACATACAAATAAAAAAAAAGTATTTAAACAATTGATGATAAATTGTCGCTTTTAACCAATAAGTTCTGCCGTTGGAAAATAAAGTAACATTGTAGGTATCATTGTCTCCCTGTCTGTGTCTCCAGCCTCTTACTCTATCTCTCCATTTGTGTGTGTGTGTGTGTGTGTGTGTGTGTGTGTGTGTGTGTGTGTGTGTGTGTGTGCATATGTGTGTGTGTATGGTGTGTGTGTGTGTGTGGTGGTGTGTGTGTGTGTGTGTGTGATTTCATTCTCTCTGTCTTCGTTTCGTCTGTTTGTGTGCATGTGTATTTATATGTATGTGTGTCTGTCTGTATGGTTGTGTGTATTTGGGTCTGTTTGTGTCTCGTTATGTCAGTGTGTCTCTCAGACTCCCCCCCCCCCCTCTCCTCCTGCCTTCTGCTGTAAGAGGTGTCAGTCGCGACAGATTGCCGCTGTTCCATCTTGTGTTATCTCTATGCGCTACTGTTTCTATTTCTGCTCCTGGCTCCTGTTTTTGGCTTTCGCTTGTCACTTGTGTTCCTTTCTGAGTGCTACTGCACTCTGTGTCATTCAGGACCAAAAGAGAGAGAGAGGAGAGAGAGAGGAGAGAGAGAGAGAGAGAGAGGAGAGAATGGATCAGACAGTATTTCCTCGTTGGGGCATCCATCGATTAAGTTGATTTTGCTCCTGCTGTAACAGTGTTTAACGGGGCACCAAAAGTTGTCCCAGACAAGACTGAAGTAAAAGTTTGTCATTCTTTTATAAGATATCAACCAGACGCCAATCCTCGAACAGAGCAAAGAAGCCAAGACGATTGTTTTGGTATGAAGATAGATGAGAATGACCTTCTTGACTTTACGTTAAGGGGTCTTTAGGGAGCATAGGGTCACAATAGCACTCATTCAGCAGACTCAGTTTTAGATTGTTGATGAGGGTGGTGACAGGTAAAGCAGTGATGTTCCATTGCACATGTACATGTATATAGAACTGATCGTTTAAGTTTCAGTTTCTGAAGATGACATCTCCGTGCTTGGAATAAACTTCATAAGAATGCACTGACGCTAGGATGCCACGTCATGTGAGAAGATCGAAATTATCATGGTGTAAGCCTTAAGCTTTGACATCAGTCTTTACATGCTTGCAATGAAGTAGAAATGATAGGCAGAACCTGAAGACGTCATCACGGCCTTAGGGTTTATGGTCAGTTTTTTTTACATTCAATATGATTAGCTGCAATTGCTTGGAAATACGTGGAGGTAGCTGATATGGGATTTCCCAGGCGTGGTGTCGCTGTTGTGTGAAAATTTAAACGGAAACCTGTCTTTTGCACTGTGATTGAAGACCGCTTTCTAAGGGACAAAGAGAGACACAGAGACTACAGTCTGTCACATTCCCTTGTGGTTGATATATTCCTGATATGTGATCGTGATGGTGACAGTGATATTATCGGAACTTGTTGACAGATCATCAACGTGTCTGCACTGCGGATAAATTGCCTTCTTATCACGCTTGCTTGTAATGACGTCCACTAAGTGTAACATACGCCGTTAAAAAGGTATCCTAAAGAATCTTTAACGTTTGTCACAGGACTCTCCCTGAATACTGTGTGGATCCAGAAAGGAAAGAAGCAGTCTTCAAGTTACATTTTCTCATGATTGGTGGCACTTGCAGTATTCACTTCGTATTTATCAAACAGAAAACAAACTGTTCTCATCAATGGCACTTACTCTCAACCTGCATACCTGACCTGTGGTGTTCCACAAGGATCTGTCCTTGGCCCTGTTCTTTTCACTCTTTATACCTCCCCCCTGTCCACCATCATCAACTCCCACTCTATAAAACACCACTTCTATGCTGATGACACCCAACTTCAAGATAGTGACTCACCTGATAATATACAGCGCCTGTTGACTCGCACCACTGAGTGTTACTCGGACATTAAGAACTGGATGACACACAATAGACTTCAGCTTAATGACGACAAGACAGAAGCTATCCTCATTGGCACCCGTCAGAAACTTTCCCAGCTGCCTCCTCTTTCTCTCCCATTATGTAACACATCAGTCCCAATTTCTGATTCAGCTAAAAACCTTGGTGTCTGCATTGACTCTACCCTGTCCATGAACAACTTTGTTTCTCAAACTGCCAGATCTTGCTACTATCATCTCCATCGTATAAGCCTGATCAGGAAGTATCTCTCTGTCGAAACAACTGCAAAACTCGTTCTCTCCTTCATAATGTCTCGCATTGACTATTGCAATTCACTCCTGTCTGGTCTTCCTGCCTCCACCATTCACATCCTACAGCGCATTCAAAACAATGCTGTACGCCTTGTACTCAAAAAGAAAAAAGCTGACCACATATCTCCTCTCCTGGCACAACTTCACTGGCTCCCTGTATCAAAGCGCATACAGTACAAACTAGACACCATGTGCTACAAAAGCCTCAATAACGCAGCCCCCGATTACCTGTCAAGCCTACTTGAGATCTATCTTCCCTCACGTACCCTCCGCTCTGCCTCCGATCCTCTGACTTTTCGCTTTCCACGCACTAAGCTCAATACCTATGGTCCACGAGCCTTCTCTGTTTCTGGTCCACTCTCCTGGAACAAACTTCCTCTCTCAGTCCGTCAGCAACCTACTTTTGCCTCCTTCAAGTCCGCTCTCAAAACTCACCTTTTCTCCTCTGCATAAAATCCTAACCTCACTCAACCCCCCTCTGCAGCCTGTCTCCGCTCGGAGGGGAATCACTTTGTTTTAATATATAATTGTATATGATGTGCTCTCTGTGGTTTTCCATTGGTTTTATTCTTGCTTTTATTGCTTTTATTCTTTTCTCCCCATTTGTGGCCATGCATGTGTGTTGTGTGTGTGTGTGTGTGTGTGTGTGTGTGTGTGTGTGTGTGTGTGTGTGTGTGTGTGTGTGTGTGTGTGCGTGCGTGCGTGCGTGTGTGCGTGTGTGTCTTTTCGGCGCTTGGATTTGATTTTGTCGAGATTTGCGCTATATAAATATTGTAATTATTATGTATGCATGTGCGTACGTATGTATGTATGTATGTATGTATACGCTTAGATTTATGTATGTATGTATGCATGTAAACGCTCAGCTTAGATTTATGTATGTAAGTATGTAAGCATGTATGTATGCATGTATACGCTCATATGTATGTAGGTATGTATGCATGTATACGCTCAGCGCTTAGATTTGATTTTGTCAAGATTTTGCGCTATATAAATAAAATATATTATTATTATTATTATTATTATTAGATTGCAAGCTGTGTGCTGTAATATTTTGCTTTTTTGACATGAAGAGCTTGCAGGTTGTTGCACAGCTTATGTCACGAGCGGTTAAAAAATTGTTTACGATACGTGCATGGTGCTTCAGCCTTGCTTTTCATAAAATAGCTCTTGTTTTCTTCTGAACGGATGTAGTGAGGAATTTATAACCGCCGTAGTCTGATTTTATAGCAGATTTCAGAGTTTTTTTGCTGTTGAAATAAGGTTTATTTTATTCAGATTCAGAAAAAAAGGGGGAAAAATAACCTAAACTAATAACATAATTTTCGAATTTTCGCATATTGTGTATTTTTATGCTGCCTTTAATTAATAGGTTATGGCAGTGTGTGTGTGTGAGAGAGAGAGAGAGAGAGGGAGGGAGAGAGAGAGAGAGAGTAGTTGATATGGGGGCAGAATGGGGGAGAGTGTAAGGCGCAGGCGACGATTATCCAAGAATATAAATCCCCACGCTGACCTGCAGGAATCTTGTGTGGCTGACTTGCAGCGCGTATTTGTTCTCCCATGCAAATGCCTATTTTCCCCTTTTATTTTCTCTGTCGTGGAGCAAGCCAGATAAATCAGGGAACAGGCAGGTTAAACCAAATGCGCACGAGAATCAGTTTCATCAAAACAGATCGTAGCTTTTTAGCCAGAATTCAGTGTAATGCATTGCATATCGATTCCGTGCTTACCTGTTGTGCTCCAGGGAACGGGAAGGTATTTGCAGATTGCAGCCTGTTCTGCCCTTGCTGTGGCTCGTCAGCTCGACCTGGGATAATTGGAATCATGATGCTTGGGTACTATGGCAGTGGGGAGGGGGAGAGGAGCAAATCATTGCATGTTATCAGTCCATTGTCGATCAACTTAAACACCTCTGCTGCCGGTCATTATCCAGGTTAAACTGATAGTTGCCATGACAGTGACTGGAATGACAGCAAGCTTAAGCGTTTGTTCCAGCACGGTGCCGTCATCCAAGTTCTTTTTGAATATGTGGCATGTCACACGGAATAAGCATTTGGCGAGATGGGTCAACTTTATTGTCGTGCAGAATCAAAATGTACTGTTTATGGTCTTTCTGATAGAGGAGACAGTTTTAAGATCAGATGTTAACTCTGTGAGGTATGGACTTTGGAAGATCGCACCCATCTGATTCCCTATTTTGAGAAAATAAAAGGAAAGTCGAATCACAGTTTCAGCAACAAATTGCCCTTAGCAGCTAAGACCCATTGTTCATGTAAGTGAATGCTTTTTATTTGCGGTTCTACAGGTCTGTGGTAGGGGGCATTTGATAGCTATTTTCCCGGTCTGCTAGATCTGAACTGCTCGCTGCTACCTTCAAGATGATCTCCCTTGCCAACACGAGCAGTATTGGATAAACTGCACAGCCCACTGCTGTACTAACTTCCAAACTGATCTGGTCTGTCGTGTAATCCTTTGTGGATTACTGTATTGAAAAGCGATGAAAATACTTTGTCAGATGTTCTTTGAGACATGATGCATCTCGACAGACAGATGAATCATCGTGCACGGGTCTGATAATGTCGGTATCATTCTCCCATAGTAATATCTGCATGATTCTCACCTGTAATGGCTGCATTATTCTGCCCCGGTAATATCTAACATCATTTTCCTTTGATTATTTCTACATCGCTCTCCCATAATAATATCTACCAACATCATATCCCCGGATAATATCTTCATCATGCTCCCCTGGTAATGTCTACATCATTCTTCCCTTGTAACACCTACATCGTTCTCTCCTGGTAAAGTCTAAACCATTATCTCCTGGTAGGGTCTACATCATTTTCCCCATGGCAGTGTCAATATCATTCTGCCCTGGTAACGTCTACATCGTTCTCTCCTGGTAATTTCTATATCTTTCTCCACTGGTAAGGTCTACATCACTTTCCCCATGGTAATGTCTACATTGTTCTCTCCTTGTAAGGTCTTCATCGTTTACCCTTGGTAATGTCTTTATCATTCTTCCTGGTAATGTCTACATCTTTCTGCCTGGTAATGTCCGCATCGTTCTTTCCTTGTAAGGTCTACATCATTTTCCCCGTGGTAATGTCTAAATCATTCTGCCTTGATAGTGCCTACATATTTATGCCCTGGTAATGTTTACATCATTTTCTCTTGGTAAGGTCTACATCATTCTCCCCTGGTAATGTCTACTTCATTCTGCCCTGGTAATGTCTCCATCTTTCTGCCCTGGTAATGCCTACATCATTCTCCCCTGGTCATGTCTTCATATTTTCACACAGAAGATAAATTAGAGAGCAGACAGGATAAATTATGGAGCACAAGAGTATCGATCTCATCAGAACGGATTGCAGCTTTTAGCGAGAATTAATTGCAAATCGATTTTGCGCTTACCTGTTGTGATCCAGGGAACAGGAAGGTGCTTGCAGATTGCATCCCGTCCTGCCATTGCTGAGTCTGGCAGGTTTGACAGACATAATTGTGGTGCTGGAGTGCAGTTGGTGGCGGAGGTCCTGATTAACGGATGCTACTAACGCATTTTCAACCAATTTCTACTGCACTTGTGGTGCCAGTCGGTGACCAGTTATTGCCGTGATGGTGACTGGAATATCAAACTGTAGGTTTTTAGCTTCTTTTCAGTATACTGTTTGTGTTACACTACAGTGTCATTCTACAATTGCGTATCAACTGTGCTCAGTAAACGCTTTAAATATACTATAAAAGTAAAAGAGAAAATCGATTTACAATATGAAATATGCAGTTAATGTAAACGTGAATGCTGAATTGCAGTACGAAATATGTAGTGAAAGGGCAAACCGAATTACGACATGAATGATGCAATGAAGGTAGAGCCTGTAAAATTGCAACACAAACGAGACAGCTTATCTATCTATCTATCTATCTATCTATCTATCTATCTATCTATCTATCTGTCTGTTTATCTATCTATCTATCTGTCTGTCTGTCTGTCTGTTTATCTATCTGTCTGTCTGTCTATCTATCTGTGTATGTCTGGTTGTCCATCTTTCTGTCTGTCTGCCTGCCTTACTCGCCATGTATCTATCCATTTGTCTATCTACCTGTCTATCTATCGATCGATCTATCTATCTAATCAGTCTATCTCTCTATTTCTCTGTCTGTCTGTCTATCTATATCTATCTGTCTATCTGTCTATCTATCTATCTATCTATCTATCTATCTATCTATCTATCTATCTATCTATCTATCTATCTATCTATCTATCTATCTGTCTGCCTGCCTGCCTACCTGCCTGCCTACCTGTCTGTCTGATCTGTCTGTGTATTACAAATTGCTTTACATTACAACATGGAAGACAAATGAAAATAAAATAACATTGAATTTCACTTTGAGAAGATTATTATAAAAGAGCAAACTGAATCACAGCATAAAAAATACAATAAAGATGTACATTTTGAATTAAAACATGAAAGACACAATAAAAACAAAAGAACACCGAATTATAACATGAAAGATACAGTGAAAGAATATAGCACGTTGAATTACAACAAGAAAGATACAATGAAATGATAGAGCATATTGAATTACAGCATGAAAGATGCAATGAACAGAAGAGCATATTGAATTACAATATGAAACATGAATAAAAGCGTTGTAATACCACAGTAGTGCAGGATGCCCGATCGGTAATATCTAGTGCTGCAGTGTTGAAATTCATAAAATAAGCTCGATTTTTCTTCTGAAGGGAAGAGTAGAAGAATTTATAACAGCCCTAGCCTGATTTCATAAGAGATCTCAGAGATCATTAATCTTTGAAATCAACTTGACTCTCTTCTTAGGAGAAGGGCGAAAGAATTTGTAAGGTATACTCTAAGTTCCTCAAAGGCTTTTAGGCACATTTCGTTTCTCTTGTGTTCTCCGTAATGGGGTCATGACTGTGCAATATACAGACAGAGAGAGAGAGAGAGAGAGAGAGAGAGAGAGAGAGAGAGAGAGAGAGAGAGAGAGAGAGAGAGAGAGCGTGGGGTGGGGGTGGGAGTGCACAGGCAACGATTTTCTTTTTCTTTTCTTTTTTGTTTTTGTTTTAGGATCATTATACTAAGGGAGATTTCCTTTGTGCTTACTGCCAGTGGCCCCTCCCCATCCACCCACCCATCCCCACCCCTTTCTCTACGCCATCTCAAAGCCACAGAAACTGGCACAGTTTTTACAATGCGATGATGATGATGACGACGATGACGATGGGAATCATGATGCTCTGGAGTTCCATTTAGGCTTGAAATTGCGTGACAGGGCTGTACTTTACGTTTACTATCATAAGATGGTTTGGCGTCAACCAGGTCCGAGAGATACAGACACTGTGGTGTTGGTCAGAAGATTTGAGCAGCGTCTTCAGTGACGCATCCGAGAAGTAGATGAGACCCGACTCTGTGGTCCTAATCTTCTCAACAAGCCCACAGCAAACTCAGCTGTGGGTACGAGCCGGTTGGAACGAAATATCCTACTATGATTTTTGAAGAGACTGACAGGGATTCGAATCCACAACCTTCTAGTCGATTCTCCGTTGCGCTAACCACTACACCCATGAAGACTAGTACGATTTGCTTTTACTAGTGTTAGCCAGAATTAATTGCAGATCGATTCCGTGTTTCCTTGTTGTGATCCAGGAACAGGAAGGTGTTGGCAGATTACAGTCCGTATTGCCGTTCCTGCCCTCAGATAATTATGATTATGCCGCTGTGTTGCTGGAAAAGCGGGGTGGTGGGCGTGGGGGCAAATCGGCAAACGTTATCAAGCGATTGTCAGCCAATTCGTACACATCTGGTGTCAATCGATATACAGGATGTTTGCCGTGATTGTAACTGCAATGCTAGCAAGTTGAAGTGTTTTTCTTCATTTCAGCTTCGTTTTGATGTTATCTTTGTATTATATTTCTTTCAGATAGTTTTTAACATACTCGTTGTGTTACATTTTCATACTACTGTATATACTCTGTATTTCAAAGCAATTGAATAGGCTCAGTAATTATAGGCAGTTCTTTTTTTTAAATATGCAATAAAGTTGAAGAGTGTATTGAATTACAGTAAAACGGTACAATGAAAAGCGACAGAGACCATTCACCGTGGTGTAATGGCAAGTGCGACGGACTAACGGAATGGAAGTTTGTGGGTTCGAATCTGTACCAGTTCTGTCAGAATCATAATGATTTCGGCCTCAACAAACTGGTACCTAGGTTTGAGCGTGCTTTCGGCTTACTGGAAAGATTGGAACCACACAGTCGAGTCTCATCCATTTCATGGACACCTCATTGAGTATGCTGCTGAAATGTCCTGACCAACACCGCAGGTGTCTGTATTTCTCGGACCCGTTGACATATATGATTATGTTATGATAGTAGGCGTAGAATGCAGCCCTGTCACGCAGTCTCGATCCTAGATGGAATACCATAGTGTCATGATTATCATCCTCATCGTTATCATCATCGTAGAATTGTAAAACGTGTCCCAGCTTCTGTGGCCATCGATTCAACGTACAAAACGGGGAAAAAAACAAAAACAAAAACAAAAAAAGGTTAGCATAAAGGAAGTTGAGTGCAATAGTCCTTAGGGGAAAAATGAAGAGAGCGTATTGGATTACCGCCATACAATGTTGAAGTTTTTGTTCACATTTTGTATCACAGACAACACGTCCATAACGTGGGAGTGTTGATGATAAATGCGAGTGCTTTATTATTTGTGAAGTTCATTGTCATAGATTCAAGGATGTCAGAAAATTCAAATAGGTTGAAAGAGTGTCACGGTGTCATAGTACAAAAAGCTCAAAGAATTGTTTTGAAATTGTACCCTTGTGTGATAAGATACCTCAGATGTACACAGGTACATACAACATCGTTCTGCCTCTCTGTCTCTCTCACTGTCTCTGTCTCTCTGTTGTCTCTGTTCTTCTCTCTGTCTAGGTCTGTATATCTGTTTCTGTCTGGTCTGTCTCTGTCTCTGTCTGTCTGTCTGCTCTTTTAAGTGCTGCACGTATCATTGTTCACTGATCCTTTTTTGTTTTCATTGCTTCCCTTTTCTTTTCTCTTCTCCAGATACAGTTTTTCGACATGCTTTTAAAAAGTAGTTCGTTTAGCTGATTGTACCCAAAAATTTACAATCATACCCAGCAGCTGAATCATAATTAACACCTAACCAAATTAACAGAATCCATACCCAGCAGCTGAATCATAATTAACACCTAAACAAATTAACAGAATCTATACCCAGCAGCTGAATCATAATTAACACCTAAACAAATTAACAGCTATGTATTGGAAAACATTTTCTTGTCCCGATCGAATAATTGCCGGAAAGCTTTTTCTTTCTCTCTCTTTGAATTTGACGCAGACCTTAGAAACGGCTGGCATGGAATACTGACCAAACATCATTTTACCTTGCCAGCTCATCGCTGTTGAATAACAGAATCAACCAGGCAGTCAGCAAGTCTCTCTGTGTATTTAGTGTGCTATATTTCACTTTATCTTATATTATATATATATATATATATATTATATATATATATATATATATATATATATATATATATATATAGAGAGAGAGAGAGAGAGAGAGAGAAAGAGAGAGAGAGATTATAATGTTCAAGTTCAAAGCGTTTCTTTACAAAGTTGGATCTTTCAGCTATAGCTGCCACTACTGTTCAGAAATGTGATTTGTTTCGAATAAAATCATATTGAGTTTGGTCCACGTGACTACGAAGGCCATATTAAAATGATGTAGCACTAAAATACGAAATGAATATAAGAACAGAGTCGAGACTCATCTTCATGGTTTAATGCAGATTTAAGAAAAAAGAAAAAAGAAAGAAACAAAAAATCCACACCAAAAGCCATTGAAAGAGATGGAAAAGTATCCAATTTTAGTATGTTAAAAATTCGCACTTAATTCCGTAAGTTGGATAGAAAAAAAAGTGTCATTGCAGGTTCTAGCTTATTTGTTATCGGAAAAGAAATTGTCAGAGGTGGTAAACCCGAAAGAAGAGCGCTCACAACTGGGTCAAAACCTAAAGCGGAGTAAATCCAGTAGGAGACATAAGCTTCAGGAAGATGAAAAAGGTCAAATTCCATAAAGTATTCATCAAGTCTAAAGTGGACAGACCAAAGAAAGACAAATGCTTAATGGCAGAAAGACTTAAAGACGACAAACTTGAAATCCTGAAAGGCGGCAAAATTGAAAAAGTCCAATTTTGATTTAACACACGTAATGTCAGTGCAAATAGCATAGTGTCAATGCACTTAATGATATTTGACAGTGAGTCTGACTTCTTAACAGTCAATCCATGTATGCAGATATTTTTAATCCGTGTTACACACACATACTTTTTTTTTATTGTTAGTTAAGATTTATGAAGATTTTAATTGATTTTTTTCCTTACGATGTGATTGCAGCTACGATTTGCTGGTTTGTTTTGCATTTGTCTGCATTACTTCTTGAAAATTAATCTTTAAACAAGCTTCGGAGAAAAACAAACAAACTCTGAAATCCTGAAAGGTCACAAACTGTAAAGGAAAGAAATTCTCAAGAGAACTACAAACTTACACGTATTTGCTTTCCATTTTTCTGCCTTTATCTCTGATGTTTGTAAAGGGTTTGGTCGATCGACATACAACTATTGTTATGTAATAATGATAATGATACTACTACTATTAATAATAACAATAATAATATAATAATAATAATATGATATGATGATGATGCTGATGATGATGATAGTAATAATAATGGCGATGATGATGATAATTATAATAATGACATTTATTTGGCGCCACATCTTAATTCAAGAATCAAATCAAGGCGCGCACTCTTATCAAGCACCAAAGCAATCACCAATATTGACAAAACCTCCAGTGCACAAAGCAAACGCAAACTGAGAGGGGGGGGGGGGGTAAGGGAGAGAAGAGGGGAGTAAAGTGTGCGAACCGTGACCCAAGTCGTCGTCCTGTTCCTGTCTCACACACTCACACACACACACACACTAACACACACACACACACACACACACCCGCCGCGCACACACACACACACACACACACACACACACTACCACACACACACACACACACATCACACACTCACCACTCACACACTACACACACACACTCAACACACACCACACACACACACCACACACTCACACACACACACACACTCACACACACACCACACACACACACACACACACACACACACACACACACACACCACACACACACACACACACACACACACACACACACCACCACTCACACATCACACACACACACACACACACACACACACACACACACACACACACACACACACACCACTGTTCCAACGTATTCTTGTTTTTTAATCAAGACTTCAGACAGGCAAGGCTAACTTGGGCTTCAAGGGGAGGGACATGGGACATAAAGCTATCGCTCCAAGACTTTTTATAGCAGGGTAGCTGAGCGAAAAGCCCTGCTCTTCACGATCTTCAATTGCCGTGGGATCTTTTAGCGTGCGCAGACCAGAAAACACATGGGTCCGACTATCTATATATGTATGTATCTATCTGTCTATCTGTCTGTCAGTCTGTCTGTTTATCTGTCTGTCTTTATAATTGAAAATTGCATTACCATATAAAGTAAATGCATTATGTTTATACAGCTCAAGAGAGGGAAATGGTGTTGTCTCCCTATAGAGCTGTAGAATCGAGATCTCATGTATCGAATTCGGTCAGAACTTGCAACATACGAGTTGGCTTGTTTGCTGCCCATCCTAAATATTCCAACTCTTTTTTCTTGTGGTGCCAGTGTTTCATAGATCCCATTCTCCACCCCATTTCAAGACCGAATCAAGGAGCTTACCGAGTAACTGTTTACAGATTCAGGTGCAGTGTATATGTAGACAGAAGGAGATGGAGACAGCCGACGGGGCATACATCAGCAGCTACCATCAAGAATGATGTCGCCGACAGGTGTATTAATTGTCTGAATGCAGTGACTCTCGTTTGAACACACACTCCGAACTTCCTCATCCAACCCACTAGCTTCCACCAGCTTCATGTGCTTGAGTATTTCGTGACTGCATCTGTCTGGGCATTTCGTTCCTAACAACAGCGCTTGCGTGTCGGACAGGGAATTGCGTGACGTAACTGCCACGTCTTTGTTTGCTGCATGCATCGGTTCATTGCTTCTGACAGTCAACCGAAAGCCATATTGCACGCAAAGGGGGATTACTGCTATTACTACTACTACTATTGCTGCTGCTCTCCTGCTGCTGCTGTTACTACTAGTACTACTACTACTACCACCACCACCACCGCTACCACCATCACCACTGTTACAACTACTACCCCCACCACCACATTTACTACTATGATTAGAGCCAGATGTGTTTAGGGAGGGTTTCAGTAAAACATCGATATGACTCTTCTCTGGTTTTGTGTTTTGTCGTCCTATACATGTATTTTCCATGCTCTGTAGAAGATCCAAAGTCGAGACACTTCATTTTTTTTATATTCCTTTCCTTTTCGTGGTTAAATTTAATGGTCACAGAATCTTGGAGAATTTTTCAAGTATTATGGTGAGGAGGAGGATGGAGGTGATAGTCATGATGCTGTGGGGTTCCATTCTTGTTTTAGACTGCGTGACAAGGCTGCACTCTGCACTTATTTTCATATTTTGTCGTCAACCAGAGATACGGACATCTGCGGTGTTGGTCAGGAGATTAATGCAGCACCCTGAAAGATGCATCCATGGAGTGGTTGAAACTGTGATTGTGTGATCCCACTCTTTCCAGTGAGCCCTTTTTACATTCAGACAAGACGCTAAACTTGTAGAGGAGCCGGTTGGAGTCGTAAAATCCGAGAATGAGTTTGGCAGGACTGATGGAATTCGAATTCACAACCTTCCAGTCGGTAATCCGTTGTGCTGACCATGCAAGACGGCCACTGCTTAAACATATCGATTCTCATTGTCCTTGATCACAAGACGGGCTGGTTAGTCCTTCAGATAGACCTGTGGACTCAAGAACTGATATCTCGAGTTCCATCCCATCCCGCAGTATTAAAAAATTGTCTTGTGTGCTGCCCATCTTAATTGAATGTTTCTGTAATTCTGGTGGTGTCAGTTTAGTTCCATAAATCCCCTTTCTCCCCCCCCCCCCGCCCCCTATGTCAAGACCTTGCCAGCGCATCGGGTTTTTGTGCAGGCTCAAGGGGTGCCAGATAATTGCTGGCAGATTTGGGTGGAGCGTATATGGAATTCTCCGAGTGCGATGATCCCCGCTTGAACAAACTCCAAACTCCATTCACAAAACAAGATTGCTTAAATTTTCGGCCAAGTGCGTTTGTTAAGCGTACACGAAAAACATAAGTGGACACAAGTTTGTTTCTTTTTTGTCTTTTGTGTACGTTCGACAGAGGCCTATTGGCCACGAATATTTGCGCCTGGTTGTTTTTGTGATTTGAATACGTGTTTCCCATATTTTCGTGTGTTTCTGGTTTCTATTTGATTGAAAACTAACAGTGAATTTGATTCAGATTTTTCATTATCCTGTGAAGGTTATTTGTCCTGTAGATGTTCATTGAAAAGTTATTTTTCCATGCTAAGTGATTATAGTCAGTACTGGTTAGTTCGGTTTTCATCTTCATGGACAGAACCACTTGCACTCATTCTATTTGTCTGCCTGTATGCCTGCCTTATTGCCTGTCTGCCTTATTGCCTGCCAGTCTGCCTGCCTGCTTGCCTGCCTGTTTGTTTCACTAATTGCTTGAATGCTTGATCAGACAACAGGGAAGCAATGCGGTCAAATACAGATTGTTTTCTTTTAATTCCAGCGTGTGTGAGGGGTTAGAGTGAAGCTGTGCTGATCTCCCTGGCTGTCGCCTGACCCACTGTCCTCTGTCAGTTTTCTCCCTTGCTGTTTGGCGCCAATTGTTGTATTAAGACTTCTCTTTTACCTAGTTCACGTTCAAATCCATGTCTTTGTCCAGTTAACCTCATCGCATACCCAATGATTTTAAGACTCATCTTTTTACCCAATGCACGTTCAAATCCATGCCTTTGTCCAATTAATCCCATCGTATGCCCAGTGATTTTAAGGAAAGTGTTTAATGCAACGGATTACGAACAAGGAAATCGTGGGTTCAAGTCCCCATGATCAAAAATGTGTGTGTGTGTGTGTGTGTGTGTGTGTGTGTGTGTGTGTGTGTGTGCGTGCGTGCGTGCGTGTGTGTGCGTGCGTGCGTGTGTGTGAATGTGTGTGTGTGTGAAAATGTGCGTGCGTGTGTGTGAATGTGTGTGTGTGTGGAGAGAGAGAGAGAATTGTGTACGAGCGTGTACGTGTGTGTGAATGTGCGTGCGTGCGTATGCGTGAATGTGTGTGTGTGTGTGTGTGTGTGTGTGTGTGTGTGTGTGTGTGTGTGTGTGTGTGTGTGTGTGTGTGTGTGTGTGTGTGTGTGTGTGGTCATGACCGCCTCCTGCCGAGAGCTGAGCGCGCTCTGGGCTCGTTGGGAAAACTTGGGCCACACGATCAAATTTCATCCATCATTGCTGTCGTCCCCGTTCTCGTTACCATAGCATTGTGAAAAACTGCGCCATATTCTTTGGCCCTCCATGCCATGCTGCCATGTTGACCTCAGTTTTTGGTGTTTTTTTTACTTTTTTATTTTTATTTTCGGAGGTGTTGTACAGCCAAAATGAGTAACGTGGGAATTGAGGCACAGAAGCAGTGCAGAAGGTGGGGATGCAGGAAAATAAAAACCAACCAACCAACCAATCAACCAACTAACCAAATACACATCTTTACTTCTTGTTCTCGATGAAACCCCTCTTACTTAAAAAGTACTCTACCACCCAGCGCCCATAGAAGTCGTGTACGGAGTATCCGATACCTCTCTGTCTTACACCCAACATCATAAAACATCTTACATTGATCGTTTGTTAAAGCCTGCCTTACAGCCAGGTTGTTTAAAACCAGTCTGGTGGTTATAAGAACGGAATGATAAACGACAGTGACGACGACGTTGCTGTTCATTTTTGGATCTGGACAGCATAATCAACTTCACGAAAAAGTACATCAGGGTGACTCTCGGACTCATGTTCAGAAAAATGATCCAACTTGGTTTTAAAAATTGCTCCCCGGTTTGGTCAGTCACAAAATCCAGGGCACAGTATGGTCATTATCACAGGGAAAAGTAAACATATCCTAAGTCGTAACAATCACAGTACTATCATTCATATTCCCAGCTTCTGTCGCTTTTTGTTTGTATGCTCCGAACTCTTTTTTTTCTCTCTCTCCCGACACATACCACATGACAGCTCAGTTTATTCCACAGAACTTCATGCGCTGTTTGTCCAGCAGTAATTCACCCCCGCCCCCTCCCCCTATGTGCCCACTCTTTTGTCCTACTCCCCACCTGTCCTCCCTCTCCCAGTCTGCGTGTGTTTTGTACCCTTGAGTTATGTTTTTGCGAATGAATGCTTTGGTGAATGATGAGAGTGTGCGTGTGGATTTCGTTTATATATCGATTTGGCGTCGTGCAATTGTCATTATTATTATTAATGATCAATCGCTGCCCATGGTGGAACAACCTGTACCGGATATGTCTTTGTCTGTCTGTCTGTCTGCCTGCCTGCCTGTCTGTCTGCCAGTCTGTCTCTCTGTCTCTCTTTCTGTCTCTTTGTCTTTTTCTGTCTGTCTGTCTGTGTCTCTCTCTCACTTTATTTTTTTTTTAGGGTGTTCTGACTTTTCTCAGATGCACATTGTTTTACCCAAGCTGTTTGTTGCTGCACAGTCTGCATATTCCATGTTCGGTTGGCGGCATACAGGGTGTTTTCTGTTTCCATAAGCCAGCTGATACTGCCAATGCCCACAGGCTCTTAAACGTATGTATTTGATATTCTGCTTGCGTATTCACACGAAAGTGATTTAGGCACTAACAGGTCTGCGCACATGTTGAAACGTGAGGTGGGAAAGATTTCCATTTTTATCTCACCAGGCGGGAGGTACCCAGGCAGAATCGAACTCCAGTTGGAAGTCTAACGTCTTACCCACTTGACTACTACGGCCCTCGTTGTTCCTTAATGAGAAAATTGAATGAGTCTGTTCTTTCGGATTAGACGACAAACCAAAGAGGGCTTCTGTTTTGCAAATCTGGTCGCCTGTGAAAGAACTCACGCACAACGGTGAAAAATTAATGTTTTAATTAAGCTGAATTTAAGCAATCTCCGGCCATGTGGTGTGTGTGTGTGGTGTGTGTGTGTGTGTGTGTGTGTGTGTGTGTGTGTGTGTGTGTGTGTGTGTGTGTGTGTGTGTATGTTGCTGTGTGATCTAGTGTTATTGCACAGATTTTCAGTATATTTGAAAGTTTTTTTGTTTGTTTTGTTTTGATGAACCTTGGAACTAGTCTTTCGGATGATTGAGGCTACTAACCGACAATGGATTGTCCATTGAAAAGTTCCATAGAGAAGTCTACTTCAGAAATTCATAGGTAAGCAGAAATACATGCATACAGAAAAAAGGGTGGCGTTTCACTGTGCCGGCATACTTTCTTCCTGGGGAAGAGCAAGCCGTATTTCATATGGTAGATCCACTGTGAATGAAATAAGTAAATACTGTACAATACAAAGAATTCAGTACGTTTAGTACACAGGTTGGTTTACAGGTGTAATAGCAGATGGGCAGGATTGTCAGGTGGGTAAATGTTAGACCTCCAGTCGGAAATCGTGGTTTGTATCTGTCTAGAAACCTCTGTCAGGTGTGTAAAAGGTTGGAGATTTTTTATACCTCTCATATTTACTTATTAGCCAGTGCCTTAACCCCCTTCTTGAGTATACGCTTGCAGAATACCAAATGCACACGTTAAAAATTATGTTAATCACAAGCAGTGATTAGTATTTGTAATCTAAATCAAAATGGAAACATGAAAGCACCCAGCAAACACGCCTTCAAAGATGCAGACTGTGCAACAGTATAGTGGAATGTGGTCAGTTCTTCTAACAGTAAAAAGGTTCTCCGTACTGCTTGAAAAAAAGGTCTGGTTAGGATTAATGCTTTCAGTGGTTTACTTTAATGTGTGGTGCTGCTTTTTTGAGACTAAATGTCTTGTCTACAGGATGCGTGCGTGAAATAGTGATGTTTCATGGTTTGTGTGAGTACGAGTCCATGGATATTATGAGTGAATTTAAAAATTCTTTTTAATCCTTTGTCGATGTGTGTTTGTGTTTATTACGAGCTGTGACTTCATAAATGAATTTACATATTAATTAGTAAAGTAATATTGAATTGAATTGAATTGAATTATATATACGCACACACACACACACACACATATGTATATAAATTATATATATATATATATACAGACACACATACACCACACACACACACACACACACACACACACACAATATATATATATATATATATATATATATATATATATATATATATAGAGAGAGAGAGAGAGAGAGAGAGAGAGAGAGAGATGTTATAATGATATAGTTGATAGATAAACGATGCAATGAAGACGACGACAACTTCGACATAAGAACAACCAAGACATCTCCGTTGTCGATACTTTTACTAGTAGGCAGCAAAGTGAAGCTGATAGCGAATGTGTTGTTGATGATCCAGGTGATGGAGATAATGATGTCAGATAACGAGGATATCAGAACAGTCCAACTAGGTCTTCGGCCATAGACGTATAATGAAAGGACCACACACTCAGTCCGATACATTGGCTCAGCACAGAGACTTCAAACCAGAAGTTTTATAAAATAAAAAAAAAGCCTATAAAAGCCAGTACTGAAGGGATGCTTAGAAAAACTAATCAAATAGCATAGTAGATAATATTAACAATTAACAATAAAACAAACTACACATTATACGAAGAAAGTTCCCTTGTTTTAGATGTTTTAATCAGGGACAAAGCGAAATTCTTAGCATAATCAAAATGACTTGAACTTTATATATAAAATGTGCGCTGCATACAGTGAACTGACTGCCATGATGCCAGTTTTGAGCAACAGCAGTGGATTGACCTTTCATTATAAATCTTTGACCCATGTTTATCACAAGCAGTGAATTAGTATTTTGTAATCTAAATCAAAATGACTGTACACGTTCAAGCAAACAGGAACCAGAAAACCACAGAAATAGGATTTGAAAGCGTATTTGATATAAGAAAACAAGACAGGCGCAAATTTTCGACTAACTAGTCTTCGACAAGATACACAAAAGACGAAGTGCAAAAATTATTAATACACAAAATTCAAGGAGAAAATAGCAACACTTCCGTATGTTTCGTCAAGCAAGAGAAAGGATGATGATGATTTCAAATGAGTCTTTTTTTCCTGCTGGACGAAACATCAGGCAGAAGTTGTTTTTCCTCTTAATTTTGTACATATGTCCTTCGTTATCTTTTGTGTTCATTTGACAAAGGCTGTTGGCCGAAAACTTGGGTCTGTCTTGTTGTGTTACATTATATGCGCGTTCTGATTCAGTTCTATTTTTTTTTTTCTGGTTCGTATTTCGTAAATATTACTGTGTACAGTGAACTTCAGGATACATGTTGATACATTTCGCTACAGAATGCCCCGAGAACCGACCCCATGTGATATGATTTTTGCCCAGAAAAAATGTGAACCGCAAACTTAGAACGTCAGAACATCTGATCAAACAAACATAATAGCATGAGGTCCTGCTAGACCTGTTTTATGGCTAGTCTTTGTTACTTTGTACGAGTAACAAAAGCATGAAAACGTTAAAGTGAAATGTGTGAATTAAAACTAAGCAAATTAAACAGAAGTTAATGAAAGAAAATGAATTAACAAAAATCAATAAATAGATACAATAATTAATGATAAATAGATAAATAAATAAAACGAAATGAAATAAAGCACAGTTTGTGGAGTGTGGTGGGGGAGCTGACGCATGCAGTCATGGTATCTGGCAAAAAAACAGCAACAGCAAGAAAAAGTCCCTCTTTGCCAGCTTCGATCAAAACTTTCATAATTGAGAGCTTGGCACTCGGTGACAGTCATTGTTTCACTCGCTGTCAAGGGAATAGATTTTGATGCAGAGGACGATGTAAAAATAACGTTTTTAACGCTTAAAATTGAACGCAGATGCTTGGATCTGAGAGTGGAAAAGTAGCTCAGTATGCTTCTGGTATTGTATTTTTCCCTTTCGTTTTCTGCAGAAACCCATAACTCAAAGGGCCTGTGGCTGCCTTTGTGATAGTACACCAGCTGTGATGTGAAGGCCGAATAGGCTCAAATTAATTCATATTGCTTATAGTCCAGCTGAGCGCTAAAGCTATATCAAGACTAACTCCAGGTTAAAGACAACTCTAAGTTTAATTAAAATGACGACAGTTACAATCCAAGCACACGATTAGCCTTTCAAATCTGAAATACATTTCAAAGTATTTTCTGTACATATGATCACATAAGTGAAATCTGTTATGAAAATGCGAAAATCGCATCTGGAGGAACATCGTTGAAGAGTCTTTTACATGGTAGGGGAAGATTAAGCAATGAGGATAAGTGATGGACACTACTGTGATAATACTGGCCTAGAAAAAAGATTAGGTCGTTGATGCCTCGTTCTCCTACAAGCGCTCAAGTTATTGGACTTTTTATTTAATCCTCTCAGACCCCCCCCCCTCTATCTTTTTTCCAACCCTTTTAGCGGACTGGCTGGCTCTTGTAATAAAGCTGTGGATTAAACATTAATTTGATGTTTTGAGTTCAAATTCAGCCTGTAACATAAAAGATGGTCTGTTCACTGCCCATCATAATGCTGTATTCATTCAGGTGGTGTCAGCTAGTTGTTTCATAACTCCTTTTACAAAGCCAACCCAACTAATGTTTCATAGATCCCATTTCCCCCCTTCCATTTTTAAGACCATGCCACGCCGTAGGGTTTTGCGCAGGTTCAAAGAGTCTGCGAGATAACGGTTGGCAGATTGGGTGGAGCGCTGTGGAACTGTCCGAGTACGATGAATCTGTTTTTTAATCAGCTGCAAACTCGAAACTCTCTTTAAATCACTCATACACCGTTTGTCCCTTCGTTGCATGTCTATGACGTAGTTGAGCGACAGAAAGAAGGCTGTCAAGAAGTTGGTTGTCTTGGTGCCTGAGAGAGAGAGAGAGGGAGGGGGGAGGGTATTATTTGTGTGCTAATGGCAGTCATTGTCGACTCCATGGCCAGATGAAGTGAGTGCCTGTTACCGATAATAAAGGCGTAATCATCAGCTGTTACTACCACCTCGTGCGACTGTGCAGGCTGGAAAGGAGGTGAGGATGAAGGTAGGGCACAATATTTATGATCGCCCTTTTCTGAAAAGAAAGCACTAACTAGGAGCCCGATCGTAAAGGAAGCAAGAGTCAGGTGTGTGTGTGTGTGTTATATGTGTGTGTGTGTGTGTGTGTGTGTGTGTGTGTATGTGTGTGTGTGTGTGAGGAGAGAGAGAGAGGAGGAGAGGAGAGAGAGAGAGAGAGAGAGAGAGAGAGAGAGAGAGAGAGAGAGAGAGAGAGAGAGAGAGATGGGAGTTCTACGCGCTCACACTCATATCACACACACACACACACACACACACACACACACACACACACACACACACACACACACACACACACACACACACACACACACACACACAGAGTTAACATGAACAACAACAAAAAACCATCAAAACTTTTTTGTTACAAGAACCCAAAATATGGCTATAATAAACAGCTCTTTTGCATCAAGTTTAGGAGTCTTTTTTTTTCTTTTTTTTTTTTTACAATTAATGAATATTTCACGTCATCATCTTCAACATCGATGGGAATTGAATGTGCGAGTAAGTAATTGTCTTCAGTTTCAGTGTCATTTTGTCAAGATGATGTTTCTTGGCTTGGAATAAATTCATTAAGCATTGTTTTCTTCTAAATACTGGCGAACGTAGACGTATTCTGCATCATATATTTGTAAATAACCTTAACGAAGTTTGTTATTTGGATTTAGCATTTTAGGTTTTGAGCAATGGACTGTCGGAGTTCTGTATTTTGCCCGTTTTTTCCACTAATATTAAACTTGTTTTATATCTAGTGCAGCTATTCAGAACGTGAAGTTCATCATTAATCCCACCACGAACTGTTCATATTCTGTTTTATGTCTTTCCTTCCTTTTCCCCAAAGAAAGAAAAAAATCCACGTGTTTGATTTTGCTCCTACCTTGGGTGAGCCACGTGTACGATCGTATATGTGTGCAAGTGTGGATTCCAGTGCATGTTTGTGTGCTAACATTTATGTGTGTTTGTGTTCATCTGTGTGTGTGAGAGACACTTTCATAGAGTTTCTTTAAGTTTGCTAGTTCATGCTTCCTGGGGTCTTCGAGAAGCGTGTGTTACTTGTCTATCTGTGTTGTTGTGAACTCTTGAATCACAACTTGTGGGTTATATTGAGTAAGATATCCCAGTACCAAAGGAGAGGAGAAGTCCGAGCTTTTGCATGTGAACGGTAGAAATGGCTTGTAGTGTCAGTTAGTTTGACAAGAAGTACAGCGTCATAGATGGGCCTGGTGCCCTAGGACGTTGAAGAGATGTCGTCTCGTTTAGATGTTCCCTTGAGAGTCATCAGCAGGCGAAGTAGAGGCTCGCTGTTGTCACGTCTTTGTGTCTTCGCCAGTTGTCGTTGAAGAGAAGAAGAAGTCGTCATTTCAGTGTCACCTTGGGACATCAGCACCAGGCGAGGTGTAGGCCCCCTTTGTCACATCTTTGTGTCTTTGTCAGTCGTTGCTGAAGAGAAGTAGTCGTCGTTTTGATGTTACTTTGGGACGTCAACATCCAGCGAGGTGTGGGCCCCTCTGTCACGTCTTCGTTGTTGTCGCCCCTGGCCAACGTAAAGGTAGGCGCGAGTGGCGTGCCAGGCTATCTGTGGATCTGAGGTTCCACTCCCATGTCTTCTGGTTTATCATATCAGTGAGGAACCCCAAAATTGTGTTTATTTATGTGGCTATTGGCAATTAGGGCGTGCAATATGTTGATAACGTAATATTGGTGTCGTGTGTCGTGCGTTATGTCCTGTATGCAACAGTGTCCGTGTAGTGTTAAACCGTTCGTATCACTTGGTTTCCCTGTGTGCAACAGTGTCCATGTAGTGTTTAACCGTTCGTACCACTTGGTTTCCCTGTGTGTAACAGTGTCCATGTTGTGTTTAACCGTTGTATCACTTGGTTTTGCAGGTGTGTTAATATTTGTCCAGTATTATTGAGGATATTTAAGGGGGAAAAATGCTACTTCGAAGCCAGGTGTTAACGATTGACTTTTATAAGCAGAAGTATTGTTCGCCCATGGAAGTTGGAAAACGAATGTGTGCTGTTATGGCACCAGTGTTTGCGTTTGTTGCGAGTGCATATATTATATTTATTTTTGTGCAGAAGTACGCACAAGATTTGCAAGAGGGTATGTAAATTATGTTGGTATTCACGAGTAGTTGGCAACGCAGGATGTTTATCGTGTCTGGGAAGCAAATTTGCGCTGTTGCTTAGACACCAAATTCTGTGCTTGCTGTGATGGTAGTTATTATTAAATTTATGTGCGGAAGTGCGTACGAGAGAAGTAAAAGGGATGGTTGACGTGTTTGGAAAGTGAACTTGTGCTGCTCTGTAGGCACCAATGTTTGCGGTCGTTTCGAGGGTACATATCATTCGAGTTACGTTCAAAAATGCGTTGGTTTTGTGAGGAAAACATATCTCGGGTTGTTTAATGTGTGTGCACGTGTGCTGATGCTGTGTAAATAGTCGACGTAGATTCAAGTTAAGTCTTTGGTTAAAAAATATTTATGTGATTGTTTCATCAGAACAATTTTCTACAATTTACGCCTGCATACCATTGTGTTTTATTATCATGTGTTGATGTTGTCTTAAGACGAAACATTTTGTTTTGTTGTGAAATAGTTCTGGTGAGAAGGAAATAGGTTGTATCTTATAGTGGAAATTTTTGTTTTGTTCTGTTTTATAATAATAATAATAATTACAATATTTATATAGCGCAAAATCTCGACAAAATCAAATCTAAGAGCTGAAACAGACAACACACACGCACGCACGCACGCAACGCACGCCCACACACCACACACACACACACACACACACACACACACACACACACACACACACACACACACACACACACGGCTATAAATGGGGAGAAAGAATAAAAGCAATAAAAGCAAGAATAAAAGCAATGGAAAATTATAGAGAGCATATCATACACAATTATATATTATAACAAAGTGATTCCCCTCCGAGCGGAGACAGGCTGCAGAGGGGGGTTGAGTGAGGTTAGGATTTTATGCAGAGGAGAAAAGGTGAGTTTTGAGAGCGGACTTGAAGGAGACAAAAGTAGGTTGCTGACGGACTGAGAGAGGAAGTTTCCAGGAGAGTGGACCAGAAACAGAGAAGGCTCGTGGACCATAGGTATTGAGCTTAGTGCGTGGAAAGCGAAAAGTCAGAGGATCGGAGGCAGAGCGGAGGGTACGTGAGGGAACATAAATCTCAAGTAGGTTTGACAGGTAATCGGGGGCTGCGTTATTGAGGCTTTTGTAGCACATGGTGTCTAGTTTGTACTGTATGCGTTTTGATACAGGGAGCCAGTGAAGTTGTGCCAGGAGAGGAGATATGTGGTCAGCTTTTTTCTTTTTGAGTACAAGACGTACAGCATTGTTTTGAATGCGCTGTAGGATGTGAATGGTGGAGGCAGGAAGACCAGACAGGAGTGAATTGCAATAGTCAATGCGAGACATTATGAAGGAGAGAACGAGTTTTGCAGTTGTTTCGACAGAGAGATACTTCCTGATCAGGCTTATACGATGGAGATGATAGTAGCAAGATCTGGCAGTTTGAGAAACAAAGTTGTTCATGGAGAGGGTAGAGTCAATGCAGACACCAAGGTTTTTAGTGAATCAGAAATTGGGACTGATGTGTTACATAATGGGAGAGAAAGAGGAGGCAGCTGAGAAAGTTTCTGACGGGTGCCAATGAGGATAGCTTCTGTCTTGTCGTCATTAAGCTGAAGTTTGTTGAACGTCATCCAGTTCTTAATGTCCGAGTAACACTCAGTGGTGCGAGTCAACAGGCGCTGTATATTATCAAGTGAGTCACTGTCTTGAAGTTGGGTGTCATCAGCATAGAGTGGGAGTTGATGATGGTGGACAGGGGGGAGGTATAAAGAGTGAAAAGAACAAGGCCAAGGACAGATCCTTGTGGAACACCACAGGTCAGGTATGCAGGTTGAGAGTAAGTGCCATTGATGAGAACAGTTTGTTTTCTGTTTGATAAATATGAAGTGAACCAGGAGAGAGCAATGTCAGAGATGCCAAAAGTATGATGAAGTCTAGAAAGGAGAATACCATGGTCAGTGGTATCGAAGGCTGCAGACAGATCAAGGAGTGTGAGGAGAGAGACTTTGCCAGTATCAGTTGCAAGGAGGAGATTGTTGAGAATGTGTAGTAGGGCAGTTTCAGTGCTATGGCACTGGCGGTAGGCTGACTGGAAAGGATTGAGGAGATTGTTGGCAGACAGGTGAGAGTTCAGGTGGTTGAGGACGACTTTTTCAAGGAGTTTTGACAAGAAAAAGAGATTAGAGATAGGCCGGTAATTTTTCAGTTCATTTGGGTCTAAATTGTGTTTCTTGAGGAGAGTGTGAACAATAGCAGACTTGAAAGAATCTGGGACAGTTCCATTTTGAAAAGAAGTGTTGATGATGTCAGTGATGAATGGGAGGAGAGTAGGGAGACAGTCGGAGTAGAGAGAACCTGGAAGAGGATCCAGTTCGCAGGTTTTGAACGACATGGATCTGATTGTGTTGAAAATTTCTTCTTGTGAGACTGGGGTAAGAGTAGTAAGAGGTGTGCCAGAGAAGGAAGGGTCAGGTGGGCATGGTTGACAGGGTGTCCTGTCAAGCCTGTCACGAAGAGTTTGTATTTTGGTGGTGAAATACTTGGAGAATACAGATGGGAGTTCTTCATTTGTATGTTTTGTTGGGAGAGGTAAATCTTTTCGTGTGCCAAGGAGATGACCCATGGTTGTAAAGAGTTCTTTTGAAGAAGAGGCATTCAGGATTTTGGTTTGGAAATAGCTTGTTTTTGCAGATGCAATGAGGGTGGATACTTTTGTTTTAGAGACTTGGAAAAGTTGCCTGTGTACAGTGAGTTTGGATTTGCGCCAGCGGCGCTCTGCTCTGCGGCGGGCACGTTTTGCACAGGCAATCTCATGAGTGAGCCAGGGGGTAGGGGGGCGGTCAGGTAAAAGACGGGTTGTGGCTGGAGCATGAGTGTCCAGAAGATGGTGGAGAGTAGTATAGAATTCATCGGCAAGGTTATGTGACTTTTCAGAAAGGAGACGGGAGGCATCAGATGAAAATGTGGAGAGGTCGATAGATTTGAGATTGCGTCGAGTCACTGTGCGCGTGGTACGGGAAGGAGGAGAAATGTCAAGAGAACAGAGAATTGCAGAGTGGTCAGATGGAAGGGCTGAAGTTAGACGGGTAGAAAGAACTAAGCAGTTGTCAGCTAGCTGAATTGTGGTGATCACGAGAAATGATCCAGTCAAGAATGTGACCTTTTTGATGGGTTGGTTCAGAAATGTGTTGAGTCATATTGTGATTGGACAGAGAGTTGATGATACGTCTTGTGTCATAACGGTGAGTGTTGTCATAGTGGACATTGATGTCACCTAGAATGATGAGATTTCCAGGTAAGAGGCAGTAGTGGTCAAGCAGTTGGTCAAAGTCAGAGAGAAACGTGGATGTGGTGAGTTTGTTGGCAGAGCTAGGTGGAGGTCGATAGACACAGGAGAAGGTGATGGGGTGAGGGGTGGATTGGAAGGATACTTCAACGTGCTCAAAAGAAGGATGGGAGAAAGGCAGAGACTGCAAGAAAGATAGGCGGGAATGGAGTGAGTCGTTGTAGAGGATGGCGATACCGCCACCTCGAGATGAGCGATGGAAAGAAGCAAGCCTGTAACCACTCGGAGTGAGGCTAGCATGTATAGGTTCATGACCAAGGGGATTAAGCCATGTCTCTGTGATAAAAGCAATGTCAACATGCTCATCTGCGATAAAGTCAGCAATGACTTCGGCTTTGCCATCCTTGCATGTTGACTGAGCGTTAAAAAGGCATAGTTTTAGTTTATCACAGTCATATGGCGGTGGCCGAGGTGGCGACGATGGCAGCACCGACGGGACAAAAGACGAAGGCGACACCAGCGGGGCAGAAGACGAAGGCAGCAACGACGGAACAGAAGAAGACAAAGGCAGCATCGGCGGGACAGAAGACGAGGGCAGCGCCGGCGGGACAGAAGACGAAGGCGGCACCGGCGGGACAGAAGGTGAAGGCGGCACCGGCGGGACAGAAGGTGAAGGCGGCACCATCGGGACAGAAGGTGAAGGCGGTACTATCAGGATAGAAGGCGAAGGTGAAGATGGCAGAGGAGGAGACGAAGTTTGCAGCAGCGAGGTCGAAGGCAGGAGACGAAGAAGCAGAAGAAGAAAAGTGGCGTCGGGCTGGCACAGCAGGAGGCAGGTTGTGCCAAAGACGGTGGAGACGTCCACCACGACAGGATCGCGCAGTGCGGGGCTTGCTACACAGCCCCAATGTACGTATGCGCTGGTAGACGCCTCCACCGAGGTAGCATTTGCTGTGTTTAAAAAGTGTCAGTCCAATTTGTTTAAGAAAGGACGGATCCATAATTGAGAGCCAGTCAGGAGAGGATGATGTTTGCAGGTTGGTGTGTGGGTTGGTCAGTTCACAACAATTGAATCAGAGAACAACGAAGGTTTGGGAGCTGTAGCGTTGGGCGAACACAGTAGGCTAAAATGTTAACACAGTTCACAGATTAAATGTCCGCCTGAGCGGCAGAATTAAAATGACGAAAAGTAGGCATACGAAACTCCAAATCAGATTATCCGGTAAAATATTCAAAATTAAAAAAAAATATTTACATCACCATTTGTCGGGACCCAAGAGGAATAAACTGATATAAAATTCAATGCACCAAATCAAATAGAACCACGATAAAATCACTGTAAAATACCACACACACTTTTGCTGCCTTCTGGCGCGACATCTACTCACAACCCGTGCGTGTGTAACTTCTTGAGCTCTGACTGCAATAGGAGTTTGTTGATGTTGGATTAATATATAAATGGACTAAAGGGAAGACGAGACGCGACTGACCTGGAAGGCGACATGCATTATTGGTAAAGGAAAATATGGCGTAGCATTCAAATGTGCTTTGACTCCAGTTTCCATGGCTTAACTCAGACTTTGGCGAATTGTGAACCCTTTTTCAGATTTCCAGACAAAAATGTTATAACTTTTTTTTTAATAAACTAAACGACTTTAGCCACAATAATAAAGTAGCAGTTCTGTTGTGTATACGTATATATAGGGTAGGGCTCTACTGTAATCTTCCTATGCAGGGTGTCACCAGCACGAGGGAATCTGGCCTGTGCCAGCCAGCTGTGTCACCAACGTGCACAAAGGGCAGATGTGTCAGGGTAGGCTGCTGAGGGATTTCATCCTACAACTCATGGAAAAGATGAGCAGCAGGCCGTCAGTCCAGGGGCTTGTATCAGTGCCAAAGAACTTCTGAAGATCTTTTAATGTCATTTTAGAAGAAAAATACTGTGACCATATAAAAAGACAAGTACACAGACTTGACAACAAAAGCCATGGTCCTGCCACCTTTTGATACAGCAGGATCCTGTGTATGACATGTGAGCTATATCCTGTCACTCATTGGCATCTGCGTGTGTTGCGAACAGTCAACCATATCAATATCTTGAGTGATTCAAGGCACATTAGTATCCGTCGGTCTGATAAGGAACATCCCAGAGGGTGAAGTTTCGAATATCACTCTCATTTATAGCTATTGTGATAATGTAGATATCCGGGACACCACTTGAGGTTGCTCGTGTGTGTGTATATATATATGTATCTATATCTATATCTATATATCTATATCTATATGTCTATATCTAAAATATATATATATATACATACATGGGAATTATATCAACAATACGCTTTTCTGTTGTGTGTTTGTGTAATCCGATTTGGGTGTGTGTATATGTAGTTGTTGGTTTTTTGTTTGTTTTATTTTTGTTTTTTTCCTGTTTATGCTTATGATAATTGTGAATAATATTGTTTAAATTTGTCGACAGGCCTTCTTGGGGTTCAGTTTGTTGTGAGTTGTTGGGTAGCAGGGTGGACTTAGATCTTTGGAGGATTCCTTTTCTCCCCCCAGGCCTTTGCATCGTTCTGACAGTTTATGTGTATGTGTGCGCGCGCGCGCGCGCGTGTGTATGCATTTGTGTATTTATGTATGTGTGTGTATGTATATTCATACGGTCATTTGCTATTGATGGATGGGTCTTGAGGCCAGGTCGTGGAGTGGGTCCGATGAGATATGGAGAAGTGATGTAATTTGGAGAAATCCGAAGAGAAATTGAAAAACGATGTAATCTGTAGAGGCTTAGTGTATTTTTTTCCAGACAACGCCGGCTCTCCAGTGTAATATGTGTCAGCCCTTGGCTGTGTATGTGATATTTGCCATTCATTGCTCATTCGTTTAACAGGATGGTGTGTATATGTGTAACGACTTCTCGTATCGTATTCTCTAAAATGTAGAGAGTGCTTTCTTCGTCTGTTTCGTCTTTGTTTGTTTCTTTGTGCGCGTGTGTTTGTTTGTGTGTATGTGTGCTCTTCGTTTGTTTCTTTGTGTGCATGTGTTTGTGTGTATGTGTGCATTCATTGTTTGTTTCTTTGTGCGCATGTGTGTGCGTTTGTTTGTGTGTATGCGTGCGTTCATGCATACATTGTGTATGTGTGTAAGCATATGTGTGTGCTTATGTGTATGTGTATACGTACATGTGTGTGTGCATGTGTGTATGTGTGTATGCATACATACATGTGTGTATGTGTTGTATGCATGCGTGTGTGTATATGTTTATGTATATACTTGCATGTTTGTGTGGTGTGCGTGCGTGTATGTTTGTGTGTGTCTGTCAGTCTGTCTGTCTGTCTGTCTGCTTTTCTATGTAAGGTCTTCAACAATTTTTTTCAGTATGGACTCACCACATTCGAGCAATTCCATATGCACTCCACCCAAATCTGTCCAGCAATTATGTGGTAGACACCTTTAGTCTGCGCAAAATCATATACACTGGCAAGATCTTAAATGGGAAGAAGAACAGAACCTACGAAAGATAAATCTAACAACACCATCAGAGTGATTGGAGCATTACGTTAGGCAGCTAATAGATCAGTTTTTACGTGGCAGACTGGGACTGAACTCGAGACATGAAATTTTAAGTTCACGGCTCTGTTAACAGACCCAGCGAGCTCTGCATGTTCTGTGCTTTTGATGGATGGCTCTCGGGCTCAGGTCGAGGAGCGGATCCGATCAATCGAAAACTAATACAATTTGTGCAGGGCATGGTATTTTTCAAGATAACATTGGCTGGCCCATTTGATGAAATGGTTCAGCTGTTTGGCTGTGAAATATTCATGGAGCGTTGGTTGCCATATCTCACTTGACAACAGGAGGACGTAGACTGTAAAATTGCGCCCATTCTGTCCTTGGAAGCGTGGAAGCTTTGTTTGTTGTCTGTTTGTTTGTTCCATTTTTGGTGTGTGTGTGTGTGTGTGTGTGTGTGTGTGTGTGTGTGTGTGTGTGTGTGTGTGTGTGTGTGTGTGTGTGTGTGTGTGTGTGTGTGTGTGTGTGTGTGCAGTTTGGCGAGCTCTCTGTGGGTCCAGGGAATGTATTTGAATTATGTTAACAAATTAATAGTGTATGATTATTGTATTTCCATAAACATAATGATTATTGTGTTGCATCGCTGGTAAAAAGGACACAAACGTAATATCACTGCAGGTCGTGCACAACAGTTTTGTGTATATACATACATACATACATACATATATATATATATATATATATATATATATATATATATATATATATATATATATATATATATATGTATGTATATATATATTCTGAAAACGAGTGTTCCGCAGAAAAAAAGAGAGCCACATTCATTTTATGGTCTAAAAATATACAGAAATGAAGTGTTTTTAATTGTCAGCAAACAGTTTAATGTTTTTTCAACTTTAGATATCTACCCGACTGGAATGGTCCGCCTGTTCCTACAAGGAGTCTTGAATGCTTCAATGCTTAAGCCTACGTATGTGATATAGTATCAGCGTCACAGAAAAAAATGAACGGTTTGTGTTTAAAGACCATTGTTTTGGATCAGTTATGAGCGACTCAAAGTGTTGTATAATGGCCTAAGTTTTGATGGAGATAATCCATTTTCATAGCCCCAAAGATATTGTTTGAATTCAGCAAGAACTTTGTTAATTATTTCGGATAAAACGGATCTTCAGATATTGAACAGTACAGATTTTCTTGACAGAAATAACTAAAGTGTGTCTGCAGTACCGCACTGTAAAAAAGGGAGCCCTACATTTCTTCACCTTACCGCGATACTTTTTTTGTCCATAGCTGAAAGAAGTAGTTCACGAGATTGCTGATGTGATGTCTCTGCATGTTTGTCTGTCTGCCTTCGGGCGAGCGCTTTCCCATAGCATGAGGAGCTTCTAATGATTTCATCAATGTTGATGATGTCTCTTGTCTGCATCGGATGAAAGCTTGTCATGTGTTCATTACTCTCAGATCCCCTCATTAAAACTGGATCATAAATCATCACACGGCTCCTCACTGTCACCCCATTATAACAGAATCATCATATGCTGTGCAACTCCTGTTTGTCATCTCTTTGAGTTTACTCGGAGAGAAGGCACACTGTGCATTTATACCATACTTCTGTTAATGGGACACTATATAAACATGGTAGATACTTGGATATAAAATCCTCACGTGTTATATACTTCGATTATTCCAAGCTAATGACATAACCAGGCAAGCAAACGAACGAACGAACAAACAAACAAACAAACACAAATAAGCAAACAGACACACAAACCAAAGCTGACATGTAGAGAAACCCTGTGAAACCAATAATTTTTCAGCACAGGATTCCTGATTTTTGCTACCCTAATAAAATCACCTGTGCAGGACTCACAATTGTCATCCCATTAAAATATCTTCAGTCGGTACACAACTCATGATTGTCATGATGCATTCCATTGACATAATATCAGTCACCACTACATGACTCACGAATTAGTCTCATTAAGGTAGAACAATTACAACAGGCACCAAGAAGAAATCTGGACGTGGCGTCGCTGTCGAGCAGAACGGAAGCACCGTACGAGAAGAAAATGCAACATGAATAATATCACACCCTCCAGTCTAACAGTAGAATGCGAGGCGTTCACGCAGATTGAAATGGTTAGCTACTCTACATGATTAGGTAAAAGACAGTCAAGCCTTTCATCCTGACTGACTGTATGGACCTACTTCAAAAAGTTGGCAGTGGAGTATAATGACCACCACCACCACCACTGCGGACTAGCACTAAACTATGAGCAGCATCGGTCTGCAAAACCGCGTGGATCTACTGTCCCAGACACGCTGATGTGAAGGTACCGACTTATTTGTAGGTAAAGCTACAATGACACGAATTTTGAATATTGCAAAATCCAGGACCCTCAGGATTTGAAATAATACCGTTGCAAAGAAAATATGGGTCATCATACGGTTGATAAACTTATTCAGAAAAAAAAGTAAGAGGAAGTGGCCGAAGATCTGCCATGAAAGGAAAACAGTTGCAATCACCAATCGGGCAAAATAACGGTGTACAGGTTCCTGCAACGTGGAATGGAAAGTGTTGGGTTTTCCCTGAATCAGAGATCAAAAACATTCAGAGAAATGAAAAAGGACAATTGGAGGGAAAGAATAAAATGTAATGGCTGAATATAAATGTCTTGTGGGGAATGAAGGATGGGCTGACAGAACTAGGCTGATGGGAATGAGAAGTCGTGGTGGTAAATGGATGGAGGCTATATGTCGTGTTGCCTGTTGATTCTGTTCAGTTCAGTCGCGTCCTCTTCATCTGATGCAGTCAGTGCTCTCCACTTGGATCGGCCAGCAGTCGGCATCCTGACATTACTCCAGCTCTTGTTTACAAGCTGGAGGTCTTTCTGGATTGTTTTTGCCAGTTGTCAGTGGCTGTCCTCTGTTTCTTTTATCCCCTTAGAGTCCACTACATCACTTGGTTGGCGAGTTTTATAGGACGGAGGTCTTATGGAAAACTGCAGGTCGTTCGTGGGTAGATTCCTATAATATGGTTGTGTATGATGATCGTACAGTCAGTAGGCCTATATACTGGAAAGCTGGATGTGTTTTGTATGTGTGTGCGTGCGTGCGTGCGTGCGTGTGTGTGCGTGTGTGTGTGTGTGTGTGTGTGTGTGTGTGCGTGTATGTGTGTGCGGTGTGTGTGTGTGTGTGTGTGTGTGTGTGTGTGTGTGTGTGTGTGTGTGTGTGTGTGTGTTTGTTGACAGTACAAAGATGCGTAAAACCCATACATAGGGTAGGACATCAAGACCTTGCCAGTGCCTATGATTTATCCGTAGGCTTACTTCTGATGTCGTAGTCATTATGAATCTTCTTCATCACATTGCATCATTTATGTCAGTCTACAAATGATATTTGCTCCGAGAATGGAGACGCTGTCTTGGGAAAGTGAAACTGAAAATGACATCATGATTTCCGATTGTCATCCCTTTAAAACATGAATAAGCTTAAGCCATTACACGATTCCCATTGTCCCATTTAAACAAGATCAATCACTAAACAACTTAACCGTCGCCCCATTGCCGTGAGATTAATCGCTACATGAATCTTGGCTATCACTCCATTACTGTAGTATTAGTCTAGTTCATTTAAAGAACAGGATAACTTGATGCAAGATTCCCGATTGTCGCCCCTTTAAAACAGGATAATTCGATACACCCATTCCGGTCGTCACCTCCTTTACAACAGAATATTGTGATGCACAATTTCTGTTTCTCTCCCCTTTAAATCACGATAACTTGATGCACGACTTCCATTTGTCTCCCTTTTGAAATTCGATACGTGACGTGCGATAGTTGCCCCTTTCAAAACAGGATAACGATATGCGCGATTCATATTGTTGTCTCTTTAAAACAAGATAACTCAATGCATGACTTACGATTGTCGTCCCTTTAAAACAGGATAAATCGATGCACAACTTCTGATTATCGCCCGTTTAAAACAGGGTAACTCGATGCATGACTTATGATTGTTGCCCCTTCAAAACAGGACAACTCGATGCATGGCTTACAATTGTCACCCTTTAAAACAGCATAACTCGATGCACGATATCTGATTGTCACCCTTTGAAACAGGATAACTTGATACATGACTTCTGATTCTCGCCCCTCATAGGATAATTCGATGCATGACTCGCCCCTTTCAAGGTAGAATCAGCCTTTGAAAGTAGAATCAATCTTTTGAAGGTAGAATCAGTCATCATTTGGATTGTACCCAATTAAGAACAGATATGGCCGTGGTCATTACTACGTAAATCATGATTGTGTCACCAGTAAAACTGGTTTAGTCCTTGTCATCACTACATAAATCGTGAATGTGGCCTCAGTAAAACAGATGTGCAAAGTTCATCTTACTTACAACCCAGCCGACCACTAAAGCCATGTCAGGGCTAACGTTACATTAAAGACAAGTCCCATTAAAAAAAAAGTAGACATCGTCCTTACAACGTAAGTCATGATTGTCGCCCCATTCAAAAGAGATTTAGTCGTCGTTGTCACTACTAAGCCCTGCTTGTGGCCCCGTTAAAATAGATTAATTGCAACAGTCTTGATTACCACTCCATTAAACATGGTTCAGTCACCACACGACTTTCCGCTGTCTGACAACTGATCCAGTTTTAATGTTGGTAGAACCCCCCCCCCCCCCCCCGCGCCCCCCATTAACTTGGATCAGTCGTCAGGCACCACTCCCAGTTCTCACCTCACTAATGTAAAGAGTCACTGGCTACACGCCTCTCGATCCTCGCTCACTTACACTGTTCCTCAATGTTCTTTGGCATCATTGGTCTACAGCCGCTAGCTACTGTTGGCCAAGGGATGATGGTTCACACACGCTGAGGACGGGGATGTGAATCGAGTCTGGAACCACCACCACCACCACACCACCACCACCACCACAGTTTAATCCTTTCACTCCTTCACGCTATGCGTCAACGTCCACCAGCTTCCTATTAACCTTTTCACCCCTCACCCGATCCACCAGCTTCTTCTAGGTTTCCTACTTAACCTTTTTATTCTCTCACCCAATCCGGCAGTTTCCTATTTAAATGTTTATTTATCCTTTGTCAAGCATACAATAATTCAAGAAACAACTGCTATTTTTCAAGACCAAGAATAGACATATTGAAAGCAAGTATCTCCTTTGAAGCACACTACCCACCAACATCAAGTCATGCACATAAATAGAACATGAACAATTACTCCATTGAAAACCCTTCTCCTGTACTCTGTTATACAGATGACTATTTTATCATTGATAACCACTTCCCTTGTTTTTGTTTGTTTTTACTTTTACCTATCCTGTATATGTATATTTTTTGTATTTTATGTTTTATGTCTTTATTTTTTGATGAATACATTTTATGTATGTGTGTGTGTGTTGTGTGTGTGTGTGTGTGTGTGTGTGTGTGTGTGTGTGTGTGTGTGTGTGTGTGTGTGTGTGTGTGTGTGTGTAAGACTGGTCCATCAGGGCTTAAAACGACTACTCTTTAGTAATGTTTCAGGTCTCACTCTCACACCCAGTCCATTCTCACACCCAGTCCACTAGCCTCCACCAGCTTCTTACTTAACTCTTTCACTCTCCCACTCTTTTCACCAAGTTCCACAAGTTTCCTGCAACTTTTTCACTACCTCACCCTAACCACCAGCTTCCATCAGCTTCCTGCACACGCCACCCTTTCATTCCCGCATCCTTTACGTCACTGTCCTTTAGCTTCCTGCAGAACCCTTTCAGTCCCAAGCCTTTTTCATCAGATTTCTCCTTAACTCTTGCATTCCTCACCCTATCCACTAGCTCACACCATCCTTTCACTCTCTTATCCTGTCTACCAGCTTACACCATCCTTTCATTCTTTTACTCTATCCACCAGCTTCCGTTGCTTTGTCTGCCAACTTCCAGCACTTTACACTTGAGATGAGATAAGTTGAGATGAGAGAGTTGAGAGAAGATAAGTCTTTATTTCCAAGGTGATAGTTAGCACCAAGATACGTAAGTGCTCTGGTTGCTTTTTTTTCTTCATCTTTACCCATTGCTGCGTGGGTGACCAAGATATCTAAACGAAATAAGTAAAATATAAAACACACCAATTGTGCATATATATCATGCAAGCAAGTAAGTATCGATGAAACTTTATGAGAATATTATATTTCAAAACATATAAAACGACATGCAAAGGAAAGTATACAGTTGTGTTAACGAGTTCAGTAAACGGGGGAAAATGATGAAAGATGGAAGATATAAGAGAGTAGGGAGCAAGACGGCACATTGCATGAATTTAAACTTTAACTGTCGAAGAGATATATAAAGGATAATTTCAAAAGTATTATAGTCTTAAAAATATTATCGTCATTGTTTTAACAAAATCGTGACTTAGTTGTGCTTGTTGCGCTTAGAGGGATCGCCCATTTAGTGGGAGGTTGTTCCAAATTAGGATACGTGACTAAGAAAGCCGTTGGATAGGATGAGGGGAGGAGTGAAAGGGTTCTCTGGCACCAGTCCCAGGCATGCTGATGGATCGATGACCTGGAGTCTAAGTGGCTGCCTGAGGGACGCTCTGCCAATGCACACAACTGGCTGTACTTATTGCACGAGACCCAGTGACTCTCAAGGGCTGCCTCAGACTGTGTGGTTTCTGCGAGAGAACAACAATCGCTGTGTGACTAACTATCTCCCTTTTATCAACTTCGGGACAAGAAAACAACAGGACCAAGAACGAGGGAGTGGAATTAAATGGGAGGGAGTTAGAAGCCGAATAGGCTAGTCTGTACAAAATTCCACTCTTTGTAAAGAAAGGACACAAAATAACGAATGGATAAATGAAAAACAATCAAACAATCAATCAAACAAACAAACAAACAAACGAACGAACGAACGAACGAAAAAATAAATCGAACAAACAAACAGAAGAAACAAGCAAACAAACAAAAAACAAGACCCAATGGAAGATTATAGTTCTTCAACTTAAAAGAATTAGGGAGGTCTCTTTGTTCTGTCATTTTGTCCTGAAACTGGTGAACTTGTTTCTTTGTTCAAGAAAGAAAGCTATCTCTTCTCCAGCTTAAAAGAATCAAGGAGGTCTGTTTATTTTGTCATTTTGTTCTAAGTCTAGTGCACTTGTTTCTTTGTTCTAGGTAGAAAGTTATGTCTCCTATCCGGCTCAGCAGAATCAAGAAACTTGGGAAGTCTGTTTGCTCTTTCGTTTTTTTACGAGTCTGGTGAACTTCTTTCTTTATCGTATTTTATGTGTGTTTGACAAGGGGCTGTTTGCTGAAAATCTTCCCATGTCTTCTTTCCTCAGTTTGATATGCCGTTTTTTTTCTTTTGTAAACTATTTCTGGTTTAGTAAACAGCAAAGTTCAGGAGCCAAAAGCTCAAGCCATACAAATTTTACTTCCTGCTTATGAAATTAAAAAACAAACATACAAACAAACAAAACTTTTTTTCTTTTATTAGATAAAAACGACAAACTAAAACTTAATCTCTACTAGCCTCTCATTTGAAGGAAAAAGTCTCTTGGGAAATTCAGTTCACTACCCCCCCCCCCCCCCCCCTTCTCCTCGAAACGAAGCAGGAGAATTAATTCACAACCTTCTCTTCTTCCCTCCAACGACACGAAACATAAACCCGACTCTCAGCTTTTGATAGTGAAGCTGATCTTGTGACACTATATTCGTTTTGAATCGTGACTTGCATTATCACTTCCTCTGAATTATAGACTTTGGTGAATCGTCAAATCTTAGATGTGGACTCTGCAGGATGTACTTTATGCACGTAAAACAACCATTGGTGACAACAGTGTTTTCTATAGCTAAACTGTAATGAGAATATTTTTAAACGATTGTTTGAAAGATACACATATTCACAGAAGCTGAGGGGTGAAAGAGGGTAGCTGTCTGATTTTCCTAAAGTCTTTTTTGATATGGTGTAAATACATGATCCAATATGGCTTGCATACAACTAAGGTTCTGAAAAAAAGATCAAGCCTTCATCGTTATTGACATGATGAACCTATTTAAAATGTAAAGTGGAATACGAATCTCAGATTGGCATGATGCATTAAACAAGATCAATTTACAAAAGCTTATGTGGATTTACTGTCTTGGATATTCCACTGTGAAGAAAAACGACAAACTCGCAGGTAAAGCCTGTACGAAAAACAATATATGTCTTGGAAGATCTTACGTCCTCAGGCAAATAAAATAATATTTTTGCAACGAAAATTTGGGTCATCACACCATTAATCGTCTTACTTAAAAATGAAAAATTAGAGGAAGTGATCGAAAGTCCTTCATGAATGGCAGAATTATCATGAATCACACGAACTTTGTTGTTGCAAAAGAAGAAAAAAAAAAGAAAAAGAAGAAAAACACTGCACAGACTTCTGCCGCGTGGAATAGAAAGTTTCTGAGCTTTTCCTGAATCAGAGACTAATGAAATTTAAAGAAATGAAAAAAAAAAAAAAAAAAAAAAGGCAAATGGCAAGTCGACGAAGAATGAAGGTGGAGTGCAAAGTATGAGTGAAAAAAGTGATAAGAAAAAAAAAAGAAAAAGAAAAAGATTACGTACGTGTGCCTGTATGTGTGTGCCTCTGTGTGTGTGTGTGTGTGTGTGTGTGTGTGTGTGTGGTGCGTGCGTGGTGTGTGTGTGTGTGTGTTGTGTGTGTGTGTGTGTGTGTGTGGTGTGTGTGTGTGTGTGGATCAAGAGACGGTTACCTGCAGATGAGTTCCTACGACAAGAATCTATGGGGTGTTTGTACAGTGCAGTCACTTTTTAAGGACATAGCAGACAAAGAGATACATTTCACTACAAAATATTCTTAGTTCTTCCAGCGATAGATTGATACAAGCATAGACACAGAAATGATATGCTAAATAAGACCCAAGACCTTGCCAGTGCAAGACCTTGCCAGTTTAGGGCTGAATTCATGATCAGTTTAGATCTTATCCATAACATGGCATCTGTGGCGTCAGCGCATATGAAATTTTTGTCAGAGTGTAAAGATGCCATCTTGAGGAACTGAAACTGACACGAAAATATCCCCTAAAATATATATGCGAATCAATAAATGAATCAAAAATGTAGTCAATATAATACAGTGCTAAACAATGCAGTACAATACTAAGGGCCTTCCTTTCAGTCGATATGAATGGTTCTTCTTTGTATACTTTTATGGGGAAATATATGACTTTGTTGGGCTTAAATTTCGAAAGACAAAAGAACTGCACTATTGACTAAAGGGAAGCAATTCTAGCTTACAAGAAAGTGAAAAGCTTAAATCTTACTTGACAGTCGGTGACAGAGATGCAAACTCTCGTACACAAAGAGACACAAATAACGATTGACAAACGATCCTGAAAGAAGTTGACAGGCTGACGTAAATCTTGCCATGTAGCCTTCATTAAAGTGGTTCTCCAGTGAGGCTGACTTTCTCTCCCCCCCCCCCCCCTAAACTGTAGTCACGTGATGTAAACATTTATCGATAGATAAGAGGGAGTTTGTATACAGCCTCTCTGTTTTTATTTTCAGCGAGTTCTAAGATTTCACCGATTTTTCCCTTTGAAGCGAAATCAATTTCGTTGGCAGAAATGGCAATCATGTTGTTGTTTTCCTACAAAATGTGGCTGTGCTTGTTTCTTGTGACATTTTCTTAAAAAGGTGAAGAAAAACAAATCTTGGATAGCTATCTGCTTAAATCAAATTTGGTTTCCTGTTACCAAACGTACCGATTTTTTGCAAGGTATCATATTCGTTTCTAGATCTCACAGTGGCGTAAACAAGAACCGATATACTTCATAGATATTGATGGAGAGACCTGCAATGTACTCTTGTGACATGCAGTTGTATGTCTGCTTTATTTTGGCAGACCATCGCCCGTCACACATTGTACTGCAGAAGGTTTAGGACAGCACAGAAGACGGATTTTGGCAGCTGTGAGGCATAGTACAGTAGCCCACTGGCTATTTTCGTTGATCCAGCGAGATTGTGGTCGCTAGCAAAAGTGTGCAGTTGCTAGTCTCTGTGTTTATATCTTTGTCTGTGTGTCTGTCTGTGTGTGTGTCTGTCTGTAAAGGAATGAATGCTGACAAAAACCACGTGACTGTCAGAGTGTAGTAAAGGGAGGGAAGCAGGCAGAGAGGAAATGGCGGAGGAACGGAAAACGGAAATGAAACACCGTCCTTCATGGGCTGTGACGACCCAGTGACGACCGCTGTCCCTCACTAACCAGGGAGTTGTGTTCATTTTACGTCTGCACTGAATATCACCTCCTGCTGTTACCGCTCCTCTCAGTGGGTGCATCTCTCTAACTCATTTTGTAGAATGTCATACTCACACGCCAAAGGTTGCAAGTTTGAATTCTAGAGTACATTGCTTTAATTAAAAAGAAAGATCTTCACTGCCCACATCCGTCTGCTTTTTGTGGGAGATGCTGGGGGAATTTCCATTTGAACGAGAATCTGAACTATGCCATTCGGTTTGTAAACAAGCTAACTGATGACTGGGTCCGAATGGGTCATGCAACACATGGACAACCCACCTTTGCTTGATGAAATGATTATCCAGTGGCGTCGGAAGCTTGGGAGGTGATTGGAGAGTGGCGAAGCATTGGTACCCTGGGTCCCATCCGCACCCTTGGAGTGTTTTTCGTTAACTGATAAGTGGTACACTCATGCTAAGCAGATGGGGTTACATGCTGTCATGTTGTCTTTTTGTAATGATTGAAACATTCAAGCAAGCCTCGCAGTGATAGTCACCCAATCGTTCAGTATGTTGGAAACATTAAACTAAAAGTTGTAGTGGCAAGTGATACCGATTTGCCTATGGTACTAGTTTGTACCACCAACAGTCATTCCTGTTGAAGTGTGATAACGCTGGAGAGTATAATTTCTATAAACATAGGAGAATAGTCAAATGAGAGGTGGGCTTGTAACCTGTTTGAATCCTGGGCCAGTCTAATCAAAGTTAGAGATATTGCCTGAAATTGTGAACAAATCGGAATACATTGTCATGCAGTTGAAGAGTGTAAAGCGTAGTGATCAGCTCAAGCTTCTGTGATCTTATGATACATCTAAAGGCAAAATGTGCTTGATATCAAACTGATGTGACCCTGTCGGCATACATGGATGGTGTAAGAAAATTACAAGTTTCCATAAAAATATGACTGATGCCATTTTTCTAAACCCTTTCAGCTGCTGGGATAGGTTGCTTAAACTCATCGCACATGCAGTTGATATTTCATGAATGCCATTGATTACAGTTATTTGAAGAGGATAATTAAGTTCGCGCAGATCTAGTAAAATACCTTGGATTCATGTAGCTAAGCTCGCAAGTGTAGTGGTTTCACCGAGTTCGTCGATGTGTCCTGCTAGATTTTAGGACAAAATATGGATGGTACCAAGTACGTTTTCAGTAGTTTAGCAAGTGTAGTGTCAGCATGATATTCTAGTACAGTTGATACTTAGTCATTTATCTGCATGAAAAATCCGTCATTGATTTATCCCTCTGGCTCCCGTACCCTGTCCACTCACTGCAAAAACTGAACCCTTTGACTCCCTCACCCTATCCACTAACTTCTCGCAGGAAGCTGGTGGATAGGATGAGGAAATCAAGGAGTGAAGTTTTTGCTTTGCTAGCGTGGTTGACAATACAGGATGCTGGTGGACAGTGTGCAGGAGTCAAGTGGATACAGATCGTCACACACCTTTTTGTCAAACACTTTCTTAGACATTGTTATTTCATTCATCATTCAGTGTTTTGTGTTTGTATACAAAGAAATGGATTCAGTCATTGCCCCCACCCCCTTAATATTCTAAATTGTATTATTTAAATGTTTGTATTCATTTGTATTACCAGTGATACAGACTCTCTATGAATATTTATATTAGACTCTTTATGGGCGAGGGCGAGGGTAAGAAACAAATGAAAACAATAAAAACATCCAACAATGATTGTACGAACTAAACAAACAAACAAACAAACAAAACCAACATAAATGTGTTATAAAATCTGAGTGTCCGTTATATGCTTATTCTCTCTCTCGTTCGGTATAAGCCAGATAAGGATAGTCAGAAAACTATTTTCATGCGGGTTGCCTCAGTGTTCTTGTGTTGCAGTTAGGAATATCGTTAATGCTCTTGTCACACTCTGCTGGTTTGTTTGCTCGATTTGGTGTTTGTTTGTGTTTCATTGTCTCTTGATCTCTTATTTGTCATTGTCTGTTGATAAGGTTGTGTGTTGTTTGTACTTTTTAGACGGGCTGTGCTGTTTGTATGTCATTTCCTGTGTGGCTGCTTTTGTTTTGCTTGTTACTGACTGGAAGACTGTGGGTTTGAATCTCCAGTTCAAATATATTTCAGTTTGGGATTTTTCCGTGACTGGTTCCAGCTGAGTACCAAGTCTCTTAGAGCTCAGCTGAAAAGACTTTATGGGGAATCTTTGATAGTGTTTCTCTTACTTTATGACCAGTACTACAGATCCTTTGTTCATCGTAGACTTTTCTAAGTTCAGGATATAATTTTTTATTGTAGCAATAAGTACAGCGTACAACCATTTCGTGTGGTGTTAAGGAAAGCCGGAACTCCATATCACCATCAGTATATTCCTCATCGTCAGAAATCATCATTCTTGATTTGTTATTTTGAAATTTGCCTCAGATTCTGCGGTTCTTCAGTTTCCTGCTGTAGTGATGCTTTAAACTTTCGTCTGCAGTTGCTTGAGGTAACTTGCATCAAGTTCTTTAGTGTTGGTGTGCATTTTACCAAGGAAAACTTTGGGTATATGACTTACGGTCCATTCAGATGTGAATGGATACCTGACCCCTTTTCAGGGCCAGGGAATAAAATCAGCAAGGAGTCTTCATAATATTGGCCCAGAGTGGTTTGAGTCTTTACGACCTCTCTGCCCTACGACCTCAAGGTTACGGGAAATTTTCACCTTTACCTGTAGTATCTGCAGTTCTGAGAAGGCTTTTGGGGGATACAGGTATGATCTCCATGCCAAGCAGTACCCTCATTTTGGTTCTGTGATAGATGAGCGATTATTGTCACCTGAGTGGTATTTCACATGTGATGTCTTCACTTTGTCGTATCAGAACGGGCAGTGCTAACGTTGATATAGCACCGGTACAGGATCTCCTCTGGTGGGTGGCTTAGCATTGATCGTTCCTGTGGACTCTGGCACTGGCAGTGTAATTGGTTGTGTTTTTGTATGCCAGAGTCAGGCAGGAAAATAATGACTGAAAAGCTTTAAGAGATAGGACAGTAAAGGAAAAGAAAAGCAGACACAGACAAACAGACAGCTAAATATGTTAGCCTTTGGGACGAAAGATAACACTATCTTTCCACATTGCGTAAAAGCAAGACGTAACATTGGGTGCTTGGCGATCGACAGTCTCATGAGAATCCCGTTTATTATATAAAACAAAATGATTGCATAATTGAGCTAGGACGCTGTAATCCATTTTACTGCAGACTTTCTGTCTGTCTGTCACTGTCTGTCTGTCTCTGTCTCGCTGTCTCTCTGTCTGTCTGTCTGTCTGTCTCTCTGTCTCTGTCTCTGTCTCTGTCTCTCTCTCTCTCCCATCCATCCCTTTTCTCTCTCATTGCCCTATCTATCCCCCCCTTTCACTTCGTTTTCTCCTCTCTTTCTCTCATGTTTTAGTACCGAGACACTTATACATAACCAAAGCCTATGTATGTTTTTGCGAAGTTGGTGATTCCTTTGTGGGTTGGACTGTCTAACATCACACTTACATTTGCTGCTAACACTCACAGCAAAGAGCAGCTGCGTGTTTTTAACATGCGCTGTTTTGTTGGGTCAGTTTATAATTGGCCCTCATCGGTCTGGATCAAGGACTACGGAATTTTGCTGCTGGATGAATGCTTCCTCCTTGAGTCATGATTGCAATTCTCAAGACGAGGATCTTTACACGTCACAGACCTGGGCGTAGTAATAATAATGATAATAGTGGCTATTTGCACAGCGCCTCATTTCACAAGAGCCCTTATCGCTTAGCAAAGGCATGGGTGAAAGAGATGGACACAGGCACAGTAAACGCATGTCAAATCTCTCCTATTACATCGATCGTGATAGGGGCAACCTCCTTTTGGGGGTCAACTATGACACTTACAAACAGAAATTCCCAGTCTTCTTATTCTCTTCTTTTTCTTTTGTTTTCACGCCATGAACAGTCATTGGGGCGCCGCACTAAAGAACTGTTCACCAGATTCCTCCACCGCGTCGGTTGTGTGCCAAAGCTTGGGTCTCTGCAAATGGTTTCTGTGTCCGTTTTGCAAAGTTGTCAGTCCATTCTTTTTTGTTTTGTTTTGTTCGGTTGGTTGGTTGGTTTTTGTGAGTGTGTCTTTCTCCGTTTCCATCCCTCAGCAGTTCCATGGCGGATTGATTCAGCAAGGCCTTCGGATCTTGTTACATGACCATTCCAACGCAGTTGTCTTTCTTTAACTGATGTCAGTAGATCTTCATATGTCCAGCGTGCTGCTTGATGGTTTGGCGTACTTGTACACTGCTGATATGATCAGTGTATGCGATGTTTAGTATCTTGCGTTAACATTTCATTTCCGTGTCACGTCTTCTCCTCATTGCCGTTACACCCAGAGACCAGTTCTTGAGATAAAAGTTGGCAGGCAGTCGTCTGCAAAGCATCCACAGACTCGCACATTTTTTTTCTCAACGGTGGTCGGCTTCTGTCACGTCTCCTCCCTCAGCAGCCGGAGATTCCTCCAGAACCTATAGGATGTGGTTCGTGTCCTGCTCTGCTGCTCCACCTGGACACAGAGGGGAGGGCACAACTTGTCATTTTGTTTTAAAAAACACGTTTGTTCGGCCTGATTCCATGTCCCATTAGGTCAGAGATTGTCGTCTGCTACTGGTAACCATGTAACCCAGTACTACCTGTCACATGTGGGGAGTGAACTCAGCATCAACAGAGCAATCTAATCTGGAAATGGATGGGCTCCGCCAGATTCGATTTGCCCAAGATTTGTCATATCGTGAATTTCTGGGAGTTTCTAAATCGTTGTCTCCTGATGGTCAGGTTTTGAAGATGTAGGCGATAGAAAAACAGCGCTCGTCGGAATCGTCTTTTTATGCAGAGCATGGAACTTATCACAGCCACCATTCCCGCTTTCAGCCTGAGTGTTTAGTGGAGGAGTGGGGGAACATTTGTGTCCAGCTGTGATTTGAATTCTAGATCTGTGGCCTCCCCCACTCCCCCACCCTTTTTTTGTGCTTGAGGTAGGCACTTACCCATTAGACCACCTCAGTCCGTATCATATGGACCAAGTAAACGAGCACCAGGCTTCAGTCAGTGGCGTCTAACTCGATCATGACTGCCTGTTAATGGTCTCTTCTTCTTGCTGACTATTAAGAACCCAATGACTTGGACCCTAGTGCAAAGCCATTACTGTCTTGGACTCGGGAAGCTTGGCTTACGGTTACCGAAGAAGAAAAAAAGTCGGACAGTAGTCATACCATAATGATAATGTTTGATTTCATCCGTGATAATAGACACTGTTTACGTATAAATACTTGTGGTCTTCGCTTTGAGAAAATACCTATCGCATTCTATAATGCACAAGTTGCCATCAGGGAAAACAACCATCCAAACATGCAAGCAAACAAGTCCTTTGCGTCAGCGACCTCCAGTACACCCAGCTGTGAAAGAATAACTGACCCTGTTCAGCAGTAAGGAAGAGGAGATGGGCATCACCCTGATAAGCTGGCCTAATAAAAATTTTAGGTCTCTACCACATCGCTACTCTACGACCTCAGGGTTAAGAAACAGTTGCCATGAGTGATCTTATGCTAGCTTCAGTTTTAAGCAGAATATTGGTTCAGTCGGTTGATGTCAGGCAGTCGTGACATTCTAGCTGGAATAGTTTTAATGGCTATCATCATTGATTATCATCATCGTCGTTGTTGTCGTCGTCATCAGTGTTGTCGTTGTCACCACTACCACCACCACCAACTCCACAACTACCACCTTTTTTTTTTCGTTATCATCATCATCGTCTCGTCGTCGTCGTCATCATCATCATCGTCATGAGCAGCAACATAGTTGTCATCGTCATCATCATCGTCGTCGTCTTCATCATCATCATCATCATCATCATCTTCTTCTTCTTCTTCTTCTTCTTCTTCTTCTTCTCTTCTTCTTTTCTTCTTCTTCTCTTCTTCTTCTTCTTCTTCTTCTTCTTCTTCTTCTTCTTTCTTCTTCTTCTTCTTCTTCTTCGTCGTCATCATTGTCATCATCATCATCGTCGTCGTCGTCGTCATGATTCATCATCATCATCATCATCATCATCATCATCATCATCATCATCATCATCATCATCATCATCATCATCATCATCATCATCTAATTATCATTAGCAGCGATAACAACACATCCTGGCGATGACCGTCCCTTTTGGCTGTGCTGTTAAGAGCATGATCGATTGGGGGAAAAGCACACACAGATAAAAGGATTCTATGTTAATACAAGTTGAGAAAAAAAAGTCTACTTAAACGTGTATAAGACGATAAAAATGAAATAATTATTCATACAGAGAGAGCGAGAGAGAGAGAGAGAGAGGAGAGAGAGAGAGAGAGAGGAGAGAGAGAGAGAGGAGAATGGATTGAAACAAATAACCAAACGAAAACATGTTTACAGAGAGAGAGAGAGAGAGAGGAGGGGGGGGGGGGGGGCAGAACGCAAGATGAACAAACCCAGAAAATGAAATTAGCAAAGAAAGAAAGGAACAAAATAGGAAAGACAAAATGGAAAAAAGCTAACAGGAAACAATTCTCATACAAGGACCTGATCACGTAACACTGGATTGATAGTGATGCAGAGCAATTGAGCTACGTACTGTGCTATTTTCCGTTTGAGTTGGATTGGTTTAGTTTTGTGTAACAATAATTTATTTTCTTCTTTGTGAAAGGTGGGTTACTCTCTCTGGGGAAAGGCATTCACCATAATATGGCGCCGTGCATTTTTTGTGTGTGCCTATGTTTGTTTTTGTTAATCAGTGAAAGTGGATTTTTCTACATAATTTCGCTCGGAACAGCTGTTACGTTGCTGTGGGATCTATTACATGGGACACCATAGTTTGGTGCCATGCAGTTCTTTTTCTTTGTTGCATATATTTATTTTTGTAAATTAATGGAAGTGGATTTTTTTCTTTTAATTTCAAGTGGAATAGCTGTTATGTTGCTATGGGATATATAACGTGAGATTATTAACGTCTCATCAATAGCGCCCAGATCACCACTCAAGGTTTAGTAGCGGGGAAGAAAAATCGTCCCAGTCAGGTGTCGGATCTCTGCATGCTCAGACCTTTCACTTCTATAGAGCTATGAACTCGAGATCTGACATTTCAGTTCAGTTCCTGTATGCAAACTAAAAGCTATTCTGTCTAGAGTCCATCCTAATACTCCAATCATTCTGGTGATGTCAGTTTAATGTTTCAGTGGTCCTGCCCCCTCTCCACCCCGTACCTTCCTCCTTCCGGTTGAAGATCTTGCCAGCACATATGGTTTTGCAGAGGCTCAAGGAGTCTGCCAGTTAACAGATTGGGTGGAGCGTTTATGGAATTTTGCGAGTGCAATGAATTCCCTCTTGAATAAACTAAAATCTTTGCTTCCTATTGCACGTGGTTCATCCATATAGCAAGAGCTCCATCCTGTCTGGGCGTATAATCCAAACATGGCAAAGATCCATATTTAAACCGCTAAGAAATCCATGTTGACATATTTCGGCCACAGACAGATGAACACACGTCACAGGTCGATTGGAATCAATTCTTGGCTTGAGGGATTTGGGAAGAAAAACAGCTGGAACAAGACAGAGAGACTAGGCCAACACTATACCACAAGTTGGCAATTTCCTTGCTAACTATGTAGTGTACGGTTTAGTGGATAAAAACAACTGCTTGAGATGCGAAAAACCTGGGTTTGATTCCTGGTTGAACATATTGTGCCCCCTGTCCTGGACTTTGAGTTGTGGTATGGGTGCTAATCACTTGAATGAGACATTAAACCAAGGTCTCATTGACAACATCTACTTAGCGCACATAAAAGATGCCACGCCAACAAAGGAATTGTCCCTGGCAAAATCCTGTAGAAAAATCCTCTGTCATAGGTACACGTAATCACATGCATGCATGAAAAACAGAACAGAAAAAAATGGATGGCACTGTACTATGGAAACGTGCTTACCTCAGATATAATAACCAGAATTTCAAGCTTTCTGCAGGAAGCTGGTGGATAGAGTGGGGAATAAAAGGATTTAACAATGAAATAGAGAAACAGGAGCGGTGAACATGATGAGTTGGTGATGCACTTTGCATTCAGCTCGTTCTGTAGTGACAAAGAGAACAGGAAACGTTGAAGGAGATGAGTATTTGTTTTGGACTGGGTAGGGAAAGGGGTAAAAAAGGGTTTTAAACAAATAATAATGAACATTTAATAAGTTTAACGCTCAATACTTTGGTATTTACCATTGCCACGAAACACGCTTTACATACAGGCTTCAGTTGTTGCTCAGATACACAGAAACGTGTACACTGGAAATAGAGAACATGGAATGAAGAAAACGTTTTACACAGAAACGTTCAGATTGAAAAGGTAACATCAAAAAGGTCTGGATTTTAACAGACACACAGGGAACATGAACACTGGAAAAGGACACTTTAAACGTGATAACTTTTTACTGTAGGGGCTTTTACTACAAGAAGAAGGTAGGAGAAGTGAACCTTTGATATTGAAAACAAAACATTGAACCAGCGCTGAACTTGAATTTTTAAAAAAAGAGCATGGACATTTACTACGGTAAGAAAGTAGGAAAATGGAAACATTGATATTAAAATCAGAGCTCACTGAACGGGACGAATATGTTATCTAGTTTTGGCATGAGAAAGAAGGAAAACAAACGCTAATGTTGTAAACGGAGAACACTTATTGAGTTGAGCTTTTTTTATATTTTTTTTTTATATATAGTATACATTTACTACGCAAACAAGGCAGGAGACCAGAAATGTTCGCGCTGGAAACAGAGAACATTGAATGAATCTTGCCTGTGACAGATGTACAGGGAACGTTACGATTTGAAACACAGAACATTGAATGAATACAGGGAACATGAGAAATGGAGAACATCAAATGAAGACAGGAATCATTAACATTGGACACAGAGAACATTGAACGAATACAGGGAACATGGAAATGGAGAACATCAAATAAAGACAGGAACCATTAACATTGGACACAGAGAACATTGAACGATACAGGAACATGGGAGATGAAGAACATCAAATAAGACAGGAACCATTAACATTGGACACAGAGAACATTGAACGAATACAGGGAACATGGGAGATGGAGAACATCAAATAAAGACAGGAACCATTAACATTGGACACAGAGAACATTGAACGAATACAGGGAACATGGGAAATGGAGAACATCAAATAAAGACAGGAACCATTAACATTGGACACAGAGAACAATGAACGAATACAGGGAACATGGGAGATGGAGAACATCAAATAAAGACAGGAACCATTAACATTGGACACAGAGAACATTGAACTAATACAGGGAACATGGGAGATGGAGAACATCAAATGAAGACAGGAACCATTAACATTGGAAGCAAACAACATTGAATGATCAGCTTGTCAGAGAAAAACAGGGAACATTGATAGTAGGAGCAGAGAACATTGAACAGATCTTTCCTGTGAGAAACGTTCAGGGAACATAAAATTGGAAACAGAACATTGAGCGAGTCTGGACTGTATCAGACATACACGGTACCTTACTATTGCAAACAGAAAACACTGAACGAGTCTAGCAACATGGGAAACAGAGAACATTGAATTAGTCTGGATTGTAGCAGGTTACAGGGATCATTAACATGGGAAACAGAAAATACTGAAGCGGCCTTGCTCATCAGAGACATACAGGAAACATTAACATTTGAAACAGAGAATGCCGAATTAGTCCATATTGTAACAGACGTACAGGGAACATTAGCGTAAGAAATATTGAACGCTGAAAGAATGGGTCTTGTTTGTCAGAGACATACAGGAAACATTAACATTGGAAAGACACTTTCACTTGGGAAACAGAGAACGTTGAAAGAATGGGTCTTGTTTGTCAGAGACATACAGGAAACGTTAACAGTGGAAACAGACATTAACATGGGAAACAGAGAATGCTGAAAGAATGGGTCTTGTTTGTCAGAGACATACAGGAAATATTTAACATTGGAAACAGAGAACATTGAATACCATTGGAAACAAAGTACATTGAATGGGTCCAGACTACATCAGACATACAGGGTACATTAATACTGGAAACAGAGAACATGAACGTGTCAAACATTGTGTAGTATGGACGTTAACTACAAAAAGAAAGCAAGAGGGAAAGATGGTCCAGGGCAAATAAAGGGCAAGTACTTTAGAGCGGGCATTTACTATTGATGGGCAGCGCCATCTTGTTGATGTGGCAGAGGACTGATCCAACGATAATCAATACCACCTCCACACTGCCTTTCCTAATGCCTGTCCCCCACCCCTCAGCTCTTGGCCCGTTTGGGGAAAAAGGGGTTGGGGGAGGGGTGGAAAGAATTGGCTGGGGAGACATCGAACGCCGAAGCAGCAGCAGCAGCAGCAGCCTATAGGCAGACAGCGTCAATGATGAATCGTGTGGAGTAGATTCCCGTCCACTTCACAGTGCCTCGCCAATTCGGCAAGGATAAATAGAGGGCACATTACTTAATTCCTCTTTTTTTCTGAAACGTAAAGACTTTGTCAAAGTGAAGGAAACTGGTACTGTTTCCAAGAAAGCAGCTAAGTGGATATCGTCACAGAGAGCGATTGTTGTTTGAAGCGTAAAAAAGAGTTTTTGACTCATGCTATTGATTAAGTGCCGGGATCGTGTCATGTCATTTTATGTATGTAGGATAACGACAACTCTCCGTCTGCGGCCTGTTGTCAATTCGCATGCTTTGGGGACAGGTTTGAAAGAGCAAGATTTGCGCTGAACACGTTAAGCACATGTTTGGAAGACGTTTGAAGTTGTATGCACAGGTAGGTCCTGGAGATCAAACATCTTTGATTTGCTGTATAATCGTGTTATTTATTATGCTGTGTGTGTTATCATTGTAACAAGAAAGAAATAAAGAGAAAAAAAAGAAAAGAAAGAAAAAGAAGCAACCAAATGAGGAAACAAAACAGGTAGTAGTTCTTTGGCTGATCTTCCTCTGAGAGGCATTCTGCACCAGCAGAATGTATCCGTTACCACTGACCCTACAAGAAATTTGAGAAGGAGAGAAGATAATCCATTATTGGATTTGCACTGTTCCAGTTTCTGTAGATACTTCCCCTCACACTTCCTTTTCCTCTTTTTAGATGTTCTTTTCGCCCTAGGTACGTGGGAAAGGGAGGATTGCGAAGGGGAATGATTGCTACAGATGTCAGATAAGGCTGTACATGTATGTGTATCAGTTGTAGACAAGCATTTTGAGCGAGATTTTTTCAAATGGACGATATATCTTTACTACATTTTACATAATACAGTGATTGGACATGATATGATAATGAAAGATATATATAGCGCAATATCTCAGGAAGCAAGTTCCTATAAGTGCTTTGCACTTTACAGAAATGCATGCATGAAGATATAAGTAAATATTAATTCAATGAGATAAGCATAATATAACACAGACGAGGAAAAGAAAACAATGTTCAGTATTTCATTGTTATCACGCATACACTGATGCAGGCTTATGAACAAATCAGTGAAACATACACAAATAGTTGATCACACAAGTACAAAGATTTTTTGTTGATCTTTTACAGTGATGAAATTGCCTAACTCAGTGGATTTAGAGAGCTTGACCAACAGTGCGATACAACAAACCAGAGATGTAGATCTGTAAAATTGTATTTGTCTTTGTGGACTGATAGAGCTTCTCTTCTTGCCCTGTGTGTCACATAAATCAAGTTGCCCTAATCTGTGGCTCCTTTCTGTCAAAGAGAAACATGAGTCCTGCTCACTTTCACCTACCACCTCTGTGCTGGGGAGGTGTGTATGTGGGGGTGGGGGTGGTGTGGTAAAATCCTTGTTTTTTTCTGGACGCTTTTTTTCTACCACCAACTCCTCCATCAAGTCATGAACAGGTCTGAATGAAAAGAGATGAGCCTGATGCATATCTGTAGATTTATGCCTTGCAAATGCTTGAGAGTTAAGCTGGGTAAATGGTCGAGAGTTATGTTTGTAAATAGCGATTGGAGTTATGCTGAGTAAATAATTGAAAGTTATGCTTGTAAATAGCGAGGATAGTTGTGCTGAGTAAACAAAGTTGACAGTTATGTTGGGTAAAGAGTTAAGCATTATGCTAGGTAAATAGAGTTATGCTGGGTAAGTTGTTGGGAGTTATTCGGGTAGATAGTTAAGAAAAATGCGAGGTGAATAGTTAAGAGTTATCTGGGTGAACAGTTCCAATTTTGCTGGGTAAACAGTCATAATCAATGCTGGGTAGACAGAATTGAGTTATGCTAGGTAGATAGTTAATGAGTATTCTGGATAGATAGTGTAGAGTTTTGCTAAGTGAACAGACTTTAGAGTTATACTTGTAAATATAGATGAGAGCTATACTGGGTAAATATTTGAGAGTTATGCAGTTAAATAGAGTTAAGAGTTACGGAAAATAGGTAAAAGTTTTCCCATAACCTCAGCAAGTGTAGAAAAGCGAAATACAAAGAGATCTCAAGTTCTGTTAAAGCTAACGTGATGACGGTGATGCCTGTCTCCTCTCCTCACTGCTTTACCTTCTCCGCCCATAAAGACATAATGCACCGGTGCACAGCTGGCTGGACTGGAGACTGGAGCATTCTGTTTAAGCCAGGGCACATACTTGATCACCCCCTATTTGATAACCACGCTTAATTGTGCTCGACTGTAGCCTTTGTGAGCAAGTGGTCTAACGACAACACTAGCTGTCAGTGTTGAACTATGAGGGCGGTGTTGTTGGGTGGGTGTTTGTGAGAAGAAGAGGGTTGGGTTTGGGAGAAGAGGATTGAATTATTCGTCCTGTGCAATGTTGAGACCCTGGAACTAAAAGAGTACAGTGGTGGAATGTATGGGGATAAAGTGAAGGAAAGGTAAACCAAATTGTTTGTCCCGTACAGTATTAAATTACACAACTAAACAGACGTAGAGATCGCTACCAGCAGCACAACAACAAATCACAGATATCGATCTGTGAGGACGGATAGATATATGTGTGTGTGGACTTACAGACTGCCTTGACTCCCTCCCCTCCATGCCATCTAAACCAAGTTGTCCCAGTCTGTGGCGCCTTTCTGTCAAAGGGAAGCATTTGTTCTGGTCACTTTCACCTTCTACCACTGTGCCAGTTGAAAGCATGGATTTTTTCCCTGGACGCTGTCCCCCAACCTCTCCATCCCCACGCACAAGCACCAGTCGTGAATAAGTCTGAAGAAAGGCCCATGCTGCTATCTACACACAAGCAACAGTTGTGCATGAGTTGAAAAAGAAAGGCTAGGCCAATGTTGCTGTCTGCATTTGCACCAGTCGTGCATGAGTTGAAAAAGAAAGGCCCTTTGTTGCTGTCTACACGTAAGCAGCAGTCGGGCATAAGTCTAAGAAGAAATGGCTCACATCGCAATCAATACATAAGCAGTCACGAGTAAGTCTAAAAAGAAATGGCCAGCGTTGCTTTGGGTCTGATGAATGTCCAGGAAAGGAAGAGGGATGGGAGTTGTAGCTGTTCTGAAAGTATTCACTTTCAGTTTTCTCAAGACTGCTTATCCACACTTGAAAGAGTTCCACACGCACTAAAACCTTATATTCCATGTCATGATGTAGTGTATTCCATGTCATGATGTAGTGTATTCCATGTCATGATGTAGTGTATTCCATGTCATGACGTAGTGACGTCTCATCGTTCTCAATTCCAACTAGCGTTTGGTTGTAAGGCAAGCCTAACCTTTGTAATGATTACTGATGGGTCTTCGTGTTATAAGAGATTGTATGTATTGGTCCCCAGATACATTCAGAACTTCTTATATATACATGGTTATGGTCTGCTTCAGAGGACATAGTTCAAAACTAATGATACTAATAAATACTAAATGAAGAAGGAAACTTACTAGGGCTCAGGAACTGGAGATATTTAGTATGGTCTGACTTTGTTTCATTTTTTCCGTCTCCCCCATTGCTTGAGGGCCATGCTTTACCAGTATGAATGTGAATGTGCTCTCTAGCAGACCATGGCACTCCATCTTCATCTTGGCATCAGATAAGAGTGGTGGATGCGAAGATGCCCTGGGGCTGCATACAAGGAGAGTCCATAGACTAACGGTTTTCGTTGATGTGTTGAATTGTGCCTGCTTTGATTCTACATGCGAAGAAGTTTGTGAGACACCCTCAGTGTTGCCAGCCCACCATGTCCCAGACATGTCCATCAGTCATGTCTTTGTGTTCCTTGTTTTTGTTTGTTTGTTTGTTTTTACTTAGTAGGTTTCGTGCATTTCCTTGTAGTATTCTTATTATTAATTTCTTATTCAATCAGCTACACGTTGACCATGTATACGAGCTTAAGTGAAATAGACGTGTCAGAAAAAAAAAAATTTCAGTGTGGTCTTGGAGTTGTTTTTGGCATAGTATTAACTTCATTGATATATCTGATCCATGAATAGCAATGATTATTTAACATTGACTCTACTTCTATTATTTCATATACCTTTTGATTAGATCAAAACAGTGAGCTTGTGACATAGCACGTCACTCCACAGAAAACATTTTATTAGGGAGCCAGACTGAGATCTATGCAGGTTAATTCCAGGTTCTCAACCTCTTGAATTGAACTTTATGGCCATCAGAACATCCACCCTTTTGTGGAGAAATAAATACTACATCCTCTTAGCGACATGCACTAGAGACACAAAAAAGTTAATCCACAAAGTGCAAACACTGAGGATTTTACGTAAATCTCCCCCCTCCCCCCAGGCATGGGAACACAAAATCATGTCTAGATTAATTGCAGACCTTCTGGTACTGAAATGTTCCTTTGGACTTTACTCAGTTTGCTGAAAGAAGTTTTAACTCTCACTATTTTGACAAACACCTCAAAGCAAGGTGTACACACATTGCGTGGTGATGGGCCTGCGCACCTTTTTTCAGTTCAGCTTTTCATAAAATGATGCTACTGTGCAGTTACAGAAAGGAAAGTGTGTACTTCTTGAAAACTCTCTGAGAAACTGAAAAAGCAAACAAACAAGCATAACAACCACAGCGGCATCAAAATATGTGGCGTTAAAGCATCACGTGACATAGGATACAGGTCCTGCTTGTGGTTGCAGCAGAAACTAATCGTGCCACTTGACAACGTATCAGACTACATACAGCTTCGTTGTAAGATGTTTTCGTTAACTTGTGTGCTTCATCACAGAGTTTTATTTGACCTGTCCAAAGTTTTGAGATAACCCCAAAACCGTTATAGATAGATTTGACTCATCTAAGAGGTTGGGCCTGGCAATAAATAAATTTGTGAAAATGACCCCGAATTTGCTTTTGATGTAGTTGACCCAACACCTTTAAACCTGGCAATAGTAAGCATTTTGAATCTGATCCTAAAACTCTTGACTCAACAGGTTAGCACTTGGCGATTAGTAAACTTGTGACTCTAACCAGAACACTTATAGAGCGAGTTTACCCGCCAAGTTAGCGCTCGGCAAAAATAAGTTTGTCCCTTGGGTGTGTGAATGACAGCAAGCGGGGACTGGGAGAGATTGCAGACTTTTGGAGACAGGACACAAACATCCATCTCTTATCATTGTCCCTGGAGTGTTCGAAACAGGACACACATATTCATTTCCCCGGAGGGTGTCGGATACAACACTGTCTCGGCAGTGTTGGGAGATGGGACACACATATCCATGTCTTGTCATTTCTTTTAGAGGTGATGGAAACAGGATAGGATATCTGTGTCTTATCGTTTTCTGTGGGTGTGTGGATGTGATTGATTTTCTTGGAAGGGGTAGGGAAGAGAGGGGGGGGGGGGGGTTCGGGGGCCGGTAGGTAGGGTCGTTGGTATACAGTATATTCGCTTTCCTCACCTCGGACTTAAATCGATTAGACGTGATGTGGATTGGGTTTGTTTAGCCATTGTATACGCCAGTCAGTCTGTCTATCTGTTTTCTGTCTCTGTCTCTGTCTTGTCCCTGTTTCCCGCCTCTCTCCCTGCCCCCTTCCTCTCTCTCTTTATTGTCTCTCTCTCTCTCCTCTCTCTCTCTCTCTCAATCTCCGTCTTTCTCACTCTCTCTCTCTTCACCTTCCTCCCCTCTCTCTCTTTCCCTGGGTCACTGACTCAGACTCAGACGCAGACTTATTTATTGATCATGAGAATCCAAATAGGGTTAAAAGACACAAACTTGCAGATAAAATGTAGACTAAGTGTAGACAAAGACCATCATGTAATGATTGTTCGCATGCCATCACCATATGTGTACGTGATGTGTGTGTGTGTGTGTGTGTGTGTGTGTGTGTGTGTGTGTGTGTGTGTGTGTGTGTGTGTGTGTGTTGTGTGTGTGTGTGTGTATTTGTTTGTTTACAGTGTATATCTGCATGTGGGCCTGTATATGTGTATGTGCATGTGTGTGTCTGTATGTGTGTGAGATAGAAAGACAGAAACAGAAAGAAGAGAGAGAGAGAGAGAGAGAGAGAGAGAGAGAGAGAGAGAGAGAGAGGAGAGAGAGAGAGAGAGAGTTTCGTGTATGCTTGCACTACATGAACTCAGAGCGTAGAACTCTACGTGTTTGCGTACACGCACGATCGAACAAACACATACATGCAATACATCTTGAAACAACAGCTGTGTGTTTGCCTCTTTTACTTCGAGAATGTTGGAGAGTGCTTGGGCAGACGTGGTGATGTTTACTGGCAGCGTTTAGTGCCGTAGTGAGGAACACAGACCCGACTACTGCCCATGCGCTTTAATCACATATTTTGGGGGGGTTAATTTTCTACGCCACTCAAAGGACCACAGAGTTTTGGACAATTTTTCCAATGCTATGATTACGATGGCAACGACGATGATAGTCATGATGAAGTAGAGTTCCATGTAAGACTGAGACTGAGCTGGGACTGAGACTGAGTGACAGGGCTGTACTCTACGTTTACTGTCTTAATATATCCTGGCGTCAACCAGGCCCGAGAAGTACAGACGCCTTCGGTGTTGATCAAGAAATTCTTACCATCACTCTCATTGATGTATCCGTGAAGTGGATGAGACTCGACTGTGCGGTTTCAGTCTTTCCAATGAGTTTATGGCACGCTCAGCTCTGGGTAGAAACTAGTTGGGCCAGGAAACTCCACAATGGTTTTACAAGGATTGGTGGGGATTCGAACCCACAGCATTCCAGTCGGTAGTCTGTTGCGCTAACCACTACATCATGGTGACTGGTTTCTTTCTTTCTTTTTTTTTTTTTTATCTCTGGTTTCTTTTTGTTGTTGTTGTTGTTTTTTTTTTTTATCTCAGTGTTTTTGCACCATTATTGAAATGGCATCCTGTTGATGTTGATGTATTTAACCCTTTCGCTACCGCACTCTATCCTGCAGGAAGGCGATGGCCGGGGCTAGGGAAGGGATATATGCCAGCACAGGTTATACAGTTGTATCGATTATTGAATGGATGCTTTGTTGCCAGCCATTGAGACTAACCAATCGTATCATTGGTGAATCCATATCGTGAGACGAGTGAGATGATGTCTGGGTGAAGTTGCAGGCAACACAAATGTAAAGAACTGGGGGAAATGGGGTGTATGTGAAATGCTCGGTGGACGAATGCTCACAGGCTAAACAAATAACTCAAGATATGCTGACCAAGGAAATGATGTTCCTGCGTATTTGCCCATATGACATTTTAGTTCACCACCACGCCCTCCACACACACATTCACACGCATCATTAACCAGACTCAAATCTGCCTTTAGAATGTATTTTTAAATCTCTATGACGTTTGCGTGTGTTGTGTTTCATCTATTTTCATCATTGCATTAATTGATATGTCTCCCCCCCCTCCCTTGCTTGTTATTAATGCTTTTTATTTCTTCTTGTGTTTTGTTATGTTATTGGTGTTGTTTTTGTTGTTATTGTGAAGGGTTGACGTGTATTAGCTTTGCATGTGTCTGTCTTTGTCTCTCGTGCATTTACGCATGACTTGTTGGCATACGTACACAACTCAATATTTAATTGCAGTAATTTGTTTCACATTGTATGTGTTATGACTCTTTCTCTCTCTCTCTCTCTCTCTCTCTCTCTCTCTCTCTCTCTCTCTCTCTCTTCTCTTTCTTTCTTTCTTTCTTTAATATGCTTGAATTATATATGTAGAGTAGCAAGGGCTAGCTATAAGACAGATTCAATGGGGATCTAATGCTACAATCGTTGAGTGATAAAGTGTTCTGAAATCTGAAGTCTGTAGACTCTTTGCCACACACATGCAGCTAGCAGAAGTTAAGAACTAGTTCACAAGCTGTGTGGTGAGCGCTCGTCCACGTCCCAGTGGATCCATACCTAAGATAAGAGAGATGAGCTGGGATGGGGAAAGGCGGAGGGGGGAGGCATTGGTTCCGGGCGACAAGCAGACGAGGAGGAGGAAAGGAGGAACGTATCGGGAAGACTAGTAGGCACGAAGTGTCCCCGGCCACAAGCCATTGGCTGATCGGCCACGGGCCCACACCAGGCAAAGTTTGCAAGTTGATAAAGCAGTGAAAGGGGGGAAAATCAATGGGTCCTGTCCTTGGGAGAGAGAGAGAGGAGGGAGGGAGAGATGGAAGGAGTAAGAGAGAGGGAGAGAGGACAGAGAGAGAGGGGAGGAGGGAGAGAGACGGAGGAAGAGGGAGGAGAGAGACAGAAAGAGAGAGAAAGATAGAGAGAGTGGGAGGGAGAGAGATAGGGAGAGATAGAGAAAGAGAGAGAGGGGGGGTTGGATAGATGAGGGAATGCAGGCACGTTGCCAGTTATCAAAGACTGGTTGGCAGTCATCCAACCTCACGTTCACATCATCACATATTGATGGCTGGCTGTTTGCTTTAGGGATGGTGGGGCAGTGCGGGCGGGTGGGGTGCAAGATGGAACTCCGATCAGACTTGCAGGACATCATATTCCCTACGACCCTTGAAAAATTGACTTAAAAATCGATGCGAGTGATGACAGATCACATCTGAGATTTCTTTGCTGTTCGTAAACAGACTTTGACAAAGTTAGTGTCTGGCCTGAAGTGATTTTTTTCTTTTCGTTTATGCTGACAGTACGAAATTGGTGTTACCCTTGGAAAAGGCTCTATTTACATAATGATACTGGTTATTCCATCATCTCAGTATTCGCTTTGTGCAAAGATTGTTATAGGATGAGTCTAATCGTGCATTGCCAGTGTAGCATTGGATGAGGCTAGTTATGTATTGTCATTATAGTACAGGATGAGTCTAATTAGACATTTCCACTATATATTGGACGAGTCTAGTTGTGTATTGTCATTAGACTACAGGACGAGTCTAGTTAGATATTGTCATTATAAGTTTTACATTTCATCATGATGGGTGGTAGGTTGATTTTGTCTATTTTTTTTAGGAAGATGGATGTTGTAAGTGCTGATGCGATCAGGCATTGGAGACTGTACCATGGAGCAACATTTACAACACTGTGATGGGCAACAAACGCTCACCATAAAAACTGTCTCTTCGTTAGCACAATACTTGGTGTTTCTTTTGCCGAACATCTCTCAACCTGTATGCATCGTGCGCTCTTCGTTGGCACAATGCTTAGTATTCCTTTTGCCAAACATTTCTCAGCCTGTACGCATCGTGCGCTGTTCTTTGGCACAATGCTTAGTAATTGTGTTGCCAAACATTTCTCAACCTTATGCATCGTGCGCTCTTCGTTGGCACAGTGCTTAGTATTCCTTTTGCCAAACATTTCTCAGCCTGTACGCATCGTGCGCTGTTCTTTGGCACAATGCTTAGTAATTGTGTTGCCAAACATTTCTCAGCCTGTATGCATCGTGTGCTGGTCTTTGGCACAATGCTTAGTATTTCTGTTGCCAAACACGTCTCAGTCTGTATGCATCGTGCGCTCTTCGTTGGCACAATGCTTAGTACTATACACCTCTCAGTCTGTGTGCATCGTGCGCTTTTCGTTGGCACTATGCCTAGTATTTCTGTTGCCATACACCTCTCAGTCTGTATGCATCGTGCGCTTTTCTTTGGCACAATGCTTAGTATTTCTGTTGCCATACACCTCTCAGTCTGTATGCAACGTGTGCTGTTCTTTGGCACAATGCTTAGTATTTCTGTTGCCATACACCTCTCAGTCTGTATGTATCGTGTGCTGCTCTTTGGCACAATGCGCTTAGTATTTCTGTTGCCATACACCTCTCAGTCTGTATGTATCGTGTGCTGTTCTTTGGCAGAATGCTTAGTATTTCTGTTGCCAAACGCGTCTCAGTCTGTATGCATCGTGCGCTCTTCGTTGGCACAATGCTTAGTACTATACACCTCTCAGTCTGCATGTATCGTGCGCTTTTCGTTGGCACTATGCCTAGTATTTCTGTTGCCATACACCTCTCAGTCTGTATGCATCGTGTGCTGTTCTTTGGCACAATGCTTAGTATTTCTGTTGCCAAACACCTCTCAGTCTGTATGTATCGTGTGCTGTTCTTTGGCACAATGCTTAGTATTTCTGTTGCCAAACATCTCTCAGTCTGTATGTATCGTGTGCTGTTCTTTGGCACAATGCTTAGTATTTCTGTTGCCAAACACCTCTCAGTCTGTATGTATCGTGTGCTGTTCTTTGGCACAATGCTTAGTATTTCTGTTGCCATACATCTCTCAGTCTGTATGTATCGTATGCTGTTCTTTGGCACAATGCTTAGTATTTCTGTTGCCAAACACCTCTCAGTCTGTATGTATCGTGCGCTTTTCTTTGGCACAATGCTTAGTATTTCTGTTGCCAAACGCCTCTCAGTCTGTATGTATCGTGTGCTGTTCTTTGGCACAATGCTTAGTATTTCTGTTGCCAAACATCTCTCAGTCTGTATGTATCGTATGCTGTTCTTTGGCACAATGCTTAGTATTTCTGTTGCCAAACACCTCTCAGTCTGTATGTATCGTGCGCTGTTCTTTGGCACAATGCTTAGTATTTCTGTTGCCATACACCTCTCAGTCTGTATGTATCGTGTGCTGTTCTTTGGCACAATGCTTAGTATTTCTGTTGCCATACACCTCTCAGTCTGTATGTATCGTGTGCTGTTCTTTGGCAGAATGCTTAGTATTTCTGTTGCCAAACGCGTCTCAGTCTGTATGCATCGTGCGCTCTTCGTTGGCACAATGCTTAGTACTATACACCTCTCAGTCTGCATGTATCGTGCGCTTTTCGTTGGCACTATGCCTAGTATTTCTGTTGCCATACACCTCTCAGTCTGTATGCATCGTGTGCTGTTCTTTGGCACAATGCTTAGTATTTCTGTTGCCAAACACCTCTCAGTCTGTATGTATCGTGTGCTGTTCTTTGGCACAATGCTTAGTATTTCTGTTGCCAAACATCTCTCAGTCTGTATGTATTGTGTGCTGTTCTTTGGCACAATGCTTAGTATTTCTGTTGCCAAACACCTCTCAGTCTGTATGTATCGTGTGCTGTTCTTTGGCACAATGCTTAGTATTTCTGTTGCCATACATCTCTCAGTCTGTATGTATCGTGCGCTGTTCTTTGGCACAATGCTTAGTATTTCTGTTGCCAAACACCTCTCAGTCTGTATGTATCGTGCGCTTTTCTTTGGCACAATGCTTAGTATTTCTGTTGCCAAACGCCTCTCAGTCTGTATGTATCGTGCGCTGTTCTTTGGCACAATGCTTAGTATTTCTGTTGCCAAACGCCTCTCAGTCTGTATGTATCGTGCGTTACTGAAACTGTCAGCGTCACCTCAATCTTTCTTTCCTTGTTGCCACAGGTGTCACGCATCTGCACTAAAACGGTGACCACAGACATCCCACCTCTGTACTGCGTAACCACCATCTTGACATAATCATCACCCACCGCCGGAGTAGACATATCTATCACCAGTGAGCAGTGTCCAGTGAATCACTGTAAGTTGTGTGGAGATGTTAAAGTGTGTGTGTGTGTGTGTCTGTGTGTGTGTGTGTGTGTGTGTGTGTGTGTGTGTGTGTGTGTGTGTGTGTGTGGTTGTGGTTGTGGTGTGTGTGGTGTGTGTGTGTGTATGTGTGCGTGATACTACCCACTGCCTTTCTCACTAAGTAATTCTTTCTTCGTCCTATCTATCTCACTCGTACATTCTTCTCTTTCCTTCTATAAGGGGAACTTCAGACAATATTTCTTCTCTTTGTCTTGTGTTCTTTCTGTCCTCTTTTGCTTGTGTTTGCTGGTTCGTGTCCATGGCCTGTCTTCTTGTTCGATATACCCTATGCAGTAGGCATAGGACATAAAGGAAACATGAAAAATCAATGGCAAACAGACCAGCATCTTTTCTGTGAAAACCTATACTTGATCTACAATGGTCTTTTAAAGAGGCCATTATGTTACAGTTTTTGGAGGAAGGGGGTGGGGGGGGGGGGGGTGTCTTTTGTAGGAAGTTGGAAATTTGAACGCAGCATGTCCAGCTGTCTAAAACAGATGGAAAGAAAAGTAACAAGTGTGACCGAAATTGTGATGACTGAAATCGGATGGCTGGTGACTGTACTTGGTTCTTTTGTATCAGACTGCTCTGGAGACTGACACAGTTTCAGTTTCTCAAGATGAGGTCTCTGCGCTTGGTATAGATTCCATTTGCACAGACGCCACATATACCATCCATGTGATGGATAATGATCATGGCATATGCCCTACGCATTAGTAAGTTGTTGGGTAAAACTGACTGTACAACTGGTAAAAACTGACATATAACTGAACAGGGTTTGTTTTTCTGTTTGCTTTCGTCTTTGAGACCTCTACCAATGGACAGACTGTCGTCTCATCGAAGAAAACAAAATGATCAAAGCATTCTAAGAATCTCCTTTTTATATGAAAAAAAAATATATAACAAAAAATCTTTGTACCTATCACACAGTTTTCTTATTGTAAAATTCCACGTATTTCAGAAATTAAAGCAGTGAAATATGAACATCTACTAGCATTATGATATCATTCAGACGCAAAGAAAACATGTAGAATGATAGATTGCAGTAGGGAGATTAAAGAGGGGAAAACAATAGGACAAGCTAGTTATGTGTAACAAACATCATTGATGACAGTTTTAGGCTTGAATCCGATCATTATGACTAAATACAGGTCGTAAAGTGAAATGTTGCTAAATGAATCTGATTTTTTGACATGAAGTGTTGCAAGAATTTGATAAATTCATGGAATTTTGAAAAGGCGAATTTCGATATATGCATAAGAATAAAACTTGTTTGTGGGCAAATTATCTGGCATGGCATTTCTTTCAGTAGGCCTATATGTATGTATGTATACCGTTATAATCTTCTGGATATTTCCCTTTGTATCTGAATGCGTCTGAAATTGATAGAAATTATGGAATACATTCAGCAGGAAACCGAGGAAGTGTATTTTGATACAAGTTAAGAAGAGAATTTATTTAGGGCAACAATATGTTACTTTTTACTTCACTGTGGATCCGTGGTTACGCTAATGTTTAGTGTGGAATCAGAAGACGTTCCAAACCAGTTTTCAGTGTTTTCATTTATTCATGACCTTGGCTGGGTAAGCCAAAACTGTGAACATCAGTGCAGACACCTTAGGAAGGAAAAATAGTTTAATTCCAGTAGAAAGGACTTTCCCTTTTTTTGACATGAGAATTTGGTAACTATTTCTTACAGAATTTTTGTTTTCGACTATACGTATGCAAACTTTTCTTGGGATCCTATTTTATCTCCTGTTTGGTTAGATATAAAATATGCCTCATGCCCATTAAAACTTTCGTTTTGAATCTGATATTTCCTACAACCAAGCCACAAAATTGTCAGTAAAACTAGAGATTAAGAAACGTGCTCAAATTATGTCTGCATCAAGACTTAATGGCAAAACTGTATGCTTCCTCAGAAAATTGTCCAGGTTTTTGGTTTCGTTTTGTATTGGGCGAGACTGTTTATTCTGTGAAGTAAAAGGTCGGTTTTGCCTACTTTCTTTCTGTTCGTGTCTTTGCACTTGCTTTCCTTTTCCCGGGGCTGTAACATTACACTCACGTTTACCTTTATTATCCCGGCGTCAGCCAAGCTCGAGAGATACGTACGGTGTAATAACATGTTTAATTGCTTGTATGCATGCAATGACCCCCGTCAAATATCAAATTTATCAGATTACAAGAAGTTCAACAAAATCGATCTGAAAATTTTGCTGATCTGGAGAATCGAGATTTACTTTTTTTTTTTGGTTTTTTTTTTGACCTTGCATCGGTTTTGTTTTTAACTGAAATATTTTTGGATAAAACAGAAAATAGATATCTGCACTGAAACATTGAGTTAACATTTAAACAGTGTGTATCAGCATTCTGGTTCGTTCTATTATCAATTCAAAAAAGACCGAGAGATTGGGCATATCATCCATAGAGAGTGGGATAATATCACCCGAACTGCCGTTCACAGGACACCGGAATGAAAATATAAGAGTGAAAGCCCGAACACAAAGTTCTGATAAATGCTCAGTAGGTCCTCAAGACCTTGCGTGTGTGCACTCTTATGACTCAAGTCATTGCCATTTTGGGTCTTCCCCATCACGTGGCACCAGTGGCGTCTGTGCATATGGAATTTGTTCCGAATGCGGAGATTCTATCTTCAGAAATTGAAATCTGGTTAGCCATTCCAGTGTACGCTATATGAATGGAATTCTTAGTATCATTACATTATTAGTTTTGTAAAATACGTATTGTTTTTCAAAAAAAAAAAAAAAGAAAGAAAAAAAAAAAGAAAGAAAATCAGGATTGTTTGCTTCATAAGGTCATTATGACCTTGGGAAAACTTGAGGCAGAATAAAGTTTGCAACCAACGGGGGAAAAGAGAGGAAAAGAAAGAAAAAAAAAGGATATACTCTCACGATCATAAAAGCAGACTTCAGATATTTTGAAAGCGTTTGAAAAAAGTGCTGATCACCCAACTTTCCCCAAAGTGTCATTTTGAAGATTTTTTTAAGACCCGGTGGCCTTGGCCTTGACGTCAGCCCTCCCAAACTTTCACCTTTTTTTGATCCTTTAATTGCCCACGCCTTTCTAAAACTGGTAATGACCTGCCCCGTAGTTGGCTGAGAAAATCCTACCAACATTGTTTTGGGTCACAGACTGACACACAAAAAAACTCAGCCAGATATATGCGCGTACACACGTTACACACATTCCTCTCTCTCTCTCTCTCTCTCTCACACACACACACACAACACACACACACACACACACACACACACACACACACACACACACACACACACACAGATATACACCTATGCAAACACAAACACACGCACATATACACACAGAAACATACACACACACACACACACACACACACACACACACACAAGCACATATGCATACACGTATGCACACAGACACGGACAACACACGCACAATGTATACACACATACGAGCCTACAAAACATGCGCAGACTCACATGCATGCAGAGAGAGAGAGGGAGGGAAGAAGAGAGAGAGGGGGAGAGAGAGGGAAGGGGAGAGAGAGAGAGATTGAAGCCGATATTTATATGAATCAATGTCCTATTGCATAAAGGAAAACATAAGGGAACGAGTCTTTACATTATACTTTATAGATTATAAGTGAGGAGAAGACACGACACTGTTTTATAACCGTGAACAGTGACGGTGTTGTCAGAAAATGTCACAGCCATTGGAGTGTGCCAACATCAGACTTATTACTGTCGGAGATTTACGACTTGCACTAACAGCAAAAACAACTAACAAGGATTGATTGCTTTTGGTTGATGACACGAGCAACTCACGACCCGCTTCTTGCAGTTGGCAGTTTTGTTTCCCCGCTCCCCTCCCCCCCCCCCGGCTGTTTGGGGGTAGGGGGTGGGGGCTGATGATGGGTTAAGAGTAGAATAGATGTGGAGAACGAGATGAATGGTTTGGTTGGATACAGTTTACATATATTTCAGTGTGAGTGTGGGTGCATGGGAGAAAGGGGGAGAGAGAGAGAGAGAGAGAGAGAGAGAGAAGGTGGGGTGGAATAGGGGCAGAGAGAAAGATGCAAAAACAAAACAAGACAAAAAAAATGAGCAGTCATTGAAAAAAGAAGAAGAAAAGAGAAGACTATGTGGTGGAGCTAATAATTTAGTGATAAAGGTATTTAAACACTTGAGAGTCTTTGAAATTACAAGAACAAATACAGACACACCAACACCCATTCCCCCACCATCATCATCCACACACACACATACACACACATGCACGCGCACGCACACACACACACACACACACACACACACACACACACGCACACACACACACATATACACAGCAGGCAAGACAAGAATTTAATGTTCAAAGAGACACAAACAGAGTAGGAGCAAGAAAAAAGAACGACGTGTATGTGGCAGTGTGACAGAAGGAGAGGGGAGAGAGAAACAGAGAGAGAGAGAGAGAGAGAGAGAGAGAGGCGAACTTCAAAACTTCAGAACATTTTATTACTCGGTGATAGCAACGTTATGTCCCACTGGATTTGTCTAAAAGCAAGAGCTTGTTACTATACACATATGCATGAAATGAATCTTAACACCCGTATTGTCAGAGAAGTTATAAATATGAATGAGGGAGAGAGAGAGAGAGAGAGAGAGAGAGAGAGAGAGAGAGAGAGAGAGAGAGAGAGAGAGAGAGAGAGAGAGAGACTTTAGATTTCAGACTTTAGAACTGTTTAGTATTCAGAGATAGTAGCATTAGGTCCTTTTGGATCTATCTTACAGCTAGTTCTTTCTACTCTACACACACCATATAAGCATATGAAACAAAAAAACAGATGAACGAGACAGAGAGAGAGAGAGAGAGAGAGATAGAGAGAGAGAGAGAGAGAGAGAGAGAGAGATTGTCAGTAAAATTCAGAACCATTGAAACCAAAGCTGGATAGAATAATAAGCTGCTTTATTCATGACAGAATCATAATTGAAGCAAACCACATAGCTGGCCACGCTGCACCATAGACATTAAGCACAGACATTTATAGGGTAATGCTCTGGACCTTCCATTATTCATACCGTCCATGCAGGAAACATGTGGATAACGTGACGTTCTGACAGGGTTACTGTCTATTGTGGGAAGCTGGTGGACAGTGTGTGGGAGTGAAATGAATAAACAGTTGCTTCTTCCCAATGCCAGAAAAGAACAGTAGATATATGTATAAAAGTTGATTGGCGCCATGTTCTGTTCTCTGTGGTTGCTGCCAAACCATTCGATTTTACAGTGACGTTTGCCCATCAGCCTTAACATTCTGTTTCGAGTACACTGCGTGTCAAAACTCTCTGAATGGTTATAGAAGAATAAGACCTAATATATATTGCATTTTATCAGTGTGTTTGGAAATCATGACGAAGAACGCAAGCCTTAATATGTAAATTGCATGTTTAAGTCTGGAAACCATTCACATCCAGGGTGAGAAAAACTTATCTTCTCCAAGATCTTTACAACATACAGGCTAAATTGGAAATTTTCTTTACGGTTTCTTTTTAATTTTTTTATGAGCTTACTTGTGTCTGGTCACAAATACGAGGCTATTATCCAAACGCAAGTAAGAGATGAGATTCTGAACATGTCATAACTTGTTTTTACTCCACTCTGTTCATTAACTTTGAAAGGGTAATAAAATTCTGACATCTTTCTTTATATACAGCATACTGCCAGCTGAAGGTGCTGTACAAATCTTGCAAACGTACGTTCTCATAGACTCTCACGTGTACATTGCATAAGGCTTACACTCAGGTATGTGGCTTATGCCATGATCATTTTGGATCTTATTCGACACACGGTATCTGTGTCGTAAATGCATATAGAGTTTATTCTGACCGTGGTGACTCCATCGTAAGAAACTTAAATTGAAACCGTGGTATGCATTTAAAAGCGAGAAAGTTTGGTATTAGATCTAAAGAAAATGGTAACATGGTGGCTTAACTCTCTTGTGACTGGTGTGAGTCTGTTGTCAACAACAAAGAGAAAACCCGCGTTTCAAAGTCACATGCATATTTGTGCAGCATATTTATTCCCTGATGTGTAATGTGACGCTAATGATTTTTTGGCCTCGCGCAAATGTCATGGCCGATTTGAGTACTGCCTTGTGAAGCCGGTCGTAGTCTCTCACGCCAACCTACACGCTACTTACATTGATTGCATACACACAACACACGCTGTTCTTACTATGAACAGTGAAGGTGAAATTGAATCCTTTTGACTCATTATATCAAGCTGCAGGAAGGAACTAGAAAAACACAAAAAATAGAATCAGAACACGTATTTAATACAACAAGACAAGACAAGCGCAAATTTTCGGCCAACAGTTTGCCATTGTCAAGCGTGAGACAACAAACAAACAAACAAACACCAGATACAAAAATTATGTGAAAAAGAGTGGAACTTCCCTGTTGCTTCGTCCAGATGGAGAAAGGCACTAAAATGCCTTTCTCCATCTGGACGAAGCAACAGGGAAGTTTTACTCTTTTTCACATAATTTTTGTATGCCTTTCTCCAACTGGACGGAGCAACAGGGAAGTTTCATTCTTTTTCACATAATTTTTGTATCTGGTGTTTGTTTGTTTGTAATCTTACGCTTGACAAAGGCCAGTTGGCCGAAAATTTCCGCCTGTCTTGTCTTGTATTAAATACGCGTTCTGATTCTATTTTTGTTTTTCAGGTTCCTGTTTGCTTAAACGCGGGTAGTCGCACTTGTTTTGGAAGCTGCAGGAAGGTCTGACACTATGAAAATAGTTTTCCTTAGGGGAAATAAATAAAACATAATACACTACAACGCAATGCAGAGGAAAACACAGTGTAGCATTGTTCAGTAAGCGGATGTAGGGGCGGGGTTTATCTGGATCAATATGTGACCTCTCTCTGTGCCTGTACAAAAAGGATATACCAGGAAAATTGTTAGACTTTATCTACATTGTGTTTGAATGGGTGTGGTCCATTTACCATGTCTTAGGTCAGAGTGACACAAATTAAATGTTTTAGCGACAGTTAGTTTTTGTATTTTAAACTGTCTGAGTGAAGTGTGCTGAATTAAAGTGATATCATTCACAATAGCTAGTCGCTCAGCATTGGTTTTACATGTACAGACTTTTTTTTAAAATACATTTTCGATGCCTTTTGCATGTCATTTGAAGTCATGCACTTCCTGTGGCGCCTGCTAGATCATGCCAGTAAAACAAGTTTGAGTGTTGTTGTCTGAGTTAACTGAAACTGAAAGTTATCATAGCATAGATGGAGTCAAATTTCATTTTCAGTTTTGGTTTCTCAAGATAACATCTCCGTATGAATACCATATGCACTGAAACCACTGATGCCCTGTTCTTGATGGAGAAGACCCAAATATGATCATGGAATAAACCTTAAGCCTTCACATAAGCCATATGCGTTGGCAAGGTCCTGAGATCCTACCTAGCAATTACATAAAAGATCAAATTACAGTCAAACTACGACATAGTCAAATGTTCCACTGAAGCAGTGCATCTATCCCAATGATGCTTGATCATTACTTTATATAGGTAACAAAGGGAGTACTATTACTCCTACTGTTTTGACAGCAATGGATGGAAATGGATCGATATTCATTTTCATCGAATTGTTTATGTCTAGTTTTATCTTTTTCTGGTTTTTCTTTTTCTATTATTTGTTTTTACCGGGAAAAGATCACATCAGTGCAAATTAGTGCTTTTGATAGCCCAAGTACCCGAAAAAAGAATTATTGATGTGGCTTGATCATTTTGCATCTGTGTGTAGTGGTTTCCATCTGTCTTTTGTTTTCTCCTTGTTTTCTGTTTTTCTTTTCAAGCGTTGATACGTATGTCTCGGAACTATTTTGCAAGGATTGTAAAATCATTGATGGGGATGACAGAAAGATAGTGGGACGAAATCACTGCTGGACAAAAAGGTATGTCTTCAAGTTAGACTTGGAGGAAAAATAAATATGTGACAGTCGAAGAGAGAAAATTCAGTGCATTTGTATGGACCAGACACTGAAAAGGACTGTGGAACATCTGTATTGAGGAATTTGCAAACAAGTAGTGTCAGAAGCAGAACTGAGGAGTAGGGCATGGGTGTACGTTTGGAGATGGTCACAACGACAAGTAGGTGCAACGGTATTAATACACGTGTATGCAATTCTTTGAGAAACAGGCAGTCAGTGGAGAAGGTGAAGTAGGGTAATGACATGATCACACCTCTTTTTATGATGGGCAAGATGGGTTGCAAAATTATGAACACGCTGGAGCCATGCAACAGAAGAAGCGGTAAATGGGAGCCCGTTTATATCCAGTGTTTCTATGTTTCTTTTCAGTGAACTGTACGATTTCCCTGATTTTTCTCCTTTTATTTCAGTAACAGTAAATTTGATGTTTTCTACTCTTACAAAATCTGGCTGTACTTTTGTGTTTTGTGACATTTTCTATCATACGAAAAAAAAAATCATAGTAATGAGAAAATATCGTGAATTAATACCTGCTGAAATCAGATTTCGTATAGTTTATTATCGTGCAGATTTAATATCTGTTCCAGTCAAATTTGTTGGTTTCCTATTCCTTAACGTGTAGATTTTAAAAGTATAATTTTCATGTCTAGATTTTGCTGAGACAGAAACAAGAATCGATCTACATTCACAATGATGTAGAGGTATTTAGTCTTGTCTGGTGCACAAAGAAAGTTCGAAACTTTTGCATCCCTTCTTAATCTTACTCAGCCGTGCCTTTTCCCTACCGTCTTCCTTCTCGCCCTCCCACTGTTTGTCTGCCTCTCTATCCAAAGACATTAAAAAGAAAGATCAGTACCTTACCCTGAGACATGCTTTGCTTTGATGGATTATGTCTGTCATACAACGCTTACAGACAGGTTTTGTTGGTGGTGGTATTGTTTTTTAGCTGTCTCATTGTCTACATCAATTTAATGCCGACAAAGTCTGTGGCCGTTTTTCACTGTGTTACTGTGATGCGTGATTATGGGAATGATAATCATGGAGTTCCACCGAAGATTGAGATGGCATGATAGGGAAGTTGTGCTCTACACTTCCTTTCATTACATATCCTGGCATCAACCAGGCCTGAGAGATACAGATAGCTGCAGTGTTGATCAGAAAATTTGAGCAACACTTTCAGTGACACATCCGTGAAATAGATAAGATTCAGTTGTGTAGTCCCAGTACAGTATTTCCAGTGAGCCTTTGACGAGCTTCGTTCTGGGTAGGAGCAATCAAAGCAGAAAAAAACTGATTTTGACAAGACTGATGGGATTCGAACCCACAACCTTCCAGTCGTTAGTCTGTTGCATTCGCCACTGCATTTCGGTGATTGGTCTGCAAAGGGTTTGTGATAGCAGGGTCTGCAAAGGGTTTGTGATACCAGTCTACAAAGGGTTTGTGATAGCAGGGTCTGCAAAGGGTTTGTGATAGCATGGTCTCCAAAGGATTTGTGATAGCAGGGTCTGCAAAGGGTTTGTGATAGCAGGGTCTGCAAAGGGTTTGTGATAGCAGGGTCTCCAAAGGGTTTGTGATAGCAGGGTCTGCAAAGGATTTGTGATAGCAGAGTCTGCAAAGGATTTGTGATAGCAGGGTCTGCAAAGGGTTTGTGATAGCAGGGTCTGCAAAGGATTTGTGATAGCAGGGTCTGCAAAGGGTTTGTGATAGCAGGGTCTGCAAAGGATTTGTGATAGCAGAAACTACGTGTTCGTTGCAGCTGTGGGAGGCGCTGCAGACGCACTCGTTAACCATTTTCGTTTATCATATGAGGTTGTGATTGACAGCGAAATTGTTACTTGCTAGTCTCTCTGTACATGTATTTGGTCGGTTTCTGTTTGTCTGTTTATATCTCTCTTCCACCACCACCCTCCCCACCATTTTTCTCTCTCTCTCTCTCTCTCTCTCTCTCTCTCTCTCTCTCTCTCTGTCTCTGTCTCTCTGTCTATCTCTCGTTCTGTCTTCTCAGGGAATGAATGCTAATAAAAGCACGTGACTGTTGGAATGTAGTAAAGGGAGGGAAGCATTGAGGAAATGGCGGAGGGACAGAAAACGGAAATGAAACGCCG
>CM060307.1:26101411-26111411 GCA_030674185.1 Monoplex corrugatus
TTAAAGATCCCACAGCAGAAAAGTTTTCCGGCTGTAGTGAAATTCTGTAGGAGAATCCATTTTCATAAATAAATAAAACACACATGTACACACGCATGCTTGCACACGCACGCCCACACACACACGCACGCACACACACACACACACACGCACGCACGCACGCACGCACGCACAGTGGAAACAACAGTAAAAATGAGTAACGCCGTACTATGGCGAAATGTTTTCCTAGGGGAAAGCAACCAGCGTTTCTCATAAAGAAAAATCCGTCGTGACACACACACACACACACACACACACACACACACACACACACACACACACACACACACACACACACACGCACACACACACACACACGCACGCACGCACGCACGCACACACACACACACACACACACACACACACACACACACACAACCAGAGAGAGAGAGAGAGAGTCCAATCCAGTCCAATGCAATAACGAAGCACCAGACGCTAGTCAATGGCGCCCAGTTTGATCTGGATCCATAGTTAATGACCTCGTCTTCCTTCGACTCTTTAAGAACCCAATGACTTGGACCTGAGTGCAAAAATCCGTTTTGATCTTGATCTGGGACAGCTGGCGCTAGTTTAAAAGTTACTGTCACAGCATTCAGAAATAGAACGTGTCAGGCCACGATACAGAGTTCCATTTGCCTCATATCATCATACTCTGTTTATAGAATGTGGCCTTTAGCTTTAAACTGGGAAAACTGATCAGCGAGTTAAAGCGCATACAGAAATAAAAATAGTCAGACCATAATAATAATGTTCTGTTTCCCTCATGACATCAGACAGTGTTATGACCTTTAGCTGAACAAAACGCCGATCTTATTGTGATGTGCACAGTTGGAAAAAAAAATCTTTGTGCAAGTGGCATTTTATTCATTCAGCTGGGAATTTGTTCCTCACCGTCTTCTTCCTGACCCTCTCCGTTCCTGAATCTCTGATGCAGTTTGATCGTAGCTACTTTGATGCAATATAAAGGTAGTGAGTTTATCACAAACAACAACAAAGCATACGATTAAATCAGAAATATAGCGCAGGTTATTGAAAGACTACCCCATATGTATATGTATATATGTATACATATGTATAAATCATAAGGATGAAAGTGTGATAATTAGTTGAAGAATACCTGTCTTTTATTCATATCTACATATGAAAGAAACACGCACACAAACATAGAAGTATATGCGCGCGCGCGCGCGCGCGCGTGCACACACACACACACACATCACTCATCATCATCATCATTGTTACTCTCCACCACCACCACCACCACCACCATCATCATCACCAACACCGATGCTACCAAATAGCAATCGCAAGAAATGTTGAGATTACTTCCCTTGTCAGTACTCAAATGCCACGTGACTGCGAACTGTTCATTCCTCTGTGCATATGATTTAACCACAACAACAGCAGTGAGACAGCGTGGAGATAACAATCTTGTGTGGCTGTACTGTTCAGGCATGATGGATTAAACAACAAAACTATATGACTGAAGTCAGTGCAGTCATATGCAGAGCAGGAAAATGCAACGATACCAACAAAGTCACACACACACACACACACACACACACACACACACACACACACACACACACACACACACACACACACACACACACACACACACACGCACACACGCACACACACTCTCTCTCTCTCTCATACACACACACACACACACGCATGCACACACACATATGCACACATGTATGCACACACACATACACACATACACCCCCCCCCAAGTATGCACGCACAGAGAGAGAGAGAGACAGACAGACAAACAGATAGACAAAACTCACACACACATATGTACACACACACACACACACACAGAGCATAACATACAATAGAATGGAACATGGGGGGGGGGGGGAATTCTGATAGAAGGACCAATGAATTAACTAGTGATAATGTAGAATAATTGACTTTCTCGCTTTCCTTTTTGATTGGATTTAGTTTTGTTTTGTTTTGCTGTTTTGCTATTTCAGTTTTGACACCATACCAGTTAATGACCAAAGAGCCTAGGATAATTGGTGACAATGTCATGATGGTGATGACGATAGGGATGATAATCATGGTGCTATGGAGTTCTATTCTGGATTTAGACTGTTTGACAGGGCTGTGTTCTGTGCATACTTTTATAATATGTCCTAAACTCAACCGTCCCCGAGCGATTTGAGCAACAGCCTCAATTACGCAAATTTGAGTAGATGAGACTCGGCCGTGTGGTCCTGATCTTTCCAATGAGCCCATATCACTTTCAAGTCTGGGTAAGAGCCAGTTAAGGCTAGAAAGTCCTATAGGACTAATGGGATTCAAACCCACAACCTTCCATTTCATTGTACCAGTCAGCGTAGCATGGTGTCTGGTGGATGACATTGTTTCTGCTTTTGTCACAATGAAATTTTTCCATGTGAAACATTGGTTCCTGTCCCTATGAAAAACACAGCACTACCCTATTTTTAGTATTTATCTATTTGCCTGTATTTTTGTTTATGTATGATAGTCCTTCTACAGAATTTTGCCAGCACGAAGTATGGTATGGTATGTGTAATTATCACTATAAATGAATAATGATTACTGAAAAACATTTTGTCAAGGGGAATTGCTTTGTTATTATAGGATTTTAAACTCATGCTCGAGACACTGGTGACAGGACCTTGGTCTATCGTATCATTCAAGAAACTAGCATCCAGTTCCATCCTTCAGGGTCTATTGGAGGAGGAGGAAAATCTAACTAGTTGCATACTCTGCACTCTCAGACCTTTCGCTTCCATGTAGAGATGGTTCATCTACCAGGCCACATCGCCACTCTGGGCATATAATGCTTACACGGCAACGGTCCATATTTAAACCACCAAGAAATCTTTGTTGACATTATCTCAGTCGCGATCAGATGAACGCAAGTCACCGTTTGACTGGAGCCAATGTTTTTCTTGAGGGAGTTGGGAAGAAACACAGCTGGAACAAGGGACACATACTGGGCTGTCTCAACCTGATTACTTAGCAAGCTGTTTCAGTGTTAACGACTCTTCCACTTCCTTGCCTTATGTTTTATGGGAAGCCGGTGAATGGGGTGAAGTTGTGAAAGACTGTGAAACAATCTGGTAGATAGGATGAAGGAATGAATAACGTAGCATGATGGTGGTAAGGATGAGAAAATGAAAGGACTGTTGGAACAGAGAAATGAGAACAATGAATGTTACAAGCTCATCACTGACATTAAACTCGTTGTCCAACATCAAAGAGAACAGAAACATCAAACAAGATCATGACCATTTACATTGAGTTGGATTAGAGGAAGGAAGAGGGTGAGGAGACGTTTCAACGTATAATCCAGAACAGTTAATTAGTTGACACTCTGCATTGGTATTAACCATTTACATGTGTGCTTTGATTGTAGGGAAACATGCAAGCAACGTCAACATTGAAAACAGAGAACGCCGCACAATCCAACTTTTTATACTGTTCGCAATTTGCTACAAGCAGAAAGCATGAGAGGACAGGACAGACGAACTTTAGAAGGCCAGTACTTTAGACAGGCATTTACTATTGATGGGCAGCGCCAGCTTGTTGATGTGGCAGAGGACTGATCCAACGATAATCAATACCACCTCCACACACCCGCCTGCCACAGTCCCCCACCCCTCAGCTCTTGGCCCGTTTAGGGAAACAAGGGTTGGGGGAGGGTGGAACGAATTGGCTGGGGAGACATCGAACGCCGAAGCAGCAGCAGCAGCAGCAGCAGCAGCAGCCTATAGACAGACAGCGTCAATGATGAATCGTGTGGAGTAGATTCCCGTCCACTTCACAGTGCCTCGCCAATTCGGCAAGGATAGATAGAGGGCACATTACTTAATTCCTCTTTTTTCTGAAACTTAAAGACCTTGTCAAGGTGAAAGAAATTGTCGCCATTTCCAAGAAAGCGTCTGAGTGGATATCATCACCGAGAGCAGTTGTTGTTTGAAGCTTAAAATGGTGTGTTTTTGACTGTTGATTTAATGAGAGGATCATGTCATCTAATCTTACGTATTTAGGGTAACAGCAGTTCTGTGTTCTGTTGTCAAATCACATGCTAGGGGAACAGGTTTGGGAAAACAAGATTGGGGCTGACCAATTTAGGTACATGTTTGGAAGACGTTTGAACTTGTATGCTCAGGTAAGTCTGAACTCATCATCATTGGTTTTGTGTGATGTTGCATCATTTGTAATGTTTTTTCCTTCGTTGTAGTTAACAAAAAAAAAAAAAACAGATGAACAAAAGTAGTAGCAATTACTTTACATTCGTGCGAGACACTTCCTCTTTCAGCTGACCATGTTTATTAGTAGCACTGTGCGAAATGTGGGAAGGAGTATGGACAGGGTATAAGGTTTATCTATTATTGGATTTACACTGTTCCTGTTTCTGTAGATGTGTTTTTTTGTTTCATTTTGTCTGTTTCGTTCAATCCTTTTTTTCCTGGGAGTGGGAAGTGGTTGCAGAGGGGAAGGATTGTATCAATCAGCCATATAGATTAGACTGTGTATAAACTCAAGACGTATGTATTTGTACAAATTTCTCCTTTATGTACGGATAGGTATGTATCGCAGTTGGACTTCATGTTTGGTGGGCATCTGGTCATTCTGGTCACAGCTGATGGAAATGAAAAATGAAGTAAAATTTGTTAGTTGTTTGTGAATATATCTGTTCACGTTAATGTAAAATTAGACTTTTATTGATGATTGTGTCATAGTTTGATACTTATTGTAATGAAACAAGGTTAAATTACGAGTTTACAAGCTTGACTAGAATTGGAATGTTGTCAGTATCTCAAATATACAGAATGTATCTAACCCTTCAGGGAGTAGAGATTCTTAGTATGGTTAGACCATCTTGATGTAATTCCTGGCTATTTGATCGAACTGTGTACTCAAAATCTGATACTTTGAGTTCAGTCCCAGCTGGCAACATTAAAAACTGGACTGTTCTTTTCCTGTCTGAATGTTTCCATCATTCTGGTAGTGTCAGCTTAGTGTTTCATAGGTTCTTGTCCACCTCCCCATTTCAAGGCCTTTTTAGTGCATATGGTTTTGTGCAGGCTCAGGTTATCTGTCATTGCTGGAAGGTTTGGATAGAGCACATATGGAACTGTTTGACTGTGTTCCTTCTTGAACAGACACCAGACTCAAAGCGCCATGTTTCGTGACCTTCAGAAAAGGTTATGTCCCTCATGCCTGTAGGCATCATGCGTCATCGCTCAGGCTGGACCAGCAGGTTTACACTGAGTCATGTATGTTTGCATGATATGTCACTGCTTGTTTGGCAAACTTGGAAAACTTCTGATGTGCATTAGCGTTTACATGTCATTGTTTGTTGTGCAAACTTTATGTGGGTCGTCCTGTTTATGTTACTGTTATTTATATGCACTGTTTGTTGTGGGGCAAACAGCATGAAAATAGCTCATGCCTTTTATCATTAAACGTTTATGTTTATTTTTGAGAGCACATACACACGCTTGCACACACCACGCATGCGCACATCGCGTGCACGTATGCATTAACACACACACACACACACACACACACACACACACACACACACACACACACACACACACACACACACACACACACACACACCCACACACATACACACACACACACACACTCTCTCTCTCTCTCTCTGCCTGTCTGTCTGTCTCTCTCTCTCTCTTTCTTTCTTTCTCTCTCTCTCTTTCTCTGTCCTCTGCGTTACAGTTTTTCTTCTTCTTCAGTGTTCAAGCTTCAAATGGTCAGTGTATCCATCTAAGGCATGCTGATTTCAGATGTGTGTATGCACGTTGTTGTGGCCCATATTATACAGTCTGCATATTCGACATAGCGGGGGAGGAAAGAGAGAGAGATTTCCTAAGATATGCAAACATTTCTTTAAAACATACATGTAAACGCACTGGTAATAGAGATAAATTGAAAGAAAGAGGAGATAGGGAAAAAAAATGGAAACGGCGCAAAGAAAGAAAGTAGTATGGAAAAGGAAATTTCTAGCACAATTTCCAGAAGGTGAAAATACCATGTGCACTAAAGGAGCGCCCAGCATTTCCAAGATTCAATGTGGTGAAGATTTTTCCAGTCCCCCAGGTCAACATGTGTGCAGACCTGAGAGCGCCTAAACCCCCTTCGTGTATATCTGGATGGATAATATCAAATAATTTATGCACATCAAAAATCCTGTAAGTCATGTCAGCATCCAACGGCATATGGAAACATGGAAACACTCAGTATGCACGTCCATCAAAGACAGAGTATACAGACTGTGCAGCAAGATACCGCCTGCACAGTTAGAGCAAAACAACCTGCACACATGCAAAGAAAAACAACCAGAACACTTAGAACAAACAAGATAGTAGTAAGTAAATACATACACAATTTGAACTTACTTCTGAGCAGTTTTACGCTCGTACCATTTCCTGAATCAAGGGATGTAGACAGCAGCCCCAGCAGGGGGACCGGGAGACCAGAGGCAAAGATGTGTGAGGGCTGTTATAAATCTGTGTCTGTGTGGACTGATAGAATTCCTGGTCTTCCTGTCCTCCATGACTCACAAATCAAGTTATCCCTGTCATGACTCCTTTCTGTCAAAGAGGAACATTTGTACTCCTTGCTTCCATGTCCTACCTCTGTATTGGTTTTGAAAGCCCTGAGGGTTTTCCTTGGACACTTTGTCTCTTTCTGCTAACGCCTCTTCCATCCCGTTGGCGAAGCAGTTGTGAATAGTCATAAAAAGAAACTATAAACTATAAAAGCAAGTAACCTGTTTGGCTCTCTGAGTTTAATCAATGTAAAAGAATGAATTATGCTGAGTTTAAGTGCAGGTAAAAGTTTCCCCATAACCTCAGGTGCAATAGTGAAATTGTGATTTAGAGAGACTTAAGTCCTTTTGAGGTAAGCATCAGGAGTGTAGTATCTGTCCCCATTTCTTCATTGTTTGACCTTCCTCAGTTCCGAAAAGATCGTGTATCCATTTACCATTTACCCATTTACAGCTGAGTGGGTCAAAGTGATGTGGTCAAACTAGGGCATCAACCTGTTCATCTGTTCATTCATGAACCATAGTCAGTCATACTGAAAGTCAGCTTTTAGGAGTGAGTGTTTTAACTATGCTGTTCCATTCAGATTCTTAGTTCTGTGCAAGTGTTTGTGCTCGTGTTGTTTACAGCCAGCTGACCACTAAGGCCTCAGCAGGGCTAACAACACGTTAAAAAGAACTCCAAATCTAACAGTCCTTTGTAAGCGTTAACATTCTCTGACTGAAAGGATTGAAAGAACATAGTGGGGACTGGAGGGAGAATGAGGTGGATCAAAGCCTTTGTCTTTTGCAGCAGTGTCAAGATTCTGGAACTAAAAGGACAGGGTGATGGAAAGGATGGGTGAGGTGTGAAGGTAAACCAAATCCTTTGTTCTGTGCAGTGTTAAAATTCGCTAGTAAAATGGATTTAGTAGCTGCGGAAAGACACACCAGACTAGAGGCATAGAGATTTGTGCGGACAGATATAGATCTACATCTGTGTCTGTGTGAAGTGACAAAGCACCTTGCCTCACAAACCCTCCATGCCACCTAAATCAAGTTGTCCCAGTCTGTGGTTCCTTTCTATCAAAGGGAAACATTTATTCCGCTAACTCCCACCTCCTACTGTTGTGCCAGCTGGAAGCATGGTGGTTTTCGCTGGACACTTCGGCTCTCCCACCCAACACATGCGTAGCTTTCGTGAATACGTCTGAAAAGGAATGGCCCATGTGGGTATCTGAGCCTCATAAATATCGGTGAAAGTCAAGTAGCAAGGGAAGAGAGCGAGCACCGTTGTGAAGGCAATGAAGTCTCAATCACCTCATTTCCATTTAGCAAAAGGCTGTGGGGGTTGACCTTACCATTATACTAGGGATGGATATTTGCCACAGATAGCTCCTGTGTATGTGGCCCCCTGATGGACCCAAGACCGTACAAATTTGTATTGGTGTGGTAGGCAAATGAAATTATAGATAAGTAAGTAAATAAGTAAATGAATAGATCATCGTCGTCATCATCATATCATCATCATCATCATCACGTGCCTTGCTGCATGGTGTTGTCCATCACAACTCTCCATACGAATCTACTTTTATCAATGCAAGATATATCCCACCCTTTCTGTCCTCACTTACTCCGCAGAAGCGTCCAATATTTTCTCCCTGGGTCTACCAGGTGCTCTTTTCCCCTCCAGTTTTCCTGTTGTGACTAAGTGCTCAAATTCATCTTGTCTCATAAAATGTCTTTAGATATTGCTTGTCTTTTCCGTGTCTTTTTCGTTAATGTTCTTTTTGTGTTTGCCTCTTTCAAGACTTCTCATTTGTTTTCTTTGCTGTCACTGGAACTCTTAACATACTTCTTAGAAACAAATTTCAGCTGCTTCAATGTTGTTCTGACTTTGAATGTTGACTGTCCATGCTTAGCATCCGTACACCAGTATTGGTTCTATGTAACACTGATGAACTCTTTTCCTGATGTTGATTGATAGACATTTGTTGGTAAGAACGGTTTTCGTTTTCTTGATTGCCGTTTAAGCGTTGTCATTTCTGCTGGATATTACTCATGTGCATTTGCCGTCTAGTGAGATGACTGTTCCCAGATACTTAAACTTATTAACTTGTCTCAGTTTTGTGCCATTTGATGTTATTTTACATGAGGGGATTTCTTGTTGTTGTTGTTGTTGTTGTTTTTTGTTGTTGTTTTTTTACTACTGATTACCATGACTTCAGTCTTTTTGCTATTTATTTTAAGCCCTTTATTTCTGCTTTCTATTTCTATTATATTCACAAGCTTTTGTAGGTCTTTTTCGTTTTCTGCAATTAGAACAGTTTCATCTGCACAACGACGATTGCTCATCATTTTCCCTCCAACTTTTAACCCAGGGCATTCTTCTAGGTTTCTCATGATGGTTTCGCTGTAAAGTGAAAACAAATTTGGTGACAAAACATATCCCTGCCTAACCCTTTTTTTGTTGTTGTTGTTGATATTTTGGAAAGATCATATATCATTTCTATTCTCATTGCTGCTGTTTGTTCCCTATGCATGTACCCTACTATTATTTTTTTTTTTTTTATTGAGCTTTTCCAGTAAATGAATTGAAAGGTATATCAGTAAAATTAAGTAAATTGCTAATTGAATAATTAAATGCGTAAACAGACTAATAAATCAATAAATAAACGAATAAGGTTATTCAAAACGAAGATATAGATAATTGTTATGGCTTGACTATTTTATTCAGATATTTTGTATGGTTTGACTATTTTTCTCATTCTTCCCCATCGCCTACGGGTCTTACCATTATGCTCTCCATCAGCTCTCCAGCAGACCATCACACTCCATCACAATTTCAGCGTCAGATAAGAGCTATGGACGACAAGATGCCCGGAGGCTGCACAGGAGGAGAATGCATACTACTGACAGTTTACTGTGGTAGTCTTCTGTTGTGCCTGCGTTTGGTTCAGCCAGTGCGTAATTATATACTTACACTGCAGCTGGCTTGTGATGGAAAAGGATCCAAACCAACCATGGCAGCAGCAGCAGCAGCACAACAACAACAACAACAATGGCAGCAGCAGTAGCAGCAGCAGCAGCAGCAAAACAACAACAACAACAACAAAACGTCTTAAGCCGGCCGATAAACCCTACACGCTGGTAAAGTCTTGCGGTTCTACTCAGCTTACAAACAGAGACAGAAAACTAGGAATTATGTCTTGTAGTCAGGACAGTGATTGTTTTGTCAGGCAGCCAGACAGAAAGTGTGCCAGCAGTGGCAAGGACTAAACCACAGGAACTGAACTTTACAGCCGCTAGAAGCATGGAATAAACCCCATGGGCAACTTTCCCATTAATCTTCCCGTACAAAGATGGAGCAATCGTCATAATCCCACTGAGTAAACGTCTTTATGTGGGAAATTACTATCA
>CM060307.1:26121411-26178911 GCA_030674185.1 Monoplex corrugatus
GCCTGACAATGTCAACCCAGTGTTTCATAAGGCCTTATAGTGTCAGCCCAGTGTTTCATAATAAGGCCTGATAGTGTCAACCCAGTGTTTCACAAGGCCTGATATTGTCAGCCCAGTGTTTCATAGGGCCTGATAGTGTCGCCCCAGTGTTTCATAATCAGGCCTGATAGTGTCAACCCGGTGTTTCATAAGGCCTTATAGTGTCAGCCTGGTGTTTCATAAGGCCTTATAGTGTCAGCCTGGTGTTTCATAAGGCCTTATAGTGTCAGCCCGGTGTTTCATAAGGTCTGATAGTGTCAGCCCAGTGTTTCGTAAGGCCTGACTGTCAGCCCAGTGTTTCGTAGGGCCTGATAGTGTTAGCCCAGTGTTTCGTAATAAGGCCTGATAGTGTCAGCCCAGTGTTTCATAGGGCCTGATAGTGTCAGCCCAGTGTTTCGTAATAAGGCCTGATAGTGTCAGCCCAGTGTTTCGTAGGGCCGGATAGTGTCAGCCTAGTGTTTCATAGGGCCTGATAGTGTCAGCCCGGTGTTTCATAAGGCCTGATAGTATCAGCCCAGTGTTTCATAGGGCCTGATAGTGTCAGCCCAGTGTTTCGTAATAAGGCCTGATAGTGTCAGCCCGGTGTTTCATAAGGCCTTATAGTGTCAGCCTGGTGTTTCATAAGGCCTTATAGTGTCAGCCTGGTGTTTCATAAGGCCTTATAGTGTCAGCCTGGTGTTTCATAAGGCCTTATAGTGTCAGCCTGGTGTTTCATAAGGCCTTATAGTGTCAGCCTGGTGTTTTATAAGGCCTTATAGTGTCAGCCGGTGTTTCATAAGGCCTTATAGTGTCAGCCGGTGTTTCGTAAGGCCTGACTGTCAGCCCAGTGTTTCGTAGGGCCTGATAGTGTCAGCCCGGTGTTTCGTAGGGCCTGATAGTGTAGCCCAGTGTTTCGTATAAGGCCTGATAGTGTCAGCCCGTGTTTCATAGGGCCTGATAGTGTAGCCCAGTGTTTCGTAATAAGGCCTGATAGTGTCAGCCCAGTGTTTCATAGGGCCTGATAGTGTCAGCCCAGTGTTTCGTAATAAGGCCTGATAGTGTCAACCCAGTGTTTCGTAGGGCCGGATAGTGTCAGCCTAGTGTTTCATAGGCCTGATAGTGTCAGCCCGGTTTCATAAGGGCCTGATAGTGTCAGCTCAGTGTTTCGTAGGGCCGATAGTGTCAGCCAGTGTTTCATAGGGCCTGATAGTGTCAGCCCGGTGTTTCATAAGGCCTGATAGTGTCAGCTCAGTGTTTCGTAGGCGGATAGTGTCAGCCTAGTGTTTCATAGGGCCTGATAGTGTCAGCCCGGTGTTTCATAAGGCCTGATAGTGTCAGCTCAGTGTTTCATAAGGCCTGATAGTGTCAGCCCGGTGTTTCATAGGGCCTGATAGTGTCAGCTCAGTATTTCATAGATCCTGATAGTGTCAGCCCGGTGTTTCATAGGGCCTGATAGTGTCAGCTCAGTATTTCATAGGGCCTGTCTTTTCCATTTCTTACAAGACCTTTCACTGGGTTTTGAGTAGGCTCAAGGAGTCTGTCAAATGGCAGATTGGTTAATGCGGTATTGATTTGTCTGAGTGCGGTGATTGAAGTGGGCATGGCTTTGTGTGAGTGCGGTAGTTGAAGCGGGTATGGATTTGTCCGAGTACGGTGATTCCCTCTTGACTATATTCTTAAATTTCTTCATCCTAGCTCTACACCTTGCATGAAAGCACGTCATCACAACACACTTGTGATACGAGGGACAAATCCGGTGTCGATGTGGATTTTTTTTTCGTGTACTAAATGCGTGCTGCAAGAACACCTTTTTATGATCACATCGACAAGACTACCTCCCAGGGCCACCTGTCACGATCAAAATGGAGGAGAAAGAAAAAATCCCTGTCCCAAACTTGGGTTAAATCTGGAACATTTTGCGTCCTGGGTTTTAAGTGCAACACCAACGCTCCATTTGACACCTCCACTGCAGTTTTGAGAGCCAGCAGTCTGTTTTCGGGTTCAGTCTAATGCAGATGCCTAGGAGTTTGTAGTTTGCTTAAGACGAATTCATAGCACTCGAACAATTCCACATGTGCTCTGTCCCGATCTGCCAGCAGTTATCTTGGCATGCACAAAACCCTGTGCGCTGGCAAGGTCGTGAAATGGTGGGGGCGGGAGAGGAATCTATGAAGCACTAAGCTGACACCATCAGAATGATGAAAGCCTTTATATGGGCAGCGAACAGACCAGATTTTAATGTTGCGAGCTGGGATTGAACTTGCGATATCAGATCTTGAGTCCACGGCTTCATCAAAAGAACCAACAAGCCTGTGACACAAGATGCCTGAAGGGACGTAAACAGAAAGGAGATTATTGATGTGGTTTGAGTGTATTTTTTTTACGCTGCATGCCTGTGCACTGATGTGCTTGGTGTTATTGTCAGCGGCTTCCATTTGGACGATAGCATCTGCTTCCATTGTGGGTCTGTCCTCTCCTTGCTGTTTGCTGGTTTGTTTGTGTGTGTTTTCCGGGGTGGTGGGGTGGGGGTGGGGGGGGGGGTGTTAGGTGTTAAGGGTGACGTTGTCCTTCTGTTGAGGCTTCAGCCTTTAATCTTCCATTTTACGAAATTAAGGTTTATTTCTTTTAGTTGGGTCTGGCATGATTAATTTATTTCTTTTTTCATTTGCTGTGGCTGTGATGTTAATGCTGTTGTCCCTGTCGATAGGCGCCATTTGGATAATGGCATCTGGTGTTACATGGTCTCCATTTTCTGTTTGCTCTGAGGCTTTACTTCACAAAGATCGGTTCCCTTTTATATGAGAGATCTGTCATCAACATGTTTCCTGGCTTGTTTAGGCGGGTGAATCATCGATGTTTAACTGATTTTCGGTTTTACTATTACTGTTTTATTTTTTCATAGGTGGCGTTGTAGCTCAGACTCAGTCACGTGCTGGAGACCCCATTCCTTGATGAAACATCACTGTCAGCACCTGCTGGGCGGGCCACAGTCAGCACATCACAGTGATTGTCTTTTTGTAGACACAGTGTTTTGTGTCTCTGTAATCAAACAGCTCTTATTCTACATATATCAGGTATGACAGAAATTGTCACCCTCACAACCTGCATTTTCTTGTTGCCACAGGTGTCACGCAACTGTACGTAAAACGCTAACCACAGACATCCCACCTCTGTATTGCATAACCGCCATCTGGACATAATCATCACCCGGAGTAGACATACCGCTTGTGACCAGAGTCCAGTGAATCACTGTAAGTTGTGCAAAACTATTGGCGTGTGTCTGTAATGTGTGTGTGCGTGTGGTACATGTCTGTCTGTCTCTTGTCTCCATTTCCTTCCAGTTCGTGAAGTAAAGAAAAGAAACTCTCCATCGTCTTCTTTATCGGACTTTTGTTCTTTCTGTTATCCACTCCACATGGTCTTAGGGTACATCCACCTGTTTCCACAGGCCTCATCTTTCATGTCTGACTACACCTGTGCAGCAGACATTGAACATTAAACAGACCTAGAAATCAATCACAAATTGACCAGCACTTTCTATGGGGAAGACCCACACTTGATTTATTGTTGTTTCCTGAAGACACATCAAAGTTCGGAAGCCGTTTGAATTCAAATCTCTGTGTGGATCACATTTGTCAGAGAGTATGATCTCAATCGACAGGTTTGTCATTATTTTAGCTAAACATGTCAATGCATGCGTTAATTAGAAACATGAAATCTGAGTCGAACGAAATGAGAGAGAGAACTGTGGAATATTATGGCACATCTGACAGGTTCAACATCCTATAGAAAAATAGCACGTAAAGAGAAACTAAGACACTCAGCTTCAACACACACTCACGAGAGAGAGAGACAGACAGACACAGACAGACAGAGAGAGAGACGACAGACAGAGAGAGAAGAAGAGAGAGATGTCTGATTTATCGTGAATTGTTTCATTTAGAACACTTCTAGTTCCTGTTCTGCGTTTCAATTTTTTATATGACTGCTGCTCTCTCTCCCTTGTCAGAGCCTGCTACTTCACATGAACAAAGTGCAAGGACGTGAAGGAGACAGCTGGTGGCTGGAACTTAAACAGAAAGCAACTGTCACTTGTGACAGCTCACAGAACTGAAGCCCTCTCCACTAGTATTTCTGTGAAATAGGACATGAAATAATCATAGCCTAAACCTCCATTCGCGGACACATGGTGTATGCATGCACATATGAATTTGCACATACGCACACACACCCACAAACACGCATACACATATACACACATATATGTGTGTGCATCATACGCACATACACACACACGCATAAACGCACACATGTGTGCACAAACTCATACAGTAACACACACATGCATGTATACATGTACACTTTCATAGATGAATTTAATCGTTTGATAGTTCTTAACTCTTAGTTCTTTTATCCATTCTGCAGCTATAGAACTTTTCATACGAGACAGACACACACACACACACACACACACACACACACACACACACACACACACACACACACACACACACACACACACACACACACACAACACACACACACACACACACACACACACACACACACACACACACACACACACACACACACACACACACACACACACACACACACACACCACACAGATTCATGCCGTCATAAATCATCTTTTCTTTATGAAAATAAAATACAGCAGAAGGGACTGGGTCTTTTTATTATCGACAAACAGCACATTGTGAGCGAGGGAGAAGAAATCCCACCTGTTTTGTGAGCGTGAAAAACAACAGTGTTGTCAGAAAATGTCATAGCCATTGGAGTATGCCAATATCTGACTTATTACTGTCGGAGAGTTTCGACTTGCACAAAGAGCGAAAACCACCAACAGGCATTGATTGCTTTTGGTTGCTGACGTGAGTAATTCACGACCTAGTTCTTGCAGTTGGCAGTTTTGTTTTCCCCTGCCCCCGAGGTTCAGGAGAGACGAGGAGAGGTAAAGAGAGAAGAAAAAAGAGATTTGTAATGGTTTAGATGGACACAATGCACATATGAGTGAGTGTGTATTGAAATTGTTACATCGGGCCAAAGATTGATAGAAAACCATACAGGCAGAAACAGAGAAATGTCATTTGAAGGGAAATAAGTAAAGAACTACAAAAGAAGAATGTGATAGTGGTGGTGAAACTTTTCTTTCAGTGACAAAGTTATTTGAACGTTGGCTATCTCACGTTACTTAGAACAGCTTTTATTGAAACAGCAGAAATGGCAGACGAGCCAGTGAGTAAATCAGAAATCGTAAAGAAATAGAAGGAAGAAAAGAAGAATAAAACTCAGAAAAGAAGAAAGAATGAAAGAAACGAAAAACATAATAAACAGAAGAGGTAAGCGTGGATAAAGAAAAAGATGAAGAGGGAGATTTGACAGTAAAATCAGGAACCATACCAGGCTGAATTCAATAATGAGCTGTTTTATTCATGAAGGAAGGAATCGTGATTGAAATAAATCACCTTTTCTGGCCACAATGAACTGCAGTCATTGGCCACAGACATTTATAGGATAATACCACAGACATCCATCATTCATACTGGTCATGCAGTCAGCAGAAATAATGGATTCTAACCTGGCCTGCAGAAAACTGTTTGGGTAGAGTGAGGGAATGAAAGCATTAAGAATGCCGAATTTTAAGACCCTCACCCCCCCTCTCCCCCTCCATTTAAAATCTGTTGAAGGTAGAATGGATGACTATAAACGTTGACTGGCGTCAAGTTCTTCTGCGATTGCAATCAGAATTGTCATTCTTATGAAAGTTGCAGTGTTACAATCTTCATTCTTTTGTTCCTCATTATACTCTCACACTTTGTTTAAGCTACAAAACGTAATTCACAAGTTGAGTATTTACATGAACAAGATTTATCTGTTTTACATTTTCTTCTTCAAATCTGTAGAATTCTACACAAGACAAAACATTTACTATATATTTACTGTATTTCACCAATCTTTGTGGGTGGGAATTTTTTTATTGATGCATCACACTTTCACCAACATCTTTACAAGTTTAAAAAAATTACGAATTTTTCTTTAACGTACATTAACTGGTTTTTTTTCTTAAACTTCTTTTTTTTTTTTAAATGTACAATGTCATTTACAGTATAACAGAGAATTCATTTCAATCCAAGAGAAGATTTTAAAATTTCCAAGTGAAGAAATAAAGCAATACAAACTGAAACAGATGAAGGGGCAAAGTATAGAGCAACTTTTCAGTTACAGTATTATTATAGCCAGCTGAAGTCGTTAGAATGAAGCATACACAGTAAATAGAGAAACCTTACCTTACCATTGCTACTGATAAATTCGACATGACATTAAAAAAAAGGTTATAATTGGTAATTTACAATGGAAGAATCAATAATTGCTGAATCTGTTTGAAATTCTATAGTTTCCCTTGATTTTTGATGATACTCTTCGATTTGTACCTGTGGTTTAGAATTGCCAAAATTGATGACACCGCCATTAAAATGTTCAGTGCTATCTTTATGTTCCCTACATAAATTACATATATTATCATTCACAATGTTCATTTCTTGGAAAACAACGCTTGTTGCAAAGGTTCTGTGTGCAATCAGAACTTTAAACCATTTTGAGCTACGCGTTCTTAAATTTTGTGCATTTAGCAAAAGACGATTGTCCATACAATTACTTGTACGGTTAAGTTTTTCATTTTTCATTCTCTTTTGAACAACGTTTGAAGTACTGACTTTGGATATCAAGATATCATGATAAAGATATTTACTGATTTTTGTCAGGTCAAACTTTGAGGCAAGTGTCCAAAAACATGAAGCAAACAGAGTTTGAGAATGCGCGTAACATTTTTATTCTCTGTCATTCGTTAAATCTAAATGCAGTAAGATTCTGAAATATCCTTTACGTACAACATTCTGCTGGCCGCTGGTGGTGTGGAATTCTGTGTGAATATGTGCTGTTGTTATATAATGGCGTGTGTATTATATTCTTTATGTTGTTCATTTAAAGCAAGGGAGTTTGATATACTTTGAAGAGAAAGGGGTGACCTGATTATCTGGTTATATGCTTTAAAGAAGGGGTGCAAGACGGTGTAACCACATTGTCAGCCCCGCCTGTCAGCTGTCAACAACAAAGAGAAACACCACGTTGCAGAGTCACTTGCAGATTCGTGCATCATATTTATTCCCTGATCTGTAATGTGATGCTCATGATCTTTTGGCTCTGCGCAAATGTGACCGATTTTAATTTTGCTGAGCAAAGCTTATCATAGTCCCACACCAGCCTACACCTGTTTACATTGATTGCATTGATTGCATACACACACACACACGCTGTCCTTACTATGAACAGTGAAGGTGAAAATGAATCTGTCTGACTCATATCAGACCATAATGAACGTCTTACGTTATGAAAATAGCATTCCTTTGCAACACAAACAAATAAGATATAATGTAATACAGCACGTTGCTGTGCAGTGGAATACAGAACAAGAGTACGCAATAAAAGATGGGACAGTCAGTGCAATAATCTGCAACACGCAGCAATAAGTGCAATGGAATACAATACACATTACAGGAAAAGAATGTGGAAAAGGATTGATTACCTAGGGCTTGTGGCTGCTGAGAGCGTCTAGAGACGAAGATGTGCCAGGAAGCATTTTCTGGTTTTTCTTTTGTAAATTCTGTAGGAAATGTTACTGCCTTTCGGTGGGTATAGTCCATTTCTTGTAGTTCACATAGACGTCAACCTTTTTTCCGAACAATGAATTCTACAACTACCTCTTTCCCTCAGTTGTTGTTGTTGTTGTTGTTGTTGTTTGTATATTGAAAGGTAGTCTTTGTTGATTGCCTCCGTATGTCTGGTTCGTGAGTGCACTTTGATTTGAATTGTCAAGATTTGGTGCCATGGAGTCCACCAAGAAGTTAACACTAACGGTAAAAGTAAATAAATACTAGCGATAAGTAAACGTGTGGATCTGACTCCGAAATTGTTCTCGATGGAGTTGACCTAATAACGTTAGCACTTGATGGTGAGAGAATATGTGGATCTGACTCCAATACTGACGTAAACACAGTTGACCTGACAAATTTGCACGTGGCGATGAGTACACTTCTGGATCTGACTGTCACAGAACTGAGCCAACAAGTTATCTCTTGCCGAGCATAAGTGTGTCCTGTGGCAATGGAGATGACAGCGTGAATGAATTTCAGCAAATGGGGACTGGAGGAGATGGCAGACTATGGGATTGAGGATTGCATACTTTGGGAGAAAGGAAACACATGCCAATGTCTGTTATTTTCCCAGGAGGTGGGGATGTACATAGTTGTGTCCTGAAGATGGCGATGTCAGTGTCCGAGGAGACTGGATGGGGTGGTGGTGGTGGTGGGGGCAGTGACGGTAAGGGGTTGAGTGAGGGGGGCACTATACTGTGGATGCAGTGTCTGTTCTGGGCTAAGATCCATATGATGCTTTACAGTAGTGTAATGTTTCAGCTATTTCCCCTTCTTGTTGAATGTATGTGTGTCTGAGAGAGCGAGGAGAGACAGACAGACAGACAGACAGACAGTGTCGGAGACGGAGAGAGACAGAGAGAGGAAAGAGAGAGAGACACATTCACAGAGAGGAAGAGAATGAGAGAGGAAGAGAGAGAGAGAGAGAGAGAGAGAGAGAGAGAGAGAGAGAGAGAGAGAAAGGAGAGAGAGAGAGAGGTACACTGCCAGTTATCAAAGCCTGGCTGCCCTCCTCTGCCATCATGGCCACGTCATCACATATTGATGGCTAGCTGTTTGCTGTTAGGGGGTCAGGATGGAAGGACTTGGATCAAAACCTCAGGACCATCTGCTGCCTGTTTTTTAATCTCCTCCTTAAAAATTGGCTTGAATCGTAAGTGGTGGATATGTTTTTCGTGAGTGTGTGTGTGTGTGTGTGTGTGTTGTGTGTGTGTGTGTGTGTGTGTGTGTGTGTGTGTGTGTGTGTGTGTGTGTACGTGCGTGAGTGGTGACGTGTCGTGAGTGTGGTGTTGTGTGTGTGTGTGTGTTGTGTGTGTGTGCGGGCATGTGTGTGGGTGGGGTGTGTGGGCGGGCGTCGGTGTGTGTTGTGTGGGTGTGTGTGTGTGTGTGTGTTGTGTGTGTGTGTGTGTGTGTGTGTGTGTGTGTGTGTGTGTGTGTGTGTGTGTGTGTGTGTTCTCATTAGAAATCCTGTCAGAGATTAATTAACGATGGCCACATTCGTGTTGTTAGTTCACATGTTCCTTCACGGCGTAGACAAATTCAGAAAGGTTATAACGAATATAAACACTGCAGTGGAGGGGTAAGGGACAAGTCTCCCTCCAATTCTGTGATCAAAGTGGTATCATTTGATTCCTAAGTGGGGCACTGTGATGATTTGATGACTACTCCGTTTTATCTTCTTGCTGCAATCATCAAGAAATTGGTCCATTCTCAAAGGTCACATGCACAGTTAATGGAATTGTCCAAAAGGTGCAAAAGGAGATTGCTGACGTATCGTCAGTAGACGTTTTTAGATACCTTGCATGTCTTTGCACCGGTGTGCTTGATGTTATTATCAGCAGCTTTCATTAGGGCGATGGCATCTGCTTCCAATTTGCGCATGTCTTCTTTTCTCTCTTTCTGCTGTTTTCTTTATTTATTTGTGTGTTTGTGATTATTTTCAGGTTTAGGTCTTGGGGGTGTTGTCATCCCACTGGGCTTCAGCCTCATTTGTGCGCCTGTCCTCTTTTCCCTTTCTGATGTTTTTTCTTCTTCTTTGCTTATCTGTGTGTTTGATTATTTTCAGGTTTCGGGTGTTGTTAGCCCGTTGGGCTTCAGCCTTTAACCCTTTGACTCCGGCACCCTGTCCACCAACTGCAAAAACTTAACTCTTTGACTCCTTCACCGTATACACCAGCTTCCTGGAAAAAGCTGGTGGATAGGGTGAGAGAGTCAAAGGGATAAGTTTTTGCATTGCTAGCGTGGTTGACAATGCAGGATGCTGGTGGACAGGGTGCAGGAATCAGAGGGTTAATCTTCCTTTTTACCAAAGGGAGAATGTTTCTCTTCGTTTGCTCTGGCCTGATGATGATTTCTGTTTTGCTTACTCTGGCTGAATCTACTTGATGTTTGCCCTGTCGATAGGCTCCATTTGGATAATCACATTTGTTGTTATTGGTTTTCTGTGTTCGTGTTTCACATGGAGGCGTCAGAGCATTGGATGAATCCAGATATTTATTACAGTTCTTGTCTTTATATGTTATTATCTCATGTGTTTTCATGTTTGTTTGGGGGATAGGCGAGTGGTTGCTTTTAGCTTTTGACGGCAGTTGAGATGGATATTTCTGCACATCATTCACTGAAGACCCAGTCCTCCGTGGAGCAACACTATCAGTACCTGACAGGCCACGGATGACACACCGTAAGAATTGTCTCGGTTTAAACTTAGTACTTAGCGTTTTTGTTCTCCAGTATGTTTAAAACACTGCATATATCAGATGCAAATGAATCTTCAGCTTGACTTCAATCCGCTCTTTTCTGTTGCCCCCAAATGTTATGCCACTGTATGTGATACGCTCTTTACAGACCATCGGTAATCAATGTCTGTTGAAACCTGTAGTTTGTGTGGACATGAAAAATTCTCTCCACAGATGTGTGTGTGTGTGTGTGTGTGTGTGTGTGTGTGTGTGTGTGTGTGTGTGTGTGTGTGTGTGTGTGTGTGTGTGTGTGTGTGTGTGTGTGTGTGTGCTTGCGTGTTCTGACATACAGAAGTCGGTATTTTTTTTATATTTATTTTTATAATTTCTTTGTCACTGTATGTGTTGTGGTTTATCTGGTTTTTTTATGCTTATATTGTATGTCTGGGATAGCAAAGAGTAGCTGTAAGACAGGTCCAGTGGCACATTATGTTGATAGCCTTGGGTAATTAAATGTTTTGAAGGTTTGAAAGTTGTGTTCAGCGCTTTATTTCCTTGTCTGTTTTCACCGCCCCTATCTTCATCTCAGATTATCTGTGCAATGGCCATGGGTACTGAGATAAATCTCAGAATAAATGACAAACTGACCAGGAGCTTTTATTAAACAGCTCCACACCCAGTCTGCAGCATTTTCCTAATCACGGCATTTTATTTTACATACTTTTCTTTATTGTCACAACGAATTTAGCACATAAAAATCTGGCTGTCCTCCCAGGAACAGAAGATTGCCACAGTGCAATGCCACGAATTTTTTTCTTTTTCTGTATGCACTTGTTTCTTTTGTCTGTGGAAGTGGATTTTGCTACAAAATTTTACCATGGCATGGGACTTTTAACTTTCGCTGCAGCCAGGCCCTTGGTTTATCATGTCATCTGAAAAACTAGCACCCAGACCACCAGTTAAAGTGTAGTGGAAGGGAATAAAGATCCGTGTCTGATTCATGATCTAAACCAGGGTTTAGGCAGATACTTTAAAACCACAAGGCCACGTAATTCTCATAGCATTTGCTGTTGAAAAAGGAAATCGTAATATGGCTTTCAGATTTCAGACACGATAGAATGGGTAGGAGAGAAAATAACAATTATGATTTGCTTACAGTTATGGCAAAATTTTTTTTTTTTTTTTAAATGGCCGTACTTGTGATTGGTTCTTTTCTACAGACAGCACTGTGGAGTGAGAGAGACACGAGAACAGAGAGCATAATTGTAGTGTCCTCTTCGTGGCCATCTTAGAGATACTGGCCAATAGGCAATTTTGTGTCTTTCTACAGAAATTGTCCCAACGAGAACACTGCTCCCTTGTTCCCCTTCATATCCTTCTTCCATCAGAAACAGTACAGAACAAAATGAAAGAATAAAAAAAAAAAAGAAAATAACAAAGCAAAGAAAGGAAAGGAAACCAGTCATCATCGGCCTTGCGTACTTTTAATTTTGAGCTAGCTCCAAGGTTTGCTTTGTTGCGGTGTTTGTTCTGCCTTTCAGACTTGTGTATGACCTCTCTCTCTCTCTCTCTCTCTCTCTCTCTCTCTCTCTCTCTCTCTCTCTCTCTCTCTCTCTCTCTCTGTCTCGCTCTGTTTGTCTTTCTGTCTCTCTGTTTCTCTCTCTCTCGTTCTGTATGTCTGTCTGTCTGTTTCTCTCTCTCTCTCTCTTTTTTTTCTCTCTCTCTGAATGTCTGTCTTTCTGTCTGTTTCTCTCGCATTCTCTGTCTGTCTGTCTCTCGCTCTGTCTGTCTGTCTTCTCTCTTTCTCTCCTTCTCTCTCTGTCTCTCTGTATGTCCGTCTTTCTGTCTGTCTCTCTCTCTCTCTCTGTCTGTCTCTCTATCTCACTCTCTGTCTCTCTCTGTCTCTGTCTGTCTTCTTCTGTCTCTCTCCTCTCTCTCCTCTCTCTCTCTCTCTCTTTTCTCCTCCTCCTCCTCCGCCTTCCGTGTTTGTACTTAATGCTTTCGTTACTTTATCCTTTTCTTTTGTTTCTGTGTTTGTAATTTAGATCGTTTTACGTGTGTGTGTGTGTGTGTGTGTGTGTGTGTGTGTGTGTTTGTGTGTGTGTGTGTGTGTGTGTGTGTGTGTTGTGTGTGTGTGTTGTGTGTGTGTGTGTGGTTTATTTATAATTCATTTGTAGGCAGTTTTGTTTTGTATTTTTCTTCTTTATAGTTCGTTTTTATCTTTTTAATCTAATTAATATATTTCATTTGAACATTATTTTCTTTAATATTTTGCTTATGTTATCTGTGTAGAATAGGAAGGACTAGGTCTAAGACAAGTCCGGTAGACTATACTTGTGCAATGAAGTGTTTTAGAGTTTGAAGTCGTCTGTATGTCTGTCTCTCTTTCTATAGTCTGAATGTCTCGTATATCACAAAAACATACGGCAGAAAAGGGAAGAGGACATAAATAAAATGTGAAGTGTTGATTGGAACATAGGAAACGACCGCTTGTTACATACTATCTGTAAATAGCGTTTGTGAAATGGGATACGAGATAATCATAACTAAAACCCATATACAAACACATACATCATGCATGCACATGGACGTACGCACGCACGTACACACACACACGCATGCACACACACACACATACACACTCATACACACTCACACACACAACACACACTCACACACACAACACACGCTCACACACACAACACACACACACACACACACACACACACACACACACACACACACACACATACACACACAGAGAGAGGAGAGAGAGAGGGGAGAGAGAGAGAGAGAGAGAGACTTGACACTGGTATTCTTTTTGTCTTTTTAACAACAAAGTGTGTTAGAGAGAGAGAGAGGAGCGAGAGAGAGAGAGAGAGAGAGAGAGAGAGAGAGAGAGAGAGAGAGAGAGAGAGAGAGAGAGAGAGAGAGAGAGAGAGTCGATACCCCCTACGAATCACTGCTTCATTTTAAATAGGAAAACAGAAGGGAAGAAGTCTTTACATTATCGACAGATAGTGTGTGTTCGGGAGAAAACAGAACACCTGCTTTGTGAGCTTGAACAACAACGGTGTTGTCAGAAAATGTCACAGCTATTGGAGTGTGCCAACATCTGACTTATTACTGTCGGAGGTTTTTGACTTGCGCAAACGGCAAAAACCACCAACAGGCATTGATTGCCTTGGTTGATGACGTGAGTTATTCGCGACCTAGTTCGTGCCGTTGGCAGTTTTATTTTCCCCTTTCGCCCCATGTTTGGGAGGTGGGGTGTGTGAGTTGCCAGTTTGAAAGCTAACAGTTTCCTGTTTTCTGTCACTCCTTCTTTGTTTCTGCCTGCTGCTGCTGCTTTGCTTTTTGTCATTTTTTTCTATGATTTTTGCCTTGCTGGTCTATTCACCTGTATATGTTATATAAATTCTTGCGTTCGTTTTTAAGATTGATAATTGGACATATGTATTAAGTGCATTTTGGCTCTAAGGAAATATGATGTGTAGAAGTAATTGTAATTTAGGCCCGTTTGTATGTGTTTTAGTGTCCTTTGTTATGTTTAAGTGTGTATTCATTTTTTTAACCTTTGGTGATGAATTGGACGCAGTGGTCAAAGCTAGGGACATATCCTTAGAGTATGTGCGCGAATGCGTTGGTTTTCTTTTCCAGTTTTGTTTCCCAGTGAGATATTGTGTATGTTTTGAGATGGTTATAACCCTTGTATGGCTCTGAGCAGTCGGCTGAGCTTTATACAGAAATGACAATTAGAATTTTTGTTGTTGCTTTGGTTTTACCATGTGACATTTTGGGATACTGTGTTTGTGGAAGGTGTGCCGTTGCTTTGCAGTGCTACCTGTTTCTTCTGCTTCTTTTTATTTATGCGTGTATTCCTGTTTATTTCTGGAAGTGGACTTTTTTTTTTCAAATTTGATTTTGCCTTGGACAGTCCTTTTTGTTGCCATGGGATCTTTAATGTGTGCTGATATATGCTGCAGTCAGGGCCACTGTTTTGTTTTTGTTTTTGTTTTTGTCTTCTGAAAGATTAGAACCTAGACCACCATTTGGTCTGCTGGAAGGGGAAGAAACCACTGTTTGATCCGTGATTTGACCTGTATTTTTAGCATCAAAGGCAGGTGCTAGACCAATAGGCCACACACTCCACTATTTGTTCGTGCATGTGTGTGTGTGTGTGTGTGTATGTGTGTGTGTCTGTGTGTCTGTGTCTGTGTGTGTGGTGTGTGTCAGTCTGTCTGTGTGCGCGCGCACGTGCGTCTATTCACATGTGCACGATGTGTGTAAGTGGATGGGGCATAGATAGAGACGGAGAACGATTGACAGATAGACATGAGCACATTGGCCATATTAGAACGCTCCTATATTCCTTTGCTTATTTGAATGTAGTAAGAAGAAAAAGCAGCAGTAACTTCTCCAGAAAGAATTTAAGAGTCAAAGATGCAGATAAAAAAAAAAGAGAAAAAGAAAAATTGACAACAAGATAAGAAGAAGAAGAAGAAGATGTAAGAAAAGGAAACCATCTAGACTGTGAACAGATGTAATGATGAACTGTTTTATTCATGAAGGAGTTGTGATTGCAGTGGATCACCCTCAGCTGGCCCCAATACAGCACAGACATTGGGCACTGACGTTTATGGGATAATGCCCTAGATCTACCATCAGTCATGTGGCCGTTCAGTCAGTAGAAACTGTGGAAATTACTAACCCCTTTCATCCCTTCACCTTGTCCTCCGCATTCCTGAAGGAAGCTAGTGGAAGGTAGAGTAAGGGAATGGAAGGGTTAATTTGCATTTTGGAAAGATGGTGGATAGCGTTAGGGAGTGAAAAGGTTAAAGAGACGCTGCCATCCCAAAGCCAGAGAAGGCGGGGTTGGTGAGGACATAAATTAACTGGCTCAAAGTTCGTCTGTTATTGTAGCCAAATCATTCCTGTTAGAATGCTGACCATTCCTGTTTTTACCTACACACACACACACACACATACACACACACACACAAACACACACACACACACACGCACGCACGCACGCACACACGCACACACACACACGCGCACGTTTTAACTTTACAACACGTTCACTCTTAGAATAGTTATAAGAACATGTTGCATTGTCTTCTTCAAATCCTTGGAAATTATACAAAAGAACACGAATTTTTCATACATCTGTACAGCTTTTCCTCCTCCAAGTCTTTGGAAATCGACTGAAGAAAACACACTTTCTGTATAAACATGCATTAAGTTCAAGCCTTTGAAAACCACACTTGCAGAAAACTGAACGTTACTTATTGATACATCACATCTTTTCTAAGATCTTTGAAAGCATAAGGCAGATAATAATAAGAAGAATAAATCATATTTATATTGCGCTATTCGCCCACACAAAGGTAAGGACTCACTGCGCTTTACATTAATTAGTTCATACACACACATACACATCATCATCATCATCAGTCCCGTAGTCTGGTTGACCGTTGGGGCACCATTGAAGATTTTGCAACCAACTTCCTCCACTCCTCACGGTCCTCAGCTTTCCGCAGAATGATATTCCATTCAAGGCCAGTCCACTCTCTGATATTGTCTTCCCATCTTTTTCTCTGTCTGCCTCTTCGTCTCCCTCCCTGAACTGTTCCCTGCAAGACGGTCTTGGCCAGTCCAGATGATCGTGTGACGTGCCCGTACCACCTCAGTTTGCGTCTTTTCACTGAGGTCAGGAGGTCTTCATACGGCCCGATGGCGTTTTCGATTCGGGTTTTCACTTCTTTATTGGTTATATGATCTATGTACGAGATACCAAGGAGTTTGCGGAAGCATCTCATCTCCATTGCCTGTATCCTTCTTTCAATGTCTGCTGTTATGGTCCATGTTTCGCATGCATACAAAAATATTGACATGACCAGGGAACGCATCAGTCTGATCTTGGAGCCGATTGCGATATTCTTGTCGTTCCAGATGACTTTTAGCTTGGTCATTGCAGCTGTGGTCTGTGCAATCCTGGAAAGTACCTCGGGCTTTGATCCTTCATCTGATACTATAGCTCCCAGATATTTAAATCTATGGACGGTCTCAAGTTTCTTGTTGTCTATGGTAATGTCAGTGCTGATGCCATTGGTATTATTTGTCATCAACTGGGTTTTCTCTGCACTGATCTGCATGCCATATGATGTGGAGGCCTCATCAAGATGTTTTATCAAGCTGACTAGCTCTTGCTCTTGCCCAGCTAGTCCGTCAATGTCGTCGGCAAAACGCAAGTTTGTGATTGTTCTACCTCCGATGCTGACTGTTCCCTCGTGGTCTTCAAGTGCGTCAGCCATTATTCTCTCTAAGAAGATGTTGAAGAGAGTGGGGGAGAGCAGGCATCCTTGGCGTACTCCAACTGTGGTTCGGAACCATTCGCCTATGTTGTTGTCATGGTAGACTGCACTGGTCGCCTTTTCGTAGAGGCATTCTATGGTTCTGATCAGGTTGGCATTGATGTTGTACAGCCTCATGGTTGCCCACAAGGCTGCATGCCAAACTCTGTCGAATGCCTTCTTGAAGTCCACGAAGACGTGGTAAAGGCCTTGTTGGTGTTGCAGGTATTTCTCACAGAGCAATCTGAGGTTGAAAATTTGCTCTGTGGTACTTCTTCCTGGTCTGAAACCTGCCTGCTCTTCTTTTATTATCTCCTCAGCTTGTGGCTTCAGTCTACTCAGAAGGATTTTTAGCATGACCTTACTTGGATGGCTGATCAGGCTGATGGTACGGTAGTTTTGGCATAGTTGTAGGTTGCCTTTCTTCGGGAGAGTGATGATCAGGGACTGGGTCCAAGGTGTTGGCCACTCACCTGTCTGCCAGATCTTATTGCAGATGATGAGTAACATATCTATCATGGCCTCTCCTCCTGCCTGGACCAGTTCTGAGGGAATGTTGTCCATTCCTGCCGACTTGCCTTTCTTCAATGATTTTACTGCAGCTTCAACTTCTTCTCGCAAGATGGGGTAGCTGTCGTTGTTGGTTGATGGAGGAACGTCTAGCACCTTGGGATCTCCTGTTGTTGTGTGTGTGTATAATTCGGAGCAGTACTCTGTCCACCTCTGCAGAATCTCTTGATCTTCTGTGAGACATTTCCCTGCTTTGTTCTGTATGGTAGTGGTTCTGCCTTGTTTTGAGCTTGCTAGTTCTTTCACAAGCTGGTAGGCTTTTTTGCTGTTATTTTTCTGCAGGTTTGCTTCGATATCTTGGCATTGTTCTTCAATCCATGTTTCCTTTGCTTTCCTCATGCCTTCTTTAACTTGTTGGTTGGCTTTTCTGTATAGTTTAGCACCTTCATCCGTACTCTTCTTTTGCTTTAGTTCTCTGCGTTTGTCGCTCAGCTTTAGTACTTCTTCCGTGACCCAGGGCATCTTTGTTGGTCGGTGTTTTCCAAGGATGTCGTTGGCTGCTTCGGTCACGGCAGTGTTGAAGTTGTTGATCAGAGTGTCTACTTCGGTGTCCATATTGTCAAGGACGAGGAGAGGAGCAAACTTCCCTCCTATCGTTGCTTGGAAGTTTTCAACTATGTTGGGGTCTTTGAGCTTCTCAAGATTGAACTTAATTCTTATGTTGCCCTGTTTCTTCATCCTCTGGAGGCGGAGTTTGAAGGTCATCATTACAAGCTCATGATCGCTTCCAATGTCGGCTCCTGGAAAGCTCCTGGTCTTTGCGATGTTAACACTTGACTGGAAGCGTCTTTGAACCATGATGTAGTCGATCTGACTGTGGTATTTTTCTCCTGGGCTGTGCCATGTCCAGCGTCTAGATGGTTTGTGTGGACCGAACGTGTTCACCACCCTCAGGTCATTGTAACTGGCGAATTCTAGGAGCCTTAAACCTCTTTCGTTGGTCTCAGGGTTGCAGTATTGGCCACATATCCCTTTCCAGTTATTGTGTTCATCCTCTCCAATCTTCGCATTCCAGTCGCCCTGCACTATAATGATGTCTTTCTTTGGCGTCTGATCTACGATTTCCTGCAGTTGATCATAGAAATCTTCGACAGCCTCGTCATCATAGTCAGTTGTTGGGGCATAAGCTTGGATGACGGTGATGTTAAAAGGTGAAGCCTTAAGCCGAATAGTAATGAGTCTGCTAGAGACTGGTCGGCATCCCATGATGGCATTCACAGTGTCTTTGTGAATGAGGAATCCAACTCCATGTTCATGTTTGTCTTCACTGCCACTGAAGTAGAGTTTGTGGCCTTCTGGGGTAGACGTTTCTCCGAGGCTTTTCCATCGTACCTCACAGAGCCCAAGGACGTTCCATCGGTATCTCTTCATTTCATACGTTAGTTCTGCAACTTTTCCTGCTGCTCTCAGCGATCTCACATTCCAGGTGCCGATAGTAACATTTTTTCTTGTACGTAGGGATTTTGGTCCATCAGTCACATACTTTTCACCTCCGCCCTGATGGCCAGCGACGGAAGGCGCGGTCCTTGTTCCGGGCGACGACCGGGCCGGTATGGATTGAGTTGCGGTTGTAATCTTCATTTAGTGTGTCTTGGGCAATGTCGCATGGCGGAGCCCATCCCTCTCCATGCCAGACCACAGCCGACGTCCTCCATCTAGGTGGTTCGCCTTGGTCTTGAACACATAGCCGTTGAGTTCCTTGCGGAACTTCGTCCGTCTTGGCCGGTAACCTGCATCGTGGAGGTTATTCGCCCAGTGATGCAGTGTTAACATCACCCCCTCACATGGTTTGGCACGCCTGCTGAGGCGAGGTCCCGGGGTGTGGCGCTTGGAGCCAGCACGTGAGAGATTTAGAGGATGGACGAGGACCAGTGATGCCCGTCCACCCTACCAGGTAGAGTGCAGCAGCCAGACATCAAAGGTACTACCTCTATCCAGAGCCCCCTACACCCCATACACACACATACACACACATACACAAAGATACAAACAAACACACCACATCACACACACACACGCATAGACACAAAGATGCTGAGGTAGGGTACACTCACACAGAACTTCTCTTTTATCTTTAGTGTTAATTGATGCAAAGGTCACTACTATGAATCTAGTGTCCAAAAGTTCATGTAAAGGAAAATTCTGAGCGTGGCTTAACACTTTTGATCTTACTGATTCAATATGGAGTTTGTGGTTTGTTCAAGAAGGATTCATTGCGCTTGGACAATTCCATATGCGATCCACCCAAATCTACAAGCAGTTATTTGGCAGATTCTCCATGTCTTCGCAGAAAATCTGCACACTGGCAAAGTGTTGAAGTGGGGAATGGGGATGGGGAGAGGGAGAAGGACCTATGAAACACTAAGCTGACATCACCAGAATGATGGAAACGTTACGATGGGCATTGAACATGCCTGTTTTTCTTCATGTTGTGAGATGGAACTGAATTCGAGATATCAGATCTTTAACCAATCACCCGGCCTATGGTATTAATTCAGTGATTATTAAAAAAAAAAAAGGTGAACAATTCATTCGTTGAATTCAAAAAGTGATAACGTTTTGAACATTTTGTTACGTGCAACATACAGTCACCTGCTGGACGTTTTCAAGTCCCATGTGAATGTTTGCTATCGTATAATCTTGCGTGTATGATTTTATGTCATGGCATGCACTTCAAAGCGAGAAAAATCTGGTACAAATTTAATAAAAAGGATGAGTGATGTCTTAACCATACTGCGAAGAGTGTGAGTCTGCTGTCATCAGCAAAGAGAGAGACAGAAAAAAAATATATTGACAGAGAAAAACTGCGTTGCAAAGTCACGTGCAGATGCATGAAGCATATTCCCTGATCTCAATGCGACGCTAATGATTTTCTTGCCCCATACAAATGTCACGACCGATTTTGGTATTGCCGAGCGGAGCCGGTCGTAGTCTCTCACGACAACCAACACCTTCCTTGCATTGATTGCATAGCATAGCATAGGCACACACGCTGTCCTTACTATGAACAGTGAGGGTGAAATTGAATCCCTTTGACTCATGTTGTGATATCAATCCGCAGGAACGTCTTGCTCTATAAAAATATCATTCTGACGCGAAAGTGAATAAAATGCAACGTAATACGATACTGTCGTGCAACACACAGACACACACGCACACGCACACCACACACACACACACACACACACACACACACACACACACACACACACACACACACACACACACACACACAGACACAGATAGAGGGGGGAGGCAGACAGACAGACAAACAGAGAGGGGGGAGGGAGGGAGAGACAGACAGACAGACAGACAGACAGGCAGGCACAGACAGAGAACTTCAAAACACTTCATTACTAAGAACTGGCGCCATGAGGGGTCCATTGGACCTGTCTTGCAGCTTGTCATTGTTGTTGTATTTATATAATACAAGCATATTAAAGAAACTAATCAAATATAACACATACAATGTGAAAAGAGTTGTAATAATGAATTGTAATTAGATATTGACGCGAATATGTCAGTCGTTATAAAATATTGACTTTTATATTGTCAACTGTGCAACGGAGTACACTACACTACACTACACTACAATACAAAAGAATACAATACAATGCAGTACGCTACAATACAATACAGTACAATACAAAAAATACAAAACAACACGATACGATACAATACAATACAATGCAGTACTGCTGGTGCAATAAAGGAACACGGGGGTGGAATTGATCAGAACTTTCTGTGTAATGTGCAGAAATATGTCAAAACGCGTATTGGTTGTTCCGTGATAGATTGTTGTAGAAGACGTAACTACGTTTCAGACGTTTCAGTGGGTGTGGTCCATCTCTTAAAGATCATAGTGACATAAAATATAAAAGTGCATCTTTAGCAGTTAATCTTTCCGGTTTTAATGTACTTTCACCAAAACTGCACTAGGTCAGGGCAGCGACTGTTACTCACAAACTCCCTGTGGAAAGAAATCGATTTACGTGCAGGCTTTTTCATAGGCTGTGATAATTTTGGAATCCCTTTTTCGTGGCTTTTGTGATGTACGGTGTTTTGAATCATGCATATGCTGTGACGTCTTCCTGATCAGACCGAACAAAGTAAGGTAAATATTCATTCTTTAAGAGACCTCAAACATTAAAAGTGGTCTCAATGTATTCAGAGATGAATCAGTAGAGAAACAAAGGAGATCTTGATTTCAAACTTCTTGTTAAATTTTCCTGTCAGTTACATTTTCAGTTTACTTTAACATCAAGCAAAAATTTTACCTACAGAAAGGACGTTAACACTATAAGTATTATTGTGTATATGACATCACACAATTTGATTCAAAGAAAGAATTCCAACATTACAGAATAAAGGAATGAACGATGTAAAACGACAAAACGGACAGATTCCGGAATAGGACAGACAGTAGTTGAAGTCAATATTGTTGTGGATTTACGTTATTTGTGTGAAACATATGATATACAGAGATCGGCACACTGTCATCTGTACAAACGCATGGGGCATATACGAAAAAGAGTCAAACTGATTTTTAAAGGGTTAACAAGCGCAGGGTAAAGCAAGTAGTCTGCTTAAGAATTAAAATAAGTAATATTGCTTTTGGCGTTACATGTCTGTTTTTCAGTTCTTTTATGAAAATAAGTATGTAAAATTTTATGTTATAAATCTTAAATTTATCAATATTGGTTTTCGCAGATATTGTTATACAGTGAAAAATAAAATGCTGCGTCTATTCTTAATCCAGGAGTCTGCTTCAAAGAACACAATATTTATGTATAATTTAATGTTGAAAGCTGACGGCTCTTTTGCATTTAACAGATTTTTAAAGTCTTGCCAAAATTACATTGTGTGATTATATATCTGCAAAAAGATTCGATGGTATAGTTTTATTCTCTCCAACAATTACATAAACCTTTCTTCTTCTTTGTCATATAAACCTATTCGTATTCTTTGTCTTCCTCTTCTTGTTCGTCTTGTTTTTGCTCTTATAAATCGTTTTTCTATATCTCCAAAATCAGTTGGACTCATTGTTCAAAATTTTTGTTGGCAATTTTCATTTCTTTCAAAAGATTGGTTGTGACATGTATTATTCAATTTGACATTATTTGTGGCAAGTACTATTCGATTTTGAAATTTTTAAGGCTTGATTTCTTTATTTCTGTGCGTTTTTGACGAATTTGAAAACTTTTAAGCTTCGTGTCTTTATTATATGCGTTTTTGAAGACTGTTTTCAATACAGTTACATACTGAAGTTTGTCACTTCATTTTGACCAATCTTTTATGTTGCTATCAGATAGCATCGAAATCCGATAAAGTCTAGCATCTTTCTGAACACGCTTAAAAGTTTTCGAAGCAAAGGATGTTTGCAGTGATTTATTCTTTAATTTTTATGTTTTTTTTTTCATATGGTTTTGATTGATGATGCAGATTAATGGAAGGTAATGAAGGTCTGTCATGCTATTCAGGAAGAAAGGCAGGACCTTCCAACTGTCACTTTTAACGGCAACAGTTGGAAGTGGGTCGATCGTTATTTATATTTTGTCATTTTTGTCTTTTTTGTTGTTGTTGTCTTGTCTTGTTTTTGTTTTGTTTTGTTGTTGTTGTTGATATGAGATTGTTTTGCTCGAAAAGACAGTTTCAGGGTCAGACGAGGCTTATTTTTAGCGACATTGTTAAAAGTCGGAATTGTCTGAGAGTGCCAGGAAGATGAGTTGTTTGGATGGCTTACTCATTTGTGTCAGTGCCTGGTGTTTTCTTTTTTTTTTTTTTTTTCCTTTCTGCCTTTCTTTTGTAGCGTCGACACGTGTGGCTCAGAACAGTTTTACAAGGATAATGAAATCATCGACATCACTGTCTTATGATCCTTGGCCTTTGTTTTCAGGCATTTCGCTCTGTCGTATCCTTGGTAACGCAGAGCACTTTTAAGTTTTTCCTCCTTGCCAGACTGCCTTTTTGCCCACAAAAGACTGAGTCAGCTCGATATTTGTAGAGACTTCTCTCTGTCTCTGTCTGTCTGTCTGTCTGTCTGTCTGTCTGTCTGTCTGTCTGACTCTCTGTCTGTCTGTTTCTGTCTCTGTCTGTCTCTCTGTCTCTGTCTGTCTGTCTGTCTCTGTCTCTCTCTCTCCTCCCTCTCTTTTTTGTCTTTCTATCTTTTTGTCTCTGTCTCTCTATCTAACTCTCTCTGTCTCTCTCTCTCTTTGTCTCTCTCTGTCTGTATGTCTGTCTGTCTGTCTATCTCTCTGTCTGTATGTCTGTCTGTCTCTCAGTACTTTAAAACACTGAAACTCTCTCTCTTTCTCTCTCTCCTCCCTCTCTCTCTTTCTCCTGTCTGTCTGTCTCTCAATACTTTAAAAGATCTTAAATCATCAAATTACCTAGCTCTCTCTCTCTTTCTGTCTTTCTTTCTCTCTCTGTCTGTCTGTCTCTGTCTCTCTCTCTGTCTCTCTCTCTCTCTCTCTCTGTCTGTCTGTCTGTCTGTCTGTCTGTCTGTCTCTCTTTATGCGTATTTGTGTGTATGTGATGAATTGAGGTGAAAGCTGGAGTAAAGATGAGATAAACCCTTGTGCACTGGGATAGAAAGAACATCCTTAAAATCGCCATCAGCCCTCGTTACGCTACACATTTCCCGTCTCATTTGTATGTCTTGGGTACAAAAGAGTTGATCATACAACGCGATGAGCAATCGTTTTAAATCAAATATATTTATCTTATGAATACGAGATTGCATTTTTATATAATTTCTAGGACATCTGTATAAAGTGTAATGAAATAATTTATTACAGTACAAACAAAAGTAAGGTGTGATGCACTGGGTTATCAATTTAGCCAACAACGTGTAGGTTCCAACAGGGGTTAACGGATTCACGACAAAGTAGAGAATCGATTGGGTAAGTGGAGGTGAAGACGACCTGGTTTACTATCGTTTGTTATGATTTTATTTTTTCGTGCCTGCATGGTTAAGCCTCAAATGGCAGTTTAATGATCTGGGTGAAGGATTTTGCCTTCATAAAGTCCTCTTTGGTGCTCTAGAGTTGTTCTGTCTCTGTTGCCTCAGAGTTTCAGGGTTACCTTTTTGGGCTACTTTTCGTTTCTTTCATTTCCAAAGAATGGACAGAAACTGTAAGAAACTGTAGAACGGGTCTTACTTAGCTCAAAAGGATATGTAAGCTTGTGCAGATCCGAATGCATCTATCTTTATAATCTTCATCATCATCAGTCATCACTGTGTTGTAAAATGATCAGATTTTATCGTATGCCACGTCATCATGGTTTCCCCAGTTTTTGTTGTCACTTTTCTTTAATTAATACGTGTATCTTAAGTTAACGTCTTTGGTGTCGGTGTTTCATGACGGTACTCTTAGTCTGGCTGCACAGATAACTAGCGGTGTTATAAATTGTTAAATGACAATTTTCCCATAACCTTGATACCATAGGGGAGTGAGGTGGTAGAGACCCTAACTTCTCTCAGGCCAGCATTATGAGAGCGATCCCGTCTGAGGCGTCAATGTATGTAGAATTTATTCCGAGCGCGGAGACACTTTCTTGAAACTTAATCTACCCATGTAATCTCCTTCACTATTTTTATCGTTCCCAGCTATAAACAAGGGTGATTCCAAGTCCTTGTTTATTTTATTTTATTTTGTTTTATTTTATTTTATTTTGTTTTATTTTATTTTGCTTAATTTTATTTGTGTCATTCTATTTTATTTTATTTTGTTTTGTTTTGTTTTATTTATTTTATTTTATTTTATTTTATTTTATTTTCAGTTTTGGAGTTTATTCACGAAAGATTCATCGCATTGGGATTTTTTCATACATGTATGTGCATCATCCACATCTACCAGCAGTTATCTTACAAATTCTGTGATCCTGAACAAAAAAACCCTATGCGGTGCTGGCAATAACCCCCCACCCCCCAAAAGAGAGAGAGAGAGAGAGAGAAACTGAAACTGAAACTGAAACTGAAAATGGTTTATTGCCATTGACATTTTTGTCCTTGTGGCAAGGAGCATAAAACAAAGTCATTAAATTTTTCGGCGACGTTTTCTCGAAACAAAGATTTATAAATATAGTCATGGCTGACAATATATTCCATTTGAATTTATTCCCTAAAGATGAAGAAAAAATTGAACGGAAAAAGTTGAACAAAATGTTGAACAAAAAGTTGAAGAAACAGTTGACCACCCAACGTAATTAGTCATATAGGTAAGAGGAAGACCCAAATCCGCCAAATAAACATAAGAACAGTATAAAGTAATATCTTCACTGAATATAAACTTACATTAATTTAAAAAGTTGTACAAAAAGTTAAATAGTTAACCACCTGACATAATTAGTCATATAAGAGGAAGACCCAAATCCAAAAAAACAAACAAAAAAACAATATAACGTAACATCTTCACTGGAGATAAACGTACATTAATTTAAAAAGTTGAACAAAAAGTTGAAGAAACAGTGGACCACCCGACGTAATTAGTCATATAAGTAAAAGGAAGACCTAAATCCGGCAAATAAACATAAGAACAGTATAAAGTGATATCTTCACTGGAGATAAACTTACATTAATTTATTACTGTGTTGTTTTCTTTCTCCGACTTTCCCAAGCAAGGGCGATAAATTTCGCGAGGGATTTTTGATAGTTTTCATCTTCAGTATTCTGGTAATGACCCTTTGACTCGAAATGTCCTCATCAAAGATTATGCATTTTTGTCGTATACTTTCATACGACTTGCAAACAAACAAAAAATGCATTTCATCTTCTGTCTCTACATTACACATGGGACAAATAGAGTGTGCCGATGAATTTGAGTAAAACCATCTTGTTGTTGCATTTAGCCCTAGGGCTCTTAGTCTAAAACGAGCAAGATTGCTTCTGTGCCATTTATTTGTTACGGCCTTTATATATTTTTCGGTTTGAAATATACTTTTAAAGGAAAGGAACCAATCATATTTCTCAGATTCTTCCATTTGAGCGTGCCAGTTTTGTTTGTACGAATCAACTAGTCTATCCCTAAATTCTGAAATAAATCCTTGTTCATAACCAACTCCCTGGCACATCCACACAATACCAAATCCATGTGTGGTTAACATTTTCTTAACGAAATATGCCCAGTTTTGTTTACCCGAGTCTAATTGATTCAGTAACATCTCATATGCCTGCTTGCACAATCTTGACATTGGGAGCTGGGTTAATTTCAACCAGTATTTAATACACTTCATTTGAGTTTTCAAAAACAAAGGATAACGGCCAGTTTCTCCATATAACATTTTATTAGATGAATGCAATGGTACCGAAAGGAAGCGTTTGATGGCAAATGTATGTACCTTTTCCATTTTATGATTGCTCGAAAAACCCCATATTTCTGAGCCATACGTTAAGATTGGTTCAGTTTGTGAGTCGAAAAGTTTCCAAAAATCGAGAAGTCAGTGCAGTTCAATTTTCTTAAAGATCTTAAAATTTCCATCGTTCCTCTTTTCCCTTTTTTGCTGCTTTCCACCCATGCGCTTTGGAGATTCAGTTTTGTTGTAAAAATAATACCTAGATATTTATATGAGTTTGTTACTTTAACTTCAGACTCACCATAAACCCATTTTTCTCGAGCCGAAAGATGTCCTCCCTTACGGAAAATCATCACATTCGTCTTTTCTAGGTTCACAGACAGTAATAACCTATCAGATTCATGTTTTAAAGCATTTAGTTGATTTTTTAAACCCTATGACAGTGTCTGACAAAAGCACCACATCTTCAGCAAATATCAGTAAAAAAAACTTCAACAGCACCAGGCAATAGCTGTACACCATGTCTCCCTTTTTTGGCTATTTCTAACGCTAACTCATTAATAAAAAATGAAAATAGTAAGGGGCTGAGGAGACATCCTTGTTTCACTCCTCGTGGACATTCGAAAAAGTTGGTGTACATATCTTTGTCACGAACACATGCTAACACAGAGAGAGAGAGAGAGAGAGAGAGAGAGAGAGAGAGAGAGAGAGAGAGAGAGAGAGAGAGAGCAGCTGTGGCCCGCCTAAGATTTGATCCCACGACCCCTGTGTTATTAACATGGTACGCTAGCTGACTGAGATCACTGGGCCACAGAGAAGGTCAGGTGTCTTTTCACAGTTTGACAGACTGTTATCCCTCCTGCCGGTTTTTGTTTTTTCCTTCCCTTCTCGAGCACGTGCAGTGTTATGTGGGCTAACTTAAGGTTGATCTTAGGTGTCCATTTTTTTCCTGCTGCGTTATATGGGGTAACTTTAGGTTAAGCTTTGGTGTCAGGGCTCATGGAGGGCATACCTAGCCTGGCTTCGCAGGTGACTAGCTGCAGTATTATTTTTTTGTCTTTTTTACCACAGTGATGTTCTCAGTCCAGCGTCCTTTTCCGTCTGTCAGTCATACGGCGTATCTTCGGCAGATCGAATCTGGCGGAGCCCATCCTTCCCAGATCGGATTTTTTGTTTGTTTGCCACACACACACACACACACACACACACACACACACACACACACACACACACACACAACACACACACACACACACACACGCACGCACGCACACGCACGCGCGCACACACACACACACACACACACACACACACACACACACACAACATGCGGCAGGTAATAATGGGTATAGTAGAGGACAGCCGCTGATCTGACCACTTTGCAGAATGGACAGAGCTAGCCATTTGCCGAGACATGGCAGGCTTTGGCATTCAACCGAAAGAGCTGGAGGAATCTGGTTAACAGTTTTTATGTGCATTGCCCCAAGGATTTTTCATGGTGTTCATGGAGAAAAGAAAGAAAAAGAAGAAATAGGTATCAAAGGTAGGGACTGCATGAGCTGAAATAGATCAGACATTGCAAAATACCTTCACCCGTCCAATGATACCACAAGAGAGAGAGAGAGAGAGGGCAGCTTTGGGCACCAGAAATGATTTCCTGACGAGTTTTAACACAGAGAGAGAGAGAGAGAGGGCAGTTTTGGGCACCAGAAATGATTTCCTGACGAGTTTTAACACACACAGAGAGAGAGAGGGCAGCTTTGGGCACCAGAAATGATTTCCTGACGAGTTTTAACAGAGAGAGAGAGAGAGAGAGAGAGGGCAGCTTTGGGCACCAGAAATGATTTCCTGACGAGTTTTAACAGAATACCATTGAAACGATTCAGTGGCTGTTACAGGTCGCCATAAGCAGAGGCTTTGTGATGATCATATTTTAGAAGCTCCTTTATGAGCTCCTGGCAAAGTGACCAGAAAGCCAGAAAGATGAAAATACGAAGGTAATGGTGCGAATATAATGGCATTGAAATGGGCAGGATATGGCGCGGGGAGAAAAACATAAAAGAAGAAAAGAAAAGAAAAGAAAGAAACAGTTATGGCATTTGATACACCCTTTAAAGATTTCTATTAACTTTTGCGCGGAAGGCGTTTGGTACTTTTGGAGGTGGGGGAGGGGGATGTGAAGTACCTGTTTAAAATGTAATGTCTAACTTTTTTTATTTGAATGAATCAGACCTTTCTTTGGGAGGGGGAGGTGAAGTACCTTTTTAAATGTAATGTCTAACTTTTTTTATTTGAATGAATCAGACCTTTCTTTGGGAGGGGGAGGTGAAGTACCTTTTTAAATGTAATGTCTAACTTTTTTTGGAATGAATCAGACCTTCTTAGACATAAAAGAAAAGTGATATCACCTTGTGGTGTATCGGTAACCTTTGATTTTGATCCATAATAGATAAGAATTCTTTCTGACTTCTGTGTTGTCTACAGATATACATGTACACTCCAAGAATCGATCTTTCAGGCGGGTTTTTTATGGTCATCGCACTTAGGGAGAGATTTCCTTTGTGCTCGTTTCCTTTCTTTCTTTTTTTATTACATTTTCTATGACACCTTAATGGTCACAGAATATGGGACAGTTTTTTTACATTGTGATGATGATCATCATGATGATGGTGGCGATGGGGATGACAACCATGATGCTGTGAAGTTCCATCTAGGACTGAGACTGCGTGACAGGACTGTACTCAGTGCCCGCCATCCTGGCGCCAACCAGGCCCGAGAGATACAAACTCCTGCGGTGTTGGTCACAAGATTTGAGCAACACTCTCAATGACGCATCCGTGAAGTGGATCAGACTCGACAGTGTGGTCCCAATCTTACCAATGATACCGTAGCACGCTCTCAACTTTTGGTAGGAGCCGGTAAGATCCGAAAAATCCCACAATGAATTTTTTTAAGGGACTGATGGGGATTCGAACCCACAACCTTCCAGTCTGATAGTCCGTTATGCAGGCAGATTTTTTTCTTCTTCTTTCCTTTATCCGTCCGCTTGTACCATGACGGAGAGAAAGAGCTGACCTGACGATCAGCAGCGAGCCGGAAAGCGTAAGCAGAAAAATGCCGTGTAGCGCGTCAAGGTCTTTTTCACGCCATTGATCCAGGACACATAGACGCCATAGGCAAATGGGAATGAACCCCCTTTATATATTGTAATAAACAAAATTATGTTAAGAAAAAAAGGATTGAAAGGAGATTGGAAAGTGGCGTGGCAGCTAATCCAGCGTGGAGATTGATTTGGTCTGGTGCGTTGCGCTCCCTTTACTTTTCCGCCCCGGTCTCCCAAGTCTTTATCCCGCTCTGTCACTTTTCTCCCTGATTCACTGTCTTGTAGATTATGGGGCTCACTTAACAGATCCATGGACTCAAGATCTAATGTCTCGAGTTCAGTCCCAGCCTGCAACATGAAAATTAGCCCGTTTACTACCCATCTGAAGTTTCAGTCATTTTTGTGGTATCAGCGTAGTGTTTCTTTGGTTTCTCCCCAACCCCATCTCCCTGCTTCGGTTTCAAGACCTTGCTAGTACAAAGAGTTTAGAGCAAGCTTAGAGTTGGCCAGATTACCTGTGGCAGAATAGTGTGGAGTGTATATGGGATTGTCTGAGTATGATGAATCCCCTTTGAACAAAATTAATTGAAATTCAGGTTCCAGTCTCGCTGAGTTCATTTTCTTGGTTCACTGCTTTGATCTTTCCTTTTTCATGGTTCGCTGCCTTGATCTATTCATTTTCCTTGTTCACTGTCTTTATCTGTTCATTTTCCTTGATTCACTTCCTTGATTTTTTCATTTTCCGTGGTTCACTTTCTTGATCTGTTCATTTTTCATGGTTCACTTATTTGATCTTTCATTTTCCTTGATTTTCTGTCTTGATGTATTCATTTTCCTTGGCTTACTGTCTTAATGTGTTCATTTTCCTTTCGGATTAGTTTATTTTTCTGGGTTCATTGTCTATATCTGTTTATTTTCTTTGGTTTACTGTATTGATCCGTCTGTTTTCCTTGGTTTAGTGTCCTGATCTTTTTTGGGGTTTTTTTTCTTCACTGTCTTGGATTTGCTTATTTTTCTTAGTTCATTGTATCCTCTCAGGAGGATGGTGAGGAGGGTGGCTAGAAACCCTGGTGGAAATAAATTAGATTCATCAAAGGGCGCCAGCTCTGGAGAGCTACCCGCGGCCATCTAGCTAAGGGAGTAAACCCTGACAGTAAATCCGGTGTGGGGCCCCTAAGGCGGTTGGATGGCAAACTTCGTCACTTTCCGGCAGCTCCTGCGGCCGCGTTGGCACCAAAACGTAACAGCCCTGCTGTTCCTTTGGATCTGTCAGCGAGGTGGAGAGGGGGGACAAGTTGCATGGGCAACAGCCTGTCTTCCATATTACACTGCCCAGGCTTACATCCGTCCATTCATCCACAAACACTCTGCACCTACGACCTGGAGAGGACACTCCAGCCTCGCTACTAACACTAGTGTCGGCACAACACGGGAAGCAACAGATACCGGTGATAAGTCATTGCTCAACTGGCGTAGAGCTGACGCAGGGGTTGTTTTTGACGGTGGGAGAGACCTTCGTGTCTTACTGGACAGCTACCGCCCACCTAAGCTGGGCAGCCCCCAGCCAGTTAGGTGCTGTCCCGCCACGATCTGCCTTCTTCATTGGGTGCATGAAGATTAGGAGAAAATCTGACAAGCAGGTCGTTAATTACCGCACCAAACAAAAAGAAAAATTCAAATTCAAGAAACGGATCAGGGAAAGGATCAGCAGTGAAACTGGGCTGTTGGAATGTCCGAACAATGATGCCTGGGCTCTCCCAAGATCTGCAAGACATCAGCGACGCCAGAAAAACCGCCGTCATAAACAGCGAACTAAAGATGCTCAATGTGGACATTGCCACTCTGGGAAACACGCTGGCTGACTCAGGAACACTAAAGGAAAGGGATTACACCTTCTTCTGGCAAGGAAAGAGTTCTGATGCCCCAAGAGAGCACGGAGTGGACTTTGCAGTAAGGAACAGCCTGCTGAACATGATTGAACCAGGCAGCGGCGGTTCAGAACGACTCTTGACTCTCCGCCTCAACACCACTGAAGGCTATGTCACTCTCATCAGCGTTTATGCCCCAACTCTGTCCGCCTCTCCAGACACCAAGGATGAGTTCTACGAAAATCTTGCATCAACCATAAGGAACATCCCCAGGACAGAACAACTTGTTCTCCTGGGCGACTTCAACGCCAGAGTGGGTGCAGACAATGACTCATGGCCCTTCTGCCTCGGTTCCTTTGGAGTGGGGAAAATGAATGAGAATGGACAGCGACTGCTTGAGTTTTGCGCCTGCCATGAACTGTGCATCGCCAACTCCTTCTTCAAGACGAAGCCTCAGCACAAAGTCTCCTGGAGGCATCCCCGCTCAAAACATTGGCACCAACTGGATTTGATCCTAGTAAGACGTGCCGCTATCAAAAACGTTCTCCACACTCGCTCTTATCACAGTGCAGACTGCGACACAGACCACTCTCTGGTATGTTGCAAGATCAGGCTACAACCAAAGAAGTTCCACTGCTCAAAGAAACAAGGGAACTCTCGCATTGACGTCAGCAAGATGTCTCAGCCAGATCTTGTAGAACAGTTCGCAGAGGCCTTTCAGAGAGAATACGATGCATTGCAGCCCAGAGACTCTGCCACTGAGAGATGGGAAACGCTACGAGACACCATGCACCGCATTGCTATGGCCACCTTTGGGAAGAAAACTGTGAAGTCCCACTATTGGTTTGAGGCCAAATCATCAGAGATGACTCCTCAGGGCTGCCAGAAGTAAGGTTCAGCTTAACGCCAGGCGCTGCGCAAACGAGTACTGGACAGAGCTCAGCGAAGAGATACAGAGTGCTGCTGAAAGAGGCAACATCCGAGGAATGTATGATGGCATCAAGAAGGCACTGGAACCAACACAGAGCAAGATCGCCCCCTCAAATCCTCCACTGGGGAAGTAATCAGCAATCCTAGCCAACAGATGGAAAGATGGGCGGAACACTACTCCGACCTCTACTCCACACAGAACATGGTGTCCCCCTTAGCCCTCGATGCCATCAAGTGCATGCCGGTAATCGAAGAACTTGACGCAGAGCCAACTGCGGACGAACTCAGCAAGGCCATTGATAGCCTGGCATCAGGGAAGGCACCTGGCAACGACGGAATTCCCCCAGACCTCATCAAGCACTGCAAGACTTCTCTTCTGCACCCTTTGCACGCAGTTCTCTGTCAGTGTTGGAATGAGGGAGCTGTACCACAGGACATGAGGGACGTCAAGATCGTCACCCTGTACAAAAATAAGGGCGAAAGGAGCGACTGCAACAACTACAGAGGTATCTCGCTCCTCAGCATTGTTGGCAAAGTCTACGCTCGGGTCCTCCTAAATCTGCCTGCAGAAACTGGCTGAACGCGTCTACCCGGAATCACAGTGTGGTTTTCGAGCAGAGAGATCCACGGTAGATATGGTCTTCTCCCTTCGCCAAATCCAGGAGAAGTGCAGAGAGCAGCGGATGCCCCTGTATGTGGCATTCATTGACCTCACCAAGGCCTTTGACCTAGTCAGCAGAGATGGCCTTTTCAGGGCTCTCCGAAAAATCGGCTGCCCCCCTAAACTGCACAGCTTAATTGAGTCCTTCCACTCAAACATGAAAGGGACGGTGCAGTTCAACGGAAACCTCTCCAAGCCCTTCGACGTACGCAGCGGTGTGAAACAAGGCTGCGTCCTAGCCCCAACCCTCTTTGGAATCTTCTTCGCTCTCCTCCTGAGGCATGCGTTCAGCACAGCGCAAGAAGGGATCCACCTGCGGACCAGATCAGATGGCAGGCTCTTCAACCTCGCCCGCCTCAGAGCAAGGACAAAGGTCCGTGAAGCCCTCATCAGAGACAAGCTATTTGCCGACGATGCTCCAGTTGTGACCCATACTCAGCGGGACTTGCAGTCACTAATGGACCGCTTCTCCCAGGCCTGCAAAGATTTTGGTCTGACCATCAGTCTTAAGAAGACAAACGTCCTGGGCCAAGACACGCCATCTCCACCAGCCATCACCATTGATGACTACGAGCTTGAAGCCATCCATCAATTCACATATCTTGGGTCCACCATCACCGATAACCTCTCCCTTGACACAGAGATCGACAAGAGGATCGGGAAGGCAGCCACAACACTAGCCCGCCTCACACAAAGGGTGTGGACAAATCCCAAGCTGACCACAAAGACAAAGATGGCTGTATACAACGCCTGTGTCCTCAGCACCTTGCTGTATGGCAGCGAGGCGTGGACCACGCATGCTCATCAGGAGAAAAGGCTCAATACCTTCCACCTGAGAAGCCTACGGCGCATACTTGGCATTTCCTGGCAAAACAAGGTGACCAACACCGAAGTCCTAACCTGCGCTGGCCTCCCAACCATGCATACCATGCTGAGACAGCGTCGGCTGCGCTGGTTGGGCCACGTTCGCCGCATGGAAGATGGTCGCATCCCAAAAGACATCCTTTATGGTGAGCTTGCCACAGGGCAGAGAAACATTGGCCGCCCACAGCTGAGATACAGAGACGTTTGCAAGCGTGACATGAAGGCGCTTGAGATCAACACTGAGTCCTGGGAGGACCTCGCAGACGACCGCAACAGCTGGAGAACTACTCTCAAGAAACAGCTGCGGATTGGTGAGGACAAACTGTCAGCTGCTGCAGCAGAAAAGCGAGTTCGCAGAAAAGGGACGACAGCCAACAGACCAGCATCAGCATACACATGCGACCGCTGCGACAGAGACTGCCTCTCTCGCATTGGTCTGTACAGTCACAGGCGATGCTGCTTGGACCAAGCAGACAGCCCATCTAGACATTAGAACGGATGTACTTTGTCCATGGTCAGTCATGACCGAGGGAGGCCTACTACTGTATCCGTTTATTTTCTTTGGTGCACTGATTCACTGTCTGTATCTATTTTCGTTGGTTCATTGCCTTGGCTTTGTTGATTTTCTTTGCTTTGACTTTTTGTTCAGTTTTCATTTTGTATCTACGATATCACTTCCGATCCTATACAATGTACGTTTTTTTTTTTAAACTCACATAAGGTATAATCCTGTAGCTAGACTTTATTCAGCTGCCACACTGCAGTTATTAGAAGTTATGTTCCCTCGACAGTTCGTAAAGCCCTTTATTTTTTTTACCCTGTTTTCAAATCACAGTTAAAGACACATCTGGTCCACCTAGCTTTTTCAGTTCAATTACTCAAAATTGGAGAAAAAGATTAGAAATTGAGCGGTTTTTTTTTTCGTCTGTTAATTTCGATTTATATCTCCAAGGTTGTATGTTGTGTTGTCTTGTGATGTGGTGTGTTTGTTGTTTGTGTTGTGGTGTGTGTGTGTGTGTGTGTGTGTGTGTGTGTGTGTGTGTGTGTGTGTGTGTGTGTGTGTGTGTGTGTGTGTGTGTGTGTGTGTGTGTGTGTGTTGTGTGTGTGTGTGTGTGTGTGTGTGTGTGTGTGTGTGTGTGTGTGTGTTGTGTGTGTGTGTGTGTACGCCCACGCAGCGCGTAAAACTGAAAAAAATAGAAAACTGACAGTTTTCTGTAAATTAACAATAATGTTTCCTATGTTATATGTTGTGTGTGTGTGTGTGTGTGTGTGTGTGTGTGTGTGTGTGTGTGTGTGTGTGTGTGTGTGTGTGTGTGTGTGTGTGGTGTATATACAGTGTGCATGGTATGTGTGTCTGTATATGCGTGCGTGCGTGTATGTCTGTGTGTCTGTGTGTGCGTGCGTGCGATGCAGTATTGAAGCTGCTTGACAGCTCTCCAAATCGTAATTGATTATTTTCATTAATGTTATTATTACCATTATCATTATTATTACTGTTATCAGAATAATTGTCCGTGTTATTGTTATTACTATTATTATGATTATTCTATTTTCATGCAATGTAATAGGAGTAATTGTGTTAACAGCAGCACTAGTAGTAATAGTAGTGGTTAGCAATAGCTGTAGTGGTGATAGTAGCAGTTGTAGTAATAAGGGTAATAGCAGTAATAATAGTAATTGTAGTAGTAGTAGTAATAGTGGTAGTAGTAGTAGAAGTGGTAGTAGTGGAGGGGGTGGAGAAGACAGATCATGAGAAGAAATAATGTACTCTTGTTGTGGATGCACACGTGGTTATGACAAGTGCAACACATGTCTCTAGGTGTGTGTGTGTGTGTGCGTGTGTGTGTGTGTGTGTGTGCGTGCGTGCGTGCGTGCGTGTGTGTGTGTGTGTGTGTGTGTGTGTGTGTGTGTGTGTGTGTGTGTGTTTGTTTGTGTGTGTGTTTGTATCTGTGTGCGCGTGTGTATTTGTTCGTGTGTGTATATTTGTTTGTTTGTTTGTTTGTGTGTGTTTGTGTGTGAGTGTGTTTGTGTGTGTGTGTATTTGTTTGTGTGTGATGTGTGTGCGTGCGTGCGTACGTGTGTGTGTGTGTGTATGTGTGTGCGTGCGTGCGTGCATGTGTGTGTGCATTTGTGTTGTGTGTGTACGTGTGTGAGCACCTTTCTACGTGCATACATGTGTGTGTGTGTGTGTGTGTGTGTGTGTAAATGTGAGCGATTAGCCAGCCCACAGCTGATGGTTCAATCGATGTCATGCGTGATATTATGGTGGTGGCAGGCTTTAAGCCCTTTGTTGTCCAGCGGGGCATGTGACTCTGACCCATTTAGCTAGAACGCTGGATCAATGATGTGTGTCTTGAGTGAAAGACGGCGGGGCGATCTGTAACGTGGGCTTATAACGCTTAAAATGCTTGTCTTTTTCCTTGCATCCGTCAGTGTGTCACATACATACACACATACCAATACCAAAAACATGAAAAACAGTAATAATAATAATAACAACAATTATGCTGACCATAATCACATGACGGCGATGATGATAGTAGTGATAATGACGATGAATATGATGATGATGACAGTACTGATGATGATAATATTGATGATGATATACTAATAGTTTAGTTGATGATGATGACGATGATGATGGTAATACTAATGATGGTGATATTGATAGTTTAGTTGAATCGTTTGGCTTATTAAGATTTATTACGGTATCTTTTCCCGTGCTGGTCGGCTCTTGAAGAGCCGAGGACTCAAGATCTGATTCTTCAGTCCAGCAATCGCAAACTGCAACGTAAAAACTGCCGTGCTCGCTGCCCATCTTAATCCTGCAATCGTTCTGATGGTGTCAGCGTTTCATAGGTTCTCTTCTCAAAGGTCTCTCCCCTTGAAGCCTAATTAGCCTTCTTGTCTTTCTGAAGTATTGGTTAAAAAGAGACAGAGAGAGAGAGGGAGGGGAGAGAGAAATAGAAAAGAGAGAGAGAAAGAAAGAGAGAGAAAGGAGAGAGAGAGAGAGAGAGAGAGAGAGTATGTGTATGTGACAGAGAAGATAACTTGGGTCAAGGGTTGTTCGTTGAGCAGGCTTTAGTGTTTGTGTGTGTGTGTGTGTGTGTGTGTGTGTGTGTGTGAGAGAGAGAGAGAGAGAGAGAGAGAGAGAGAGAGAGACTAGCAGACAGAAAGACAGACAGAGGGAGGATAACAGCTTGGGTCAGGGGTCATACGCCCTACTCCTTTCCTGTAATGGACATGATGTCGTGTGTAATCCAAAAAGTCACTTAAATAAATGAATGAATGAATAAGTACGTGTATAAATAGGTAACTACCCGAATGACTGAATAGGTGAATAGGTGAATGAATAAATAAACATACAAATGAATACATTAATTAATTAATTATGAATAAGTTGAATTAAGAAAGAAACAATGCAAATCTTCAAATGAATAAATACATAAATGAAGAAATGAATAAATAAACACACGATTAAATGAATAAATAATATGAATTATAAATAAGTTGTATAAGAAAGAAACAATGCAAATCTTCAAACAGAAAAAAGATAGATATTATTGCGCCGTTGTTTCACTCTCACCATGAAAGGCATACCGAATTTTTCAGACTATATAGTTTGTAGCAAGAAGTAAGTAAGTACAGTACATCCAGTCTGAGTGAAGATACTAAGAAGTGAGTTCAGTACGACCATTCTGCAGAATGGGGGATACGATACAACCTATCCATTCCCTGAAAACGTGGATGAAGACTGAGTCCAGGAAAATGGTTTATTGACTTGGGGCGCCATTTCCTGATGGGTCTGTAAAGCCGGAGCATCAAGAGTAGCTTCCCCTGTTAGGGTGCACGCCATCAGTCGTGTGACCTGCTATCAGTCACGTGACTGGAGTTGGTTCTCAGGCTTTCTGTGACTGCTGTCTCCTATGACAAAAGTCGTTTTTGCTTTTCTGTACTTTTGTTCAGTTAGTTTTCTGTGACTGCCCTTGTGCTAAAGTCGTTTTGATCCTCTGTGTGTTTGCGTAGTCAGCTTTCTAATACCGCCACTTCGACAGACTCTGGTTTTGTGTTCTTGTTTGTGTTTGTACTGCTATCCCAAGTAGCAAGTCTGAAAATATATACACAGAACGGAACGTTTTGTGTTCTTTTTGTGTTTGTACTGCTATACCAGGGGGCAAGTCTGAAAATATCTATACAGAACAGAACGATCGTCATTTGTTTTTTTGGAGAATACAGGACCTTCCTTGTGGAGGATCTAAAGACTGGTAGAGTCGAGTACTCTGGGAGAGTCATCGAGTAGTTCTCTTTCTCCCAGAATACTCTGGGAGGGTCATCAAGGGCTCTTCTTTCTCCCTATCTCCCCCCCCCCTCCCATTTTTTCCACAGCTATGTCTGCATAAGCTGTCTACTGCGTTTTGTAAACACTGTCAACACCAGGCAGTTAATTCTGTCCGGTAAAAAGTCTTTTTTATATGAGTGTTCGTCTTTGATTTTTTTCTTTGTTTATTTGATCAAATCAATGCAAGGTCGATAGTCGTGCTTTCCTTCGCTTGGGGCTAAGGACCACATACTGAATATATACGTATTTTTACAGTGTCTCATTTTAACTTGCGTCCAGTCTGATTACACTGGTTGGTTTGCATGGTAGTGAAGAGGAAGGAGAAAAAGAAGAAGAAGGAGAAGAAGACGAAAGAATTTCACTCGTACAAAACCTTGTGTAGGCGATCTTCAAGACGACCCAATTGTGAAAGTTGTACCTGCTTTGTCTTTAAAATTAGGGAAGGTAGCTTGGAGTTTGGAGTTTGTTTAGGATGGACACACGGCACTGGGACAATCCCATATGTGTTCCACCCACATCTGCCAGAAATTAGCTAGCAGATATTTCCTGAGTCTGCGGAGATCCCCATACGCTGGCAAGGTCTTGAAATGGGGAAGGAGAAGGTAAAGCAGTGATGACGAGGAGATTGGTACCGCCCTCATGATGATGGCCCTGAGAAAAGTTGTAGTCTCTGCCACCTTCCTTTCATAAGACCTCAGTGTTATGAGATAACCTTTATCTTGCATTTATTTTTAACTTGGTGTTGAAAGCATTGAGAGTAAAGCATAAATCCTTGGTACTTTATATTCAGTATGATTAAAAACAACTCTATTTCAGTGCACATGGATAATCATCATGGTCTTGTCCGTCAACAGATAAAAGCATCAGGGGGGAAGGGGAGCGGAGAGATTGAGAGAGGCATAGAGAGAGGGAGAGAGAGAGGGAGGGAGGGAGGGAGAGAGAATGACACGAAACTTCATTTTCTTACGTAAAATTTAATATCTAAAAGTCATTTTTTCAAACTTGCCGAAGATAATCTGCAAACGTTTGTCTGCTTCCACCTCAAATACAATATCAAAAAGGCATGAAACACGGAGAGACTCTGACACTGACTGACCATGTGTATAGGCCACTAACCCAATGCTCATATGTATAAGAAATGGAGAGAGAGAAGAGAGAGAGAGAGATGCACACAGACACACAGACACGTAGACTCACAGACACACAGACAGAGACAGAGACAGATCAAAGGAAGGAAGTAAAGCAATTTGAAGAGCGTCCAGGGAGCAGCAGCAGCGCGGAAATATCCAACAGGGGCTGTGCTGTGAAGCAGGATGATCTCCCCTTGATCTGTTGACGCTGATAGCAAAACATGACCGGCGATGGCAATGAAGTCTTTGAAACGAATCACCTGGCTTGATTACAGCACGGTTCTTGCCAGACCTGGAGAAAGTGATACTGGTGTGACGTGCATGTCTGTGGACAATAAAACACAGCCCGGACAGGGAATTCTGTTAGGAGTCGTGGAGGATTCTGCGGGTGAAAATGTACATGTAGTTTGTTTGTTGGACAGTTTCGTTCGTGCGTTTCTTTTGTCGCTTGTTTATTTCGTAATTCAAAGTTAAGAAGTCTTTAAAAGCACCTTCAAATGAATGAATCTTTTTCTTTCTGGTTTTTATATTGTTCATGTATAGTGTTATAAATGTGTAGCGTTAGTGATTGATGGTTTTATAATCTTGATGTTGTTTGACATCAGTTTGTTAGTGAGAATGTGCAAAAACATATCAAAGTAATGATAACAGTAAGTAGTACTTTATACGTTAAAATGTATCAAATCCACTGCAATATGTGTATTCAACATGCGCGCGCGCGCGCACACACACACACACACACACACACACACATGCACACACACACACGTGCACGCACGCGCACACATTAAATTGTCTAAAAGCACATATGTGCATAACGTTTAAAGAAATAACGAACACATGCACATACTTACTTACTTACACACATGATGGTAGTCCTTCGTTGCCGAAGATGACGATGAAATCCTGCAGCTCATCTGTGGACGCGCATGTGGCTGTGCAATCCGATCTTGGATGTACAATGTCTGTTGCAGTGGGGACACTGGAATGTCGTGGTTGGGTGGTTGGATTATGTCTCCTCTCTCTTCTGATAGTCAGCTTCTCCCTGTAGTTGATATCGCTGTTTCTGCTGGCAAGATGGACGGCCCTGCGCCAGGCGTTCCTTTCGGTGGCAGTTCTTTCGAGTTCTTTGGGGGTAACCTGTGCAAACTGGAGGTTTGCCTTTATCGTGTCCTTGAAACGCTTTTTTGGCCTCCCGAGATTTCTTTTGCCACTTGTGAGTTCGCCGTACAGCAGTTGTTTGGGCATTCGGTGGTCTTCCATGCGGATGACATGGCCGACCCATCTCAGTTGGGCTTTGACAAGCAGGCTTTCTATGCTTTGTGAGCTTGATCGGTTGAGGACCTCAATGTTGGTGATGCGGTTTTGCCACCGGATGCCAAGTATGCTGCGGAGAGCCCTTTGGTGGAACTGCTCTAATTTGTTGATGTGCTTCCTGTAGAGTGTCCAAGTCTCCGAACCGTAGAGGAGGGAGGAGAGCACAACGGCATTGTACACTTTGATTTTTGTTGACAGCCGGACATTGTGCTGGTTTAGTACCTTGTTTTTCAGCCTACCGAGAGCCTGGCTGGCTTTGCTGATTCGTGAATCAATTTCCTGATCGATGGAGCCGTCTGCAGAGATGATACTTCCAAGGTATTTAAAGTTCTTGGTGTTCTTCAGACTGTTGCCATCGATGGTGATGTTTGGAGACAGTGGATTAGTTTGTGGGGCAGGCTGGTGAAGAACTTCAGTTTTCCCGATGCTTATTGTAAGTCCAAAGAGCTTTGAGGCTTCTGCGAAGTGATTGAGCATTGTTTGCAGGTCCGCTTCAGAGTGAGCATTCAAGGAGCAGTCATCGGCGAAGAGCGCCTCCTGAAGGAGTTCTGTGCTGGTTTTTGTCTTGGCTTGCAGGCGACGTAGATCAAAAAGGGAGCCATCCAGGCGGTACTTTAGGTATATTCCCTTGTCAAGATCCTTGCAGGCGTGGGAAAGCATGGCGGTGAAGAAGATATTGAAGAGGACTGGTGCCAGGACACAGCCTTGTTTGACGCCATTTGTAATTTCGAATTCGTCAGTCATGTTGCCACTTGCAAGAACTTGCCCACTCATGCCTGTGTGGAAGAGCTGGATGATCTTTAGGAATTTGGGAGGGCAGCCAATCCGTTCTAGGACAGTCCACAGGGCTTCTCTGTTGACCGTGTCGAAAGCCTTGGTAAGGTCAACAAAGACTGAGTAAAGAGGCCTATTCTGTTCTATGCACTTTTCTTGAATTTGTCTCATAGCAAAGATCATGTCCACAGTGCTTCTCCCTGGCCTAAAGCCACATTGAGCCTCTGGTAGGATCTGTTCTGAGATGGTTATCAGTCTGTTGAGGATAACCCTTGCAAATATTTTCCCTACTATGGAGAGAAGAGAGATGCCCCTGTAGTTTCCGCAGTCTGCTTTACTACCTTTGTTCTTGTACAGCGCAACTATGAGCGCGTCTTTGAAATCAGCAGGCATTTGCTCCTCTTCCCAGACCTGTAGCAGGATGTCATGGAAGGTTTCCAAGGCTTTGGGGTCTGCTGCCTTGAAGATCTCAGCGGGAATGCTGTCTTTTCCAGAAGCTCTGCCGGAGTTGGTCTTGCTTATTGCCTTTTTGATTTCATCTAGAGTAGGAGGAGCGTCTAGGTCTTCCAGGAGTGGTTGCTGGGGGATTTGATTGAGAGCATCTTGATCAACAGTGGAAGGTCTGTTCAAAAGAGAGCTGAAATGTTCGGTCCAGCGCTTGAGGAGCCCTTCTTGGTCCTTGATCAGGGTTTTGCCATCCGAGGACAACAAGGGAGAACATCCTGAGGTTGTTGGGCCGTAGACGGTTTTCAGAGAGCTGAAGAACATCTTGGAGTTGTGGGTATCAGCATAGAGTTGAACTTCTTCGGCCTTATTGTTCCATCATGAATCTTGCATCTCACGTAGATCTTTCTGGGCTCTAGCTTGAAGGGACTTGAATCTTTCCTTTTTGGGGAGGGATGAGGGGTCGTTTTGCCATTCTGCATAGGCTTTGTTCTTGGCTTGGATAGTAGCTTGAATTTGCTCATTGTTTTCATCGAACCAGTCTTGGTGTGTTTTAGCTTTCGGACCAAGTATAGCAGTGGCAGTTTCATTGACAGCTGTTTTGAAGGAAGTCCATTTTTCAGATAAGTCACCGGTAGGAATGGGATCTTCGCTGAGTTTCTTTTCGAGAGCTTCTTCGAACACAGACACACATACTTACTTACAACACACACACACACACACACACACACACACACACACACACACACACACACACACACACACACACACACACACATACACACACACATACACACATACTCACATACACACATACTCACACACACACACATACACACAGAGAAACATACACAGTCTTGTCTAAAAGCAAGTAGTGTGAATAGACGTTCAAAGAAATAACGAACAATCCCTCCCCGCTCACCCACAACATCCGCACACTCATTTGTCTAAAGGCACGTACATAGTAGTTTTAAGAAACAAAAAGCGAACACACACATACGCACACACACACACACACACACACACACACACACACACACACACACACACACACACACACACACACACACACATACACACACGCGCGCGCGCGCGCGCGTCTAATATCGCTTATACACAGTGAAAAGACGTTAAATCAAAGAACGAACGAACACACACACACACACACACCACACACACACACACACACACACACACACACACACACACACACACACACACACACACACACACTCTCTCTCTCTCTCTCTCTCTCTTTCTTAGACAAGTGTGTGTGTGTGCTCCCGTTCATACACGTAACACCATGGACAAAGATGACTACATCAGCTTAATCTAAAATGGCAACTTCCTTCTTTCAGGCTGGGGAATTCTCAGCGGATTCGTTATTTTCAGCGGAAAACGACAGGATTTCCGCGGCAGAAAAAAAAAATTCAGCGGTGAAAAAAAATCGGCAACGAAAAAAAAAAAAAAAAGCCTCGACGAGTTTTGCGCATTTTAGGTTAGTTTCGGTCAACTTCCGGGTTGATATGTACCGGTAGTGTTGACTTCCGGTCAGAGTCGCCATCTTGTGCGTTGGACAACATGTCGCTTTCAAAGATAGTCAATCGTGGCGATAAATTTGACGAGGAAGGTGTGCCAAACAAATGGAGATGGGAGTGGGTAAAAAAACCTGTCAAAGTAGGAGAGGAAGAGGTGTTCCTTGGCGACTTTTTTCGAAAGATCAGCATGAATGGAGTGGCGCGCTGTTTGCCATGTGCCAAGGAAGTCACCTAATGACCTATGGAAAACGTGGTGTGATTGCGCTTGTTGAACACATTCAATCGAGTCGCCACCAAGAAAATTGTAGGAGTTGAAAAAAAGAAAAAAAACAACATTTAACTTCAAGGAGAGGCCTTGAAAACATCTGAAAATTGTAAAAATGCTTCAGCTTCAGGGGGGCTTCGCCCCCAGACCCCCCAGCAGGGCGTTGCCCCTGCACCCCACCAGGGGCCTGGCGGCCCCTGGACCCCACACCATTTTCAGAGGAAACTCTTGCAAAGTGTTCCCCACCCTGTAAAAATCTTTACAAACGTAACATGGAAAATGCATTACACTATTATAGTGAAGAATAAAAAAAAAATCGTTATATTCTTCACATGCATATGCCCATCTGTCATGAATTTTTAAAGGATACTGTTATTGAAAATACATTTTTCACATCTGCCATTTTCTCCTGCTGGACGACACGCTTGGGATTTGTCTACTGTGTGTGTGGGGGGAGGGGGGGGGGGGCGTCTGCGCGTGCAAATTTTTGTGCAATTATTTTTTTTTCTTTTGTATGCGCTTGACAAAGGACAGTTGGCCAGAAATTTTCGTCTGTCTTGTTTAATTATAGTAAATACGCCTTCTGATTCTGCTTTGTGCTTTTCTGGTTAATGTTTTTCCTGGTGTTAAAAAATAAAGGTTTTGAAATAAAATGAATCAATTTCTTCACTGCCTTTTGAAACCATTTTGCCTGACAGCTTAGGAAAATACATTTTGGAGATGGTCTTCCATCACTCCATTTGCGTAAAGTGACAGGAAAAAATTGATTTGTACTCTCTCTCTCTCTCTCTGGCTCTCTCTCTCTCTCTCTCTCCTTGTGTGTGTGTGTGTGTATGTGTGTGTGTGTGTGTGTGTGTGTGTGTGTGTGTGTGTGTGTGTGTGTGTGTGTTAGGAACTTTTTGTCCGAACTGTCATACGAGGCTTTTTTGTGTTGTCCTTTGGTTATGGTAGTGTTGCTTAAAAAGAACTTTTTTTTCTGATAATATATACTTTGAGGATCGTTTGGTTTCGTGTTTTTCTTTCTGTTTGTTGTTTTTGTTGTATTTTTTGAAAAAAATATGGATTGTTTTCATTGTGCTAAGCACTTACTTGCTTTTCTTTTCTTTTTATTGTTTGCTAGTGTGATGTGATTTGTCATCACTACTTAATACGGTACCATACCTTTCAACTTCAAACCTAAAAGTACATTTGTGAACAGACGTTAAAGAAAAAGGTGATGAACAAATGGCTTCATGAATAATAGAAATAAATCAAGAGTTAAGAATTAGACCGACCATCCGACCAGTCAACCAGACATGAAAAAGAAAAAGTTCGAACAAATAAAACCAAGCGAAAAAGCAAAAAGAGGAAAAAGAAACAAAGTTGTAGTGTTTGATGTTTTGTCTCAACGGTGCACTCCAAAATGGTCGTTAACAAACTGTCCCCCCCCCCCCAAATTAAATAAAAAGATTAAATAGGAACTGGAAATATTATACAAAAATCAATCAGAAACGCATGAAGACGAAATGAAAATACGCGTTAAATTAACGGAACAAAACAGACGCAAATTACTATATGAGAACGCGCATTTAAGTAACGAAGCGATACAAGTGCAAAGTTTCGGCGAACCTGCTGTTGTGTACCGTTGTCTAGTGTTGTACTACACTAAAATACAACAAAGAAACAGTTTGACTGGAGAAGATAACTCTGCTATGAAATCGTATGAGACAAACACGAATTTGAATGACAACACATGAACAATCGCACTCATGCGCGGCCGTGCGCGCCACGCACGTATATATGCACACGCATACACGCGCGCGTATGGAAATCTAGACACGCCCAAAACACATGCACGCATAACTTACCAGAACTAATACATGTCTTATAGCCCTATATTGGGTTCTTGTGACAAACAGATGTTCCGTTCTGTTCTTCACGCACACGCGCGCGCGCGCGCGCGCACACACACACACACACACACACACACACACACACACACACACACACACACACAACAGAGGCACAGGTTTATACATATGTATGTATATATGTATATATATATACATATACATATAGATATGCGTGTGTATATGTGTATATATATATATATAATACATATATATACATATACATATATATATGTACATATATATATATACACACACATATATATATAGAGAGAGAGAGAGGGAGAGAGAGAGAGAGAGAGAGAGAGAGAGAGAGAGAGAGAGAGAATTGGATGATTTAAGGTCTTTTGAAGCACTGAGAGACAGACAGATAGATAGACAGGAGAGAGAGAGAGTGTGTGAGAGAGAGAGAGAGAGAGTGTGTGGGTGTGTGTGTGTGTGTGTGTGTGTGTGTGTGTGTACGTGTGTGTGTGTGTGTGTGAGAGAGAGAGAGAGAGAGAGAGAGAGATGTGCTCTCAAACATACAAAATGTGGAGATGGTTTTTGTTATCTGTTTGCTGATTTCGAATATTTCACTGTAATCTTTCCCAATTGATTTGCTTAATACGATAATAGGTGTACACATGATCTTGTTTCACATGTATTCAGTTAGACCTATTGGGAAAACAGAATAATGATGTGTTATTATCGGAAGAGATGTGATCTATTTATATCAGAGGAGATATACTCTATTTATATCAGAGGAGATAATTGTCTGTTTATTTCAGAGGAGATCTGATCTGTTTATATCAGAAGAGATATGGTCTAATTATATCAGAGGAGATAATTATGGTCTGTTTTTACTAGAGGAGATATGGTCTGTTTATATCAGAGTTTACTTGAAGACTCAAAATGGGACAAAGTGAAATAGGACGTGCCTTCAGAGAAAGGCAACGCAACCTCTAAAAGTCAGATGAATTGTCCCATCTCACAAATGGCCGCTGACATTTACTGAAGGTGATCAGTATTGATCAGCACTTCATCAATATCTATTCTTGGCTTCCTTTTCTCTGGGCTGGAGACAATGTCTCTTTGGTTTTACTTCCCTCCTTCATGGATGTAAGCTTTTGAAGTTATCGTTGGCTATGTTGTTAAAATGGAAGTACTGATGTGTGTGTGACCTTGTAAAGATTAGCAGTGCTGGCAGAGAGGTTGGTGATTGAAATGACAGAATCGCTAGGACAGAGTGGATTTGTGCTGCAGTGGACTGACTGTTTTCCGGCTAAGCACAGACATAAATACAGATTATGGCAGTCTGGGGAGCCACAGCCCACTCTGGTTTTCTTGATTAATCGAAACCTGTACTACTGCATATTGTGAATTCCGAGTCATTCGTCAGCCTTTCTCCGTGAAAACGATATTTAGTGGCGCTAAAGGATGAACAAAAGCAGTGTGCTTTTAGAAGAATGACTACAGATGTAAATACGTATTAATAATGTCATTTCAGAGAGAGGCCTAAGCAAGGTATTCTGAGATCGAAAATGTAGAGAACAAATAACATAGTTTCAAGAGAATATCTCAGTACATTATAAGGTATTGGGGGGGGGGGGGGGGGGGAATGAGAACAGTGTAGTTTCTAAAATGTGTCATATTTTCTTAAACATTTGAAACAAGGGATCTGCATTCTTTTTGAACTTTTTATCCCAACTCTGATACCTAAGTAGAATTTGCTCTCTCTTTGCCGTCATTTTGTTTGCACGAAAAGCGCATTGTTGTTTCATATTGTTTGCAGATGTGTGCCTATTTGGTCTTTCTTAAACAAAGAGTTCATTTTTATATATATATTTTTCAAACTTTAGATAGTGTGAGAAGGTGCTTGCTGTGGTTTTGCTTTTGATGTTGATAGGCGCACACATACAGTGTTCTTGCATAGGTACTCACTGCTCATACAGACGAGTGTTCTGTTAAATTCACTCATATAGAAAATGGAGAAATAGGACAAGATAAATAAGGAAGAAAAAAATAGAACACGGTGAATTGGGACGTGTCGGTAAAGGACAGCAACGTTGTCTCTTACAGTCAAGTGGTATGGCGTACCACAGATGACGTCAGCTGACATTTATTGAAGGCGATCAGTATTGAACACTACTTCACCAGTGTCTGTTCTCAGCTGCCATGGATGAAAGCTGGTGAAACTATTGATTCCTGTGTGGTTAAAGTGGAAGTATCGATGTGTGTGTCGTTGTGAAGATTAGCGCTGCTGGCAAAGGGGTGGTTGATTGAACTGGCAGAAAGGCTGGGACAGAGTGAACCTGTACTGCAACGGAATGGCTATCGAACTGGCCATTTCGAGGCCCCATAGAGACATGAACACATATCATTACTTGGGGACCCACGGATCACACTGATTTTCTTGATTAATCAAAACTTGGAAAATATCGTTGATGATGTTTTGCGTGATGTTTTTACGGACTTGTTCATTGGTGATATGATCAGTTTATCTGATTTTTAATATAATGTGATGATACCTCATTTTCATGGTTTGGGTTCGTCTTTCTAAATTGGTTGTGAGGGTCCATGTCTTGTGTGCATACAAGCAAATGGAATACACCAGTGCAATGAAAGGCTGATCGTGTGTTTCATGGAGATGTTATTCTCGTTCGATACAGTTTTCATCCTGGGTAGTGTTGATGCTGATTTTGCTGCTTTTGAGAGGATTTCAGTTTTGGATCCCTCATTGCTAACTTTGGATCACAGATACGTGAATTGTCAAACAGAGAGAGAGAGAGAGAGAGAGAGAGAGAGAGAGAGAGAGAGAGAGAGAGAGAGTGAGGTGGGAGAGAAGGGGAGGGGTCGAGAAAGACAGCGATAAAAGAAAAGTACCTTCTTGCTCAGTTATAAGAGCATTACGTCCCACTTAACTTGTTCTATGCCTTGTCATTGCTGGCTCTTGAGAACAAGAGAACTAGAGGGGAGAGGAGAGAGAGAGAGAGAGAGAGAGAGAGAGAGAGAGAGAGACTGTGGGGGGAGAATCAAAGAAATGAAGTGAAGCATTATCCAGTGTCCATGGAGCAGTAGTAGCGAGGAAACATCCAACAGAGGCTGTGCTGTGAAGCAGGATGATCACCCATTCCCCTGGATCTGTTCAAGCTGATAGCGAAAATCAGCCAGTATTGACAATGAAGTTTTATGAAGTCTTTGAAATCAGTAAATGCTGATAACATAAAATGACTGGCAGTTGCATTGAAGTCTGAAACAAATCCCGTGGCCTGATTACAACACTCTGCTTTCTTGACCCATAGAAATTGATTCTCATGGGCTCTGACGTAGAACGTGCTGCCTATTTGGTATCATTTTGTTTGGTTCACAAAGTGCAGTGTTCCTGAAAATGTTTTCCTGTTTTGTCTTTTGTATTGATCGAATAGTTCACTTTTGATTGTTACCTTCAAAGTTTTGATTGTGTGAGTAAATACTGTTGTGCTTTAGTTTTAGATTTCAAAATACACAATTGTTTTACTGCGTAAGTACTCAAAGAAACGCTGGGGGGAAAAGATGTATTCCATTTCCATTTTTTTCACATGATGCGGGAACATGCAAAATGGGACCAGATGATTTGGACGTGCTAGTAAAAAAAAGGCAGTATTTCTAAGTGGAGACAACTGTATAGTGTCTCACAACAGTGTCAGCTGACATTTACAGACGGTGATCAGTATCTAACACCACTTCATCAATGTCTATTCTGGGCTGCCATTTCCCTTTGCTGGAGACAATGTACCCTCTTTTCTTTGATTTTACTTCCCTCCTTCATGGAGGAGAGCTGGTGATGCCATCGATGCGTATGTTGTTAAACTAGAAGTATTGATTCGTGTTTTCTTGTGAAGATTAGTATTGCTGGAACAGGTTGAAGGTACAGAATGATCAGGACAAAGTAGACTCGTGCTGCAATAGACTGGCCATCAGACTGGCTGTTTCCTGGCTGACACAGCCATCAACAGAGATTATGGCAGTCTGGGGCCCACAGCCCACAATGATTTTCTTGATTAATCGACAGGTCATTGCTGGTGAACTTCAAATTCTGACTCAGTCATCAGTCTTTGAAAAGGAAGACTGTTAATACTTCTTGACTTTAAAAGATGGACAAAAGTTATGTGCTTTTACTGCGGCTAAGAATGTCAATATAAAAAAAAAAGAAAACAGTGAACTTTATGTAAGAGGAATGAGCATGGTATCTTTCGATAGAAAACGTGGAGAACTGCTTAGTTTCAAAAAGATGCTTCAAGATTGTTTTACATAAAGAGAAAAAATAAATACATAAATGAATAAACAAACAGAAAACAGTACACTGCAAATTCAAGAAGGTACCATTTTTGTGAAACAGAAGAAAAAGCAGTCTGCATTTTTCTTGAGCCTTTAACCCAACCCTCTTGAACCTTTAACGCAATCCTTAAATCGATGTAGTTCATGCCCTTTCTTTGTTTTTATATTGTTCGTTGAAAAATGCTGTTTGACTGGGAAAAATGTATTTCCGTTTTTCCCCAGGTCATTGTCCTTTTGTTGAAAAAAAATATTACTTTAGATTGTGTAAAGATTTGCTGGATGTGATTTTCTTTCAGATATCAGTTAACACACACTTTCTTGGTGCATAAGTATCATTTTTGAGAAAAAAACTGAAAAGGTGGGAAGAAAGAAATATGGTGTATTGACTCCACATGATTGCAGGTAACGTGAAATGGTGGACGTGGTCAATTGGGACGTGCCTGTAAAGAAAGGCAGCACTACCACTTAGAATCAAGAGGTGTCGCATCTCAGAGATGATGTCATCTGACATTTACTGAATGCGATCAGTATTGAACAGCACTTCATCAGTGTCTATTCTCGGCTCCCACGTTCTTTGGATGGAGGCAATGTCCCCTCTTCACTTTGATTTTACTTCCCTCATTTATGGGCGAAAGGAGAAGTTATCGATGCCTAATGTTGTTAAAATGGAAGTATTGATGTGTGTGTCCTTGTGAAGATTAGTGCTGCTGCAAGAGGTTGGTGATTAAAGGGACAGAATGGCCAGACCAGGGGGAACTAATGCTGCAATGAATTGGCCATTGGACTGGACATTTCTTGGTTCATAGGGACAAGAACACAAATCATGGCAGTCTGGGGATCCACAGCCTTCAACAGATTTTCTCGATTAATTGAAACTTACGTTGCTGGCAAGTTGAACTTTTTATGGCATTCATCAACCTTTCGTAGAGAAAACGTACACCATTCACTAAAGTTAAAATAGTGACGAAAATGCTTAACCAAGATCTTTTAGTTAATCTTTGATATAGGCGTCAAAAGACAGAGAAAGAGAGAGCGAGTGGGGGGGGGGGGGGGATGAAAATATGAAATACAAAAAGTTAGTACTTTATTGCTCATTATAAAACATTATGTCCCTTTAAGCTTGTCTCATAGCTTTTACTGGTCCATAAGAGTGTGTGTGTGTGTTTATGTATGTGTGTGTTTTGTGTGTGTGTGTGTGTGTGAGAGAGGAGAGAGGAGAGAGAGAGAGAGAGAGAAAGAGATGAATGAAGGGAATGAAGTCAACCAATATGATAAGCAGACATTGTTCAGGTTGTACCCAGCACTGATGAAGCACACTGCAGAGACTGTGCTTTGGAGCAGAATAATCCACCCTCCTTGATCTGTTCAAGCTGATAGCAGCGACCGACCATCAATGGCGGTGAAATCTTTAGAACAATAAACTCTGGCAGCATAAAACGACTGGCATTGACAGTGAAGTCTTTGAAACAAAATCACATGACCCTGATTACTACACTCTTCTTTCTGGACCCAAACAAATTGATTACTAAGGGGCCGGAAATAGAATGTGATACCTATTTCTCATTGTTTTGTTTGGTTCACAATGTGCAATGTACCTGAAGATGTTTTCCTCTTTTGTCTTGTGTACCAAACAAAACGTTCACTTGTGATTGTTATCTTCAGCGTTTTGATTGTGTAAGCAAGTACAGGCTGTGCTTTTTGTTTTAGATTTCAATAAACACACATGGTTTTACTGCGTAAGTACTTTACTGTGAAGAAAGAAATGCTAGGGAAAGAAAAGATGTGTCCCCAGTTACTTCACGTAACACAAGACCATACAAAATGGGACCACGTGAATTAGGACGTGCTTGTAAAGAATGGCAGCGTTTCTAATTAGAGACAAGTGGTGTCCTGTCACAGACAGCGTCAGCTGACGTTTACTTAAGATGATGAGTATCGAACACCACCTCTTCACCAATGTCTATTCTTGGCTGCTGTTTCCTTTGCTGGAGAGAATGTACCCTCTTCTCTTTGATTTTACTTCCCTTTTTCATGGGTGAAAGTTGGTGATGTTATCAGTGCGTACATTGTTAGAATAGAATTATTGATGCTTGTTTCTTTGTGAAGATTAGCACTGGTGGTTCAGGTTAATGATCGAACAAACAATTTTCAAAACGACAACAAGAACAAAATTGGACATGTCCTGTAATGAACATCAACAGAGATTACGGCAGTCAGGGGGTTTACATCCTACAATGAATTTCCTGATTAATTGACAGGTCATTGCTAGTGAGCGTCAATTCTGAGTCATTCATCAGCCTTTCACTGGAAAGTCTATCCATTCTTACTGACATTAAAAGATGGACAAAAGTGATATGCTTTTATCCCGCCCCTATACCAAAACAGTGTGTGGTCGTTTTTTTCTGTCGTCATTTTGTTTGCTTGACAAAATCTTTTTTACGTTTTTACGGAAAAAAAATGCATTTCTGTCTTGTCTTGGTGAGTAAACCAAACATTCATTGCCTTTATTTTTCAGTGTTTTGGTAAAAAGATTAGATTAACAAGCACTGGGTGTGATTTGTTTTTAGATATCGTAAATACACGGACTTTCTTGTTTCTTAGGTACTGTGTTGGGAAGAAACAGTTGGGAAGAAAGAAATGTGTTCTTTTCGCTTCACGTGATTCAGAAAAATGCAAACTGGGACAAGGTCTTTTTGTAGGTGCCTATGGAAAAAAATGCAGCATTGCTACTTAGCGTCAAGTGGTGTCCTGTCTCGCAGACAGCGTCAGCTGACGTTTACTGAAGGTGATGAGTATCGAACACCACCTCATCAGTGTCTATTTTTGGCTGCCATTTCCCTTTGTGGAGAGAATGTATCCTCTTCTCTTTGATTTTACTTCCCTCCTTCATGGATAAAAGTTGGTGAAGTTATCAGTGCCTACATTGTTAAAATAGAAGTATTGATGCTTGTTTCTTTGTAAAGATTAGCACTGCTGGAACAGGTTGATGGTCGAAGAAAGAGAATTAAAAAATCAAAAAAGTGGACATGTCGTGTAATGAACTGGCCATCAAACTGGCCCTTTCCTTGTCGACACAGACATCAACAGAGATTACGGCAGTCAAGGGACCCACATCTTACAATGAATTTCCTGATTAATCAATCGACAGGTCATTGCTAGTGAGCGTCAATTCTAAGTCATTCATCAGCCTTTCACAGGAAAGTCTATGTATAGTTACTGACATTAAAAAATGGATAAAAGTGATATGCTTTTATCCCAGCCCCTATACCAGTATGTGTTCATTCTTTCTCGTCATTTTGTTTGCTTGACAAACTCTATTTTGCAGAAAAAAAGCATTTCTGTTTTGTTTTGGTGAGTAAACTTAACGTTCATTGTCTTTATTTTTCAGTGTTTTGGTAAAAAGATTAGATTGGATCTTGGAGTACTGGATGCAATTTGTTTCAGATATCAGTAAGCACACAGACTTTCTTGCTTCTTAGGTACTGTTTTGGGAAGAAAAAGTGTGTTCTTTTCGCTTTACGTGATTCGGGAAAATGCGAAATGGGCAAGGTCAATTTGGAGGTGCCTCTGAAAAAAAAAAATGCGGCATTGCCACTTAGCGTCAAGTGGTGTTCTGCCTCACAGACAGCGTCAGCTGACGTTTACTGAAGGTGATGAGTATCGAACACCACTTCATCAATGTCTATTCTTGGCTGCCATTTCCTTTGCTGGAGGCAATGTGCCCTCTTCCCTTTGATATGGCTTCCTTTCTTCATGGATGAAAGCGGGTGAAGTTATTGATACCCATGTTGTTAAAATGCAAGTATTGATGTGTGTGTCCTTGTAAAGATTAACATTGCTGGCAGAGAGGTTGGGGATGGAAGAGACAGAATGGCCAGCACAGGTTGGACGTGCTGTAGTAGACTGGCCATCAAAGGGGCCATTTTCTGGCCTATACAGACATCAACACGGATTATGGTAGTCTTGGGACCAACAGTCCACAGTGATTTTCTTGATTAGTCGAAACCTACATTGGTGGACATTTTCAAGTTTCTAATTATTCATGAAACGAGATGAACAATTTTCATAAGTGATATAGTACTTAATCAAAGAATATTGGAAGGATCTCGGAGATATTTCATGTAACAGAAAAAGATAGTGATAGATAGATGGAAAGGGAGAAAGAGAGAGAGAATATTCTCTCAGTCAATCATGACAGTTCAGTGTGTGTGTGTGTGTGTGTTTGTGTGTGTGTGTGTGTGTGTGTATGTGTGTGTGTGTGTGTGTGTGTGTGTGTGTGTGTGTGTGTGTGTGTGTGCGCGCGCGCGCGCGCGCACCTGTCTGCCTGCCTGCCTGCCTGAGGCGCGTGTGTGTATTTGAGAGAGCAAGAGAGAGAGAGAGAGAGAGAGAGAGATGAATCAAAAGAATGAAGTAAATCAATTTGCATAGTGTCCAGGGAGCATTAGCAATGGGGAAACATCCAGCAGGGACTGTGCTGTGAAGCAGGATGCTCTCTTGATAGGTTCACACTGATAGCAAAAAACGACCAGCAGTGGTGTAGAAGCCTTTTGAAACGAATCAAGCTGAAAGAAAGAAAGAAGAAAGAAAGAAAGAAAGAAAAAAAAGACCAGCAGCTGCAATGAAGTCTTTGAGATGAATCACCTTGCCTGATTACATCAGCCTTCTTTCTGGACTTGAAGAAACTGGTAACGGAGGGCCTGAAGTGGACCATGCTGCCTGTTCATCATTTTGTTTGCTTCATATGCATAGTTTCGCTGAATATGTGTTCCTTGTATACTGAGCAAGAACTTCACTTGTGGTTGTTATCTTCAAAGTTTAGATTGTATGAGCAAGCACTGGGTGTGATTTTGTTTCAAATATCAGTAAGTGATCTCAGGATGATGCTCAGAACTCTTGTGGGAAGAAAAAAAAAGATTAGGGAAAAAGAAACGAATTCTATCTAATGCAATCACCGCAGGAACAAATGAGGAAGATGGATTGGATCGTACCTGTAAATAAAGGCAACATTATCACTTAGAACTAAATGGTGTCCCACAGATATTAGCTGACACTTACTGAAGGTTATCAGTATTGAACATCACTACATCAGTGTTTGTTTTCAGCTACCATTTTCTTGGCTGGAGACAATGTTCACTTTTTCTTTATTTTCACTCACCCCCTTCTAAATCTTATTCCAAGTCTTACCAGCATTGTACAGGGAAATCTAAAATACTTATTGGTGGCAACTGATGGGCATATGTTTCTACAGTAGGATGAATATTGAAAGAACTACAGGAGGTCATAGTCTTGGTAGGGGGCGTTAATATGGTACTGTGTGCTACAACAGTGGAGAACAACATAGTTTCAAAACGATAGTTTAACTTAATATTAATTATACTGACAAAAATACAGAAATCATTTCAGGAAGATAATTTCATTGTGGAAGTAAGTATTCTCTCTCTCTGTCTCTGTCTCTGTCTCTCTCTCTCCTCTCTCTTGTTGTTGATGTTGTTGTTGAAATGTAGGATATTATTGGTTCATAATCTTCTTTGATTGGTCTTTCGTCCTGATCCTTGCGTCTAGATAACATGTGCTCCGTCTTTATTATAATCTTATTTTTGCTTGAAAAAAGTGCCCAGATAAAAGAAGGGTTTATTTTCAGTTGTATTGAAAATTTGGATTGCGTTAATGAGTGTTCACTGTGTCTTCGTTTCAGATATCAATAACCACACATCGGGTTGTTGCATAAGCGCTATTGGGGGGGGGGGGGGGGGGGGAGAAGAGTGTGAGAAGAAGGAAAGTGTGTTTTCACTCTGATAGAAAGGAAAAGATGAAATGGGACAAGCTGGACGTACCTTCAAAGAAAGGCAACGCAACGTTGCCACTCTCAGCCAAATATTGTCCTGTCTCAGAGATGGTGTCAGCTCAAGTTTACTGAAGATGATCACTATTGAAGAATACTTCATCAATGTCTATTCTCGGCTCCCATTTCCTTAGATGGAGGCAATGTGCCCTCTTCTCTTTGATTTTACTTCTCTTCTTCACGGATGAAAGCTGGTGAAGTTATTGACGCCTGTGTGGTTTCAAAATGAAAGTATTGATATGTCTGTGTCCTTGCGCAGATTGGCACTGATGGCAAAGAGGTTGGTGATTGAACGGATGGAATGGGCAGGACTGAATGGACATTTTGCTGCTATAGACTGGCCATCACACTGGCCATTTCACAGCCCATACAGACATTATTGCAGGTTATGGCAGTCTGGGGCACCAACAGTGTACAATGATTTTCTTCATTATTAGAAACCAGCATTGCTTGCAAGCTTCCAAGAAGGACTTGCAAGAATGACTGATGATAACTATTGGCATTAAATGACACACATTAACGACGTGCTTCTAGTAGAACGAAAAAAAAACTGTCGTTACAATTTGAAAAAAAGAAGTAAACGATTTTTTCGCTTTGATGCTCATGTTTATACGAGCTCGTGCAATTGTACGTTAAAAGACCAGAGAAGAATTCTTTTCAAGAGGAGACTTTGATATGATAGTATTTTGAACCATTGGTATAGAACAATCATGCATCGTGGTTTCAGAAAAAGTCCGCAACATTATTATTTTATTCTGAACTTTCTTTCAATGGGATGACCAAAAATGAAAATTTCTTGAAAACATGGCTAAATCATGCTTTCCATCAATGTTGTTGTTTTTTTGAAACATTTTGTACATAAATGTGACCTTGGCTTAATCCAAGGTCCATGATAATTTACAATATTATATCTTTCTATCTGTCTGTCTATCTGTCTATCTATCTGTCTGTCTATCTATCTATCAGTTTGTCTGTCTGTCTGTCTATCTGTCTGTTTGTATCTGTCTGTCTATCTATCAGTCTGTCTGTCTGTTTGTCTGTTTATCTGTCTGTTTGCCTGTCTGTCTATCTACCTACCTAACTGCCTACCTATGCGCACATACACGCACACACACACGCACATGCATACACACACAAACACACACACACACACACACACACACACAGAGCACAGAACATACACATACACATACACACACGTGCCCACACACAGAGATCATTATCTACAAGGATACAGGGATGAAGAAGTAAAAGGAGAGATGAAAAGGAGCCCATTCTCAAATAAGATGTCGGACGGTATGAATGTATTCTATAGAAATAGATAGGTCAGCAGATTGACGCGTTTACAGTGCAGTCTTTGGTGGAGTGGTAAGTAGTCCCTGGCTGTGCAAAATAGAACGTCTACCAGGAATGCCATTCTTTGTTCACATAGAGTAGTGGCTTAATAGATAAAACACCCACCTCGGCAACGGATAACAGACTCGAAGATTAACTGTTTCCAATCCCATCAGTTCTGTTAAAATCATATTGAAAATTTTTGGCCCCGTGTGGGATTTTTCGGACCCAGTTGACTTCTGCCAAGTTGAGAGTAGTGTGG
>CM060307.1:26183911-26203911 GCA_030674185.1 Monoplex corrugatus
TGTGAAATTCAGGTTTCTATCTCTAGGATGAGCACGTTGCTGCTTGTGCACCCCCCCCCCCCCCCCCCCCTATGCTTGCATTTCTGTTTATCTGTGCAAGTGGATTTTTCTATGGAATTTTGCCAGGGACAACTTTTCTGTTGCCATGGGTCATTAACATTTGCTGAATGCATGTTACACACGGGATCCCAGCGTATCATCTCACCCAAAAGACCAGCACCCAGATCACCACTTAAGTTCTGGTGGAGGGGGAATCCCTGTCTGGTGTATCATTTGAACCTTTTTTTCCCTAAGGGCATATGCTTTAACCACTGTGCCACTTCATACGGTTTTTATGGCACCTCCATCCTAGACATCGTATCAGTCACTCTCTGTGTTTCAGGATATGTAGATCATGGGACATCGCTTCAGATGCTGAACCGGCCGTTTCCTGTTTATCAGGATATGCAGATGTTTACACTTCCGTCCTAAGGCATTCAGCAGTCCCTTGTGCAGGCTAGGATGTACAGACTTCAAAATGTTCACTCGTGCAGTCTGCAACATTAAAGACTAGCTTGTTTGCTGCCCATCTTAATGTTTCCATCATTCTCGGTGGTGTCAGTTTAATGTTTTCCTCACTCCCTTACTTTCAAGACCTTGCCAACACATAATGTTTTGCGCAGGGTCAGGGAATCTACCAGATAATTGCTGGCAGATCTGTGAGCAGCACGTATGGAATATCCCGAGTGTGGTGAACCGCTCTTGAACAAACTCCAAACGAACTCCACACAAACTCCAAGCTCAGTCGTCCAGCATAGGACAGCCATTGTCTGTTCAAGTCAGTCATGAGGCATATTGCTCTGTTTCCTCTTACCGCCAACCAGTTGCAGTAATAATCAGTCAGGATGCCTAAATATGTTGTTCTTATAACATTAGATCAGCTGTTTACAACGCCAGTGTGTAAGGACCACGTAGATTTTATGTTCTCTAACATTTGAACTGCATTCACTATTAGTTCTCCTAACATTTAGACTGCGATTCACTATGGCAAGCAATACATTTTTAGTTCTCTGATATTGGATGAGCCATTTGTTTTGCTACTCCGCAAGAATGCATAGATTTCAAGTTCTCTTTGTCACTTCCTCCAGCCAACTGCAGTTCTAGTCAGGATAATATAGATACACGCAGTCATCCCCTTCCTTTCCTCCAGCACGGAGCCAGTCATCAGGGATGCATGTGGGTCAGGACAGAGAGATAGAGACTTCCTGTGATGTTTCATCAGTTTTATTAGCCCGGCAGAGAAAAGGTAGTAGGGGTAGGGGTGGGGGAGATTCCGCAAAGAGCCTGCTTTCCACAGGGAATTCCTCGGGCAGCATTTTCAATAAAACGAAAGAGACGTGCATTTGTAGGTTGGCTTATGGAATTGATTATGTAGAAAGGGTGCCTTTTCCTTTTCCCTCCTCCCTTGCGGGAGATTTGGGGGTGGGGGTGGTAGGGAGAGGAAAGGGAGGTGTGTAAGCTTGTAATGTGGTGATTGTGTTTTCTTGGTTTGGGATCACTGTGACCACTTGCTTTCCCTTTTTATTTATCTACCCTTTGGCATCAGGGAACGGCGCTCTGTTTTGTTTTGAGTGTGTGTGTGTATGTGTGTGTGTGTGTGTGTGTGTGTGTGTGTGTGTGTGTGTGTGTGTGTGTGTGTGTGTGTGTGTGTGTGTGTGTGTGTGTGTGTGTGTGTGTGTGTGCACTGAATACAGTGGGTTGCTGGCTGGGCACATTCCTAAGGACAGTCAAAAAGCTGTGATTCGTCGTGCAGTATGAGAATCGTGTGGTGATATGTGAAGATCCATGTCCACACATACAAGATAAACACAGCTCATTGAGAAACATAGGTAGAGCACTGAATGAATGAATGTATGCAAATGTAATTTGTTGTTAAATAACTGTTGGGAATAATTTGAATCCCTGAGATTTAGCAGATCCTGCATTTGATATTCAAAATTTTGAACTAAACTCTGGCGCAACAGATGAATATGTGGAACGTATGTGGACTCTCCTTCTGACAATGATGCTTTGTTATTCAGAGTCTGTGTCGGTGTAATTGGCATGAGGGAGTGGAGTACCTATAGATGTGAACATGATTTGCCTTTTAGCTAGTATTCTCTTACAGAAGTCGTCCTGTGAGGCCTTGTAGGCTTTGTCTGTGGAATTGATTTTTCTGACCATGTGTTGTTGGTTAACGTCATTAACGTTCTGTGTCATGGACATGCTGTGTGCTGGGATAATGGATTGAAGTCAGTGGTCTTTGTTGGTGCCTCTTAGGACTCCAGCAAGTGTTTCTTTTGCCTTATTTGGTTTGTTAACTGATTTTGTTTGTCTCTGTGTTTGCAATTTTAGGCGTGATGTGTAGTACATTTTTGGTGTGCTTGGACTTAGTTTTTGCGATTTTAGGTATGGGGTGCAGTAGAATAGTTTTTGCGATTTTGGGTATGGGGTGCAGTAGAGACTTTAAGGTGTTAGTCACAAAAAAAATGGAATACGGACATGTATTCAATATAACAAGACAGCTGCAAATTTATTGCCCACTGGCCTTTGTCAAGTCACGTTTGTTTGGGGTATAAACCATAAGCATGTTATCTGTTTCTCTAATCTTGGGTTGTTCTTGTTGCCTTGTTTGTTGACCCAGCCAACTGATTTCACCGGAGTTTTGTTTCAAAATGTTTGTGTGAATAAAGATTTTAGGTGTGGTGTATACAGATACGCAGTTATGAATAGTTCTTGTATTTTCTTTCTTTTGTTCTTTTCTTTTTTTTTTGTGATGATTCTATTAATCTCCCTTTTTTTTACAAAAACTTTTGTGCTGAGACACGTTCTTTTTCTTCATTAGTTTTCAGTTTGTTGCCTTTCCTCCACACTCTTGTCTCAGCCACTTATCATTCTCCTAAACTTATACCACCTTCAGATCAGGGCAGTTCCATGTTTAACTAACTTTGTGTGGTTTTTACCTTGAGGCTTTTCTAATATTTGTTTGAAATGGATCTTGTTTTGTCCTTCAAGGTGGATTACAGGTATCTTCTCTAAATTTGAATTGACCTCGTTCAGCGAGGTAATCGATAGTATGATGACTCTTAGCTTCTTAAAGATCCATGATAGATGTCAAGTGATAGTGTTGGATTTGAAATGTGAAGATATGCCTATGCATAATGATTAAGGTAGCGTAGTAAGAGATATGGTTGACAGCCTCTTGGAAGGATGTTGAAGAGGCAGAATGAGGAATAGAGAAAGATAATTTAATGTAATAGATACTGCTGTAGAAAAGATTCAGTGTTCATCAAAAGACCTAAAACGTGTATTTTATCAGAAGGATCCAGTGTTTGGGCACGCTGTGATCGTTCGGTTTGAATGAGAATAATGGACAGGAAAAGGCAGAGGATTCCATGGAGGCTGCAGTGAAAAAGACTCTTCTAAAAGCTGTAGAATTCACAGCAGGATCAGTCCAGTCTTTTTCATCACCCAATGAACAAGCAACTTAGTAAGATTTACTTGTAAATGGGTTTAAATGTTAATTCATGTAATGTGGGCCATCTTTGAATCTTGTGGGAAAGGAGATGTGGAATATTTTGTATTTAATGCAAGCGAGCACATGAAAGCTGTGGAGAGAAAGAGCTGTGCGGCATGATCCTTTGTCTTCCTGCAAGTCTAACTTAAAGACATGCCTTTATAAAGTCCAGCAGTAATTTCTCTCTCTACGTGCCCACTTTTTCGTCCTGCTTCCTTCCTTATCCATCACTTCCCAGTTGGTGTGTGTGTTTTGTACCCTTGAGTTTTGGTCATTGCACGTGAATGCTTTGGTGAATGATGAGATTGCGTGTTTTGATTTGGTTTGTATGTCAAGATCTGCTGTCATATGAATGCCATCATTGTTATCATCATCATCATCGTCATCATCATCATCATCATCATCATCATTATTTGTCATTAGTAGTAATAGTAGTAGTAGTAGTAGAAGTAGTACTTTTGTTGTTGCTGCACGCCTTGTACTAAAAAAGAAAAAAGCTGACCACATATCTCCTCTCCTGGCACAACTTCACTGGCTCCCTGTATCAAAGCGCATACAGTACAAACTAGACACCATGTGCTACAAAAGCCTCAATAACGCAGCCCCCGATTACCTGTCAAGCCTACTTGAGATCTATGTTCCCTCACGTACCCTCTGCTCTGCCTCTGATCCTCTGACTTTTCGCTTTCCACGCACTAAGCGCAATACCTATGGTCCACGAGCCTTCTCTGTTTCTGGTCCACTTTCCTGGAACAAACTTCCTCTCCCTGTCTGTCAGCAACCTACTTTTGTCTCCTTCAAGTCCGCTCTCAAAACTCACCTTTTCTCCTCTGCATAAAATCCTGACCTCACTCAATCCCCTCTGCAGCCTGTCTCCACTCAGAGGGGAATCACATTGTAATATATAATTGTATATAATATGCTCTCTATAATTTTCCATTGCTTTTATTCTTTCTCCCCATTTTAGCCTTGTGCGTGTGTGTGTGTGTGTGTGTGTGTGTGTGTGTGTGTGTGTGTGTGTGTGTGTGTGTGTGTGTGTGCGCGCGCGCGCGCGTGCGTGCGTGTGTGTCTGTTTTAGCGCTTAGATTTGATTTTATCAAGATTTTGCGCTATACAAATAAAGTATTGTTGTTGTTTTAGCTTCATGAATCAGTCAATCTTGTTGCATATTGTTAGAGACAACGTACTATTTCTGCTATTGATATGGAAAGTTACTGTGCATTTCAGCTGCGTATGTTTGTCAATCTAAATAAGTAAGTATGAGTATGTCCGCTCCTCAGGAAAATGACTGAGTAGAACATGGCTTTGCATTTGAGATAAGGCAGCATTAAAGCAGTATTAAATTGATTATCTGGAAAAGGACTGTATACTGTTCTTTTTTCCTTTAGTTCACTTGTAGATTTTTTTAATGTTGACTTCTTTTTTTATGTGATTATCCGTTTTGTTCTCATTCTTCTTTCTATTTTTTCTTAGCAAAAAGGACAAGTAAATATTCAGATGATTTTAAATGAAAGTGCTGGAGGTGTTGCTGGGTGCGTGATTGAGTGGTTTAGTGAATATTATTTTACTTGTTAAGATTTGGTTTTTGTTTGTTTGTGCGTGCATGTGTGTGTGAGAGAGATGTGTGTGTGTGTGTGAGAGAGAGAGAGAGAGGAAGAGAGAGAGAGAGAGAGAGAGAGAGAGAGAGAGAGAGAACTTGGTTGCTACTAGATGTTCAGACATCAATGTCCTCTCCTTCTCCTGTCTCTGCTGAGCTCTATATGGCAGTGAAGAGTCTGACCTTTCTCGTGTTGCTTGTACTTGACAAAGCGTAACTATTTGTGCAAGTGGAATGTTGGGTCACTTTGTGATCCATTTAGAATCACTCAGTTTAACACAGCGCTTAAATCTATCTCTGTATCAGTAGTGCTGGCTTTGTGAAACAGTTACATTTGCATTATTTCATATGCAGCAATGAGTAAGCCATTAATAGTGAACTTGGGAGAAAATTGATCAGGGTTCTGAATGACACCATCAATGAAAATAGATCAGGTTTGTGAATGACATCATGAGGCTAACAAAACCGTAGATGGGAAGTCAGAGTCAAAGTACTTTTGCCTCACAAAGGGCAATTACTCGTGCACACAATTATATTGATATACTAGTCTTGATATACCAGTCTGACATAAAGTTAATGGCATGCCACACTTGCTCTTGTGAAGATGTAGATTTGTGAGACCAGTTGAAGAGTCTGTGGAATACAAACAGCCAGGAGAACACTGTCCGAAAATGAAAAGTTGAGTCAGCACGTGCAGACTTGTATTACTCTTATTCCAGACAATAAGTCATTCCTTATGTGTCTGTTGTCAGGGCGTGATTCTTTATGCTCCACACAGCCAGACATGGTGCCAGCCATTTTCTGTGTATGTCAGGACGTGTAGTTTTATGGTCAGCCATTGCACCAGATATTGAACAGTTCTCTCTTCGTTGTAGTTTTATGGTGCGCCACCAGATATTGAACAATTCTCTCGTCGTTATGGCATGTGTTGTTATGGTACACCACTTTACATATTGAGCAGTTCTCAGTATGTCAGGACATGTAATCTTACGGCACACCACTTTGAAAATTGAGCGATTCTGAGTACGTCAGGACATAGAATCATATGGTACACCACTTCAGATATTGAACAGCTGTCTTTAGGTAAGACATGGATTCGTTTGGTAGACCTGGACCTGTCCAGACATTGAACCTGTCATTATCTGTGTATCACGATATGTCAGCGTTGGATAGCTGCACTCCAGATATTGACCCATTTCTTGACAGCTTTTTGCAGGTTGTTTGTTTCTGTTGATAAAGCCATGGGTTAAAGATCTTAATCCCAGTCTGCAACATTAAAAACTGACCTGCTCACTACCCAGTTTAATGTTTCCATCATTGTGGTGGTGTCAGCTAAGTGTTTAATAGGTCCCTTTTTCCCCTTTTTTCTCCACTCCTGAGTTCAAGATCTTGCAAGTACATAGGGATTTGCACAGACTCATGGGATCCATCGAGTAATTGCTGGCAGATTCGGATGGAAGGCATATGGAATTATCCACATGAATCCCTCTTGAACAAACTCCAAACGTCTGTGTGACAGCATGTACAGACTTCAACGTGCCCACTCTTTCAACCTTCCAGCATTAGGACAACTTTGGTCTATGCAGGTTAGTCATTAGGCATACCATTTTTTTTTAAATATTCTGATTTTATTTTCAGATATGTGTATGCGCATTGTTTTACGCACACTGTGTAGGATGATATGTTGCACTGTCTGCATTCTCCATCTTTGATGGATGCGAATTGCTGGGCGTTTTCGTATTTCTGACACTGACATGACTTACAGGATCTTAGCTTGCATATTTGATGATCTGCATGTAAAAGGGGGGTTTGGCACTGACAGTTCTGCACACACATTGACTTAACAATCAGACCTATCTCCATCCTTAATCCATCTGGTGGGAGGTATGCAAGCAAGATCAGACCCAGACCTTCTGATTAGAATTCTGATGTCTTGCTCGCTTGACTATGGCACCCAGTTTTAATGCCATCTGCCTCCCTCGATACCAAACCAATAATTTACGTTGATTATCAGTTGGGATGTTTAGACCTATAGTTCTCATAACTTTAAACCAGTTCTTTACTGAGTTAGAATGCATAAACTTCAAGTTTTGAAATATGTCATATAACACAACACCCACCATATGCTATTCTAGTCATTAAGAATGCACATTGACAAGTACGTTTCCCGACGATGGACCACATTCTCCGCACTGGTCAGTATGCATACGTACTAGCATATCTAGTCAATACTCAATCATCCTACCCTCCAACATTGAGCCACTCATTGGCTATGCCAGTGGATCTGGTTTGGAGTGTATAGGGACAGCGCACTAATGTTTCATCATTTTATTAGCACCATGGGGAAAAGAAAGAGGGTAGGGATGGGGGTTATTCTACAAAGAGCCTGCTTTCCACAGGGAATTCCTGGGGCGGCAGTCTCAATAAAACGAAAGAGACGTGCATTTGTAGGCTAGCTTACAGAATTGATTATGCAGAAAGGGCCCACCTCTTCCCCTCTCCCTTTCCCTGCCCTTCCTGTTTGTTGGAAATGGGAGTGGGTAGAAGTGGATACGAAAAGGGAGGGTATAAGCTGGTAATGCAGTGATTGTGTTGTCTTTGCTTGGGATCGTTCTGACCACTTGTTTTTCTTTTCTTTCTTTTTTTATTATTATAGATCCATTGGCTTCAGGGACAGACCCCTGTTTCGTGCCTGGTAGTGTTTGTTTGTTTGTTTGTGTGTGTGTGTGTGTGTGTGTGTGTGTGTGTGTGTGTGTGTGTGTGTGTGTGTGTGTGTTTGTGTGTGTGTGTGTTCAAGCACTTTGTGTATATGTGTGTATCTATGTGCATGCATGTGTGAGTGTTTGCGTTAATGGGTCTTTGTGTGTGCATGCATTTGTGTATGTGTGTATATGTATGTGCATGCATGTGCATGTCTGTGGTGTGTGTGTTTATGTTTATGTGTGTGTGTGTTCCATTATTCGTTCGTTATTTCTTTTAACATCTATTCACATATATGCTTTTAGACGATTTTGTGTGTGTGTGTGTTCGTTATTTCTTTTAACGTCTATTCACATATGTGCTTTTAGACGGTGTGTGTGTGTGTGTGTGTGTGTGTGTGTGTGTGTGTGTGTGTGTGTGTGTGTCTGTCTGTCTGTCTGTCTGTCTGTCTGTCTGTCTGTCTGTGTGTGTGTCTGTGTCTGTGTGTTCATTGACTGTGACAAATTGCTGCTTCGACACATCCCAAACAACAAGTATGAGGATTGTGAATCATGTTGTAGTGTTGGCGCTGTGATGCACAGTTTGAAGATCTTCGTCCATTTGGTTGAGGCAGTCCAGTTCATACAAAAGCACAACTGGAGGCTTCATGATATCAACACTGCTACATGATTCACTTAGGACTTTACTCTCACACACTTTTACTCTCACATTTTCACACAGGCGCTCGTCCAGTGATAGCCAAAATGATTATGTGGACAGACAGAAAACCTTGCACAGATGGATGAGCAAATGAATCTTCTTCTCCTCAATGAATTAATACCTTGAAGAGCCATTGTGATGCTGCTGTAAAGAGCTGTTCACCAGATTCTTCCAGCTCTGTCAGTTGTGTGCCAGAGCCTGGGTCTCTGCCATAGGTTTCTCTATCGGTAATTGTCAGTCTGTTATTTTTCTCTGTCTTCTCTTCCATCTCCCTCCTTCAACAGTTCCCTGGAGGATTGATTTAACAAGGGAATTGGATCCTGTTACATGGGCATGCCAACATAGTTTTCTTTTCGTAGGGAATGATTAGATGAACATTAAATGTGCTGGCAGGTCATTGTAAAACTTTGTTGTAATCCTGAGGTTTAATTTGTATCAAACGTATTTGAAGTGATGTGTTGAATCATACTTTGATAAACGAATATATCAGAGCTTATAATTAGGGACTCTTCTGCCGACATGAATATATTCTGGATCATACCGTCAGTCTTATATGAGTGAGGTGGTTAAAGTACCAGACTGTCGCATGAGGAATGCGGAACCAAGGTTCAAAACATGAATTGGACAAGGATTTTTTTTTACATGTACTCGTCCCTTCTCTAGATCTGAAGTGGTGGTCTGGGTGCTTTGTCTTTTTGATGTTATGACAAACTAAAGTTTCATGTTCATGTCCCTTGCAAGTTAAAGATCACATGGCAAGATAGCAGCTGCCCCTTGCAAAACATCTGTGGCAAAACCCTCTTTGTGGATAAACAAAAATGTACGCATACAGAAAATACACACATAAATTCATCATCATCATCATGTGCTCAGCCGCATGGCGTTGGTGATCATTGCCCTCCATATGCATCTATCCCTTGTCTCTGCAAGGATATCTTCCATCCTCTCTGTCCCCAACTTAAATTGAGAATCATAAATCGGCGGCGCTCTTCTGTGGCGACGGGCTTTTCTCAAGGAGATCAAGCTCATATTTCACATGGTGTATCAGATGGGACAAAAAAATATATGAAGAAATAAATAAACAAACAAATAAAGATGCGAACATGATTTGGCTGTTAGCTAGTGGAAGTTGGAGCGCTCTATCACAGAGGGTCGTCTTGTGAAGTCTGACAGGTCTTTGTATGTGGGATTGATTTCTGTTTTTGCCCATGTTTTGTTCCACTTCACGCTCTGTGCCATGGACATGCTGTGTGCTTGAGTAATGGATTGAAGTTAATAGTCCATGTTGGGGTCTCTGGGGACTTCAGCGTCTTTGTTTCCGCTCTACTTGTTGTGTTAAATGATTCGTTTAGATCTGGCTTTTTTAAAATTAAACAACAACAAGAATGACGACGACAACAACAACAGCAACAGCAGCAACAACAAGACCAGCTTTAACCGTCAACAAGGACTGTGGATATAGTCTACAAGAAAGGACATCTAATTTTTTTTAGATCTGACGTGCAATAGAGATATTGAGGTGTCAGTCTTCTTCTTCTTGTCTAACGCCGTCAAACGTGGAGACCAGATCTCATGACGAAATCGGCAGTCTTCTGCAACGCCTCCACACAGCCATGCAGCTTCTCCAGGAGTCCGGCAGGCTCTGGCCAGATCTCGTCCCTCAGCTTCCGTAGACCAGGGCAGTCCTGCAATATGTGCTCGGCTGTCTGCTCTGCCAGTCCACAGGAGCAGAGTGGAGAGGGTGCAAGGCAGAGCTTTCTGGACATGTGGTGATTTAAGCGGTTATGTCCAGTTCGTAGGCGGAATATGGTGACTTGCTGTTGCCTGGACAGCTGGTGGTAACTGTCCTCCGCCTGTGGCTGGTTGTGCAGGGACCTGATGATGGTGGTCATCTCTGCAAAGGTCACAGGGTTGTCTTTCTGCTCTTGGCTGGCACCCTCCTTTGCTGCTCTATCTGCTGCATCATTGCCAGCAATGCCGCAGTGTGCTGGCACCCACTGCAGTACTGTTCTTGGGCTCTTGATGTCTTGTAGAGCTTCCTGCAGACGGGGCTGTTTGTTGTTCTGCAGGGCCTCAAGAACAGATCTGGCATTAGTCAGAAAGACGACGGGTGTTAGTTCGTCTGTGATCTGCTTGATGGTGTCGGCAGCAAGAGTCAGGGCCTCCACTTCCGCTCGGTAGTTGCTGCAGTGCATTCCCGTAGGTGCTGCCTTCGTCAACTGCCGTCCATCGGGGAGTTGGATGTTCACGCCAGCTCCGCCTCTTTTGGTAGCGTCCGTGGCAGACCCGTCTGTGAAGGCATGTATCCACGCTGCTTTGGGGTACCTTTCCTCCATCATGGCTAGTGTCAAAGACCTCTTGCTGACATCACTGTGTTCATCCTTGTGGCCGAGGTAGGGGACTGAGGTGCAGATGGTAATGCGCTCCTGTCTTCTCTCCCAAGGTGGTGGTTCACTGGTGGTGTCGAGTGGTTCCACCTTGGTTGGTAGGGAGTCTTTGTGTTTTCTTTGCACAGCTTTTGATTCTCTGACGAAACTGGATCTCTTCAGTCTCCCAGATGTCGCTTCTTGGATTCTTTTGTTCATAGGATGTTCTTTTGAGGCCTGGACTTTGGTGAGGTGGGTCAGGGTTTTCTTCTCTCTTCTTTTGCTCAGTGGAGGGATGCCCGTAGTCACCTCCATCTTTTGAATGGGTGTTAATCTCATTGCACCAGTGATGATGCGCAGTGCTTGGTTCTGGACCCTGTCAAGCTTTTGGTGGTGGGTCTGTGCTGCCGTCATCCAGGAGCTGGAGCCGTACTCGAGGTGTGGACGTACGGTGCCTTGGTACACAGTCTTCAAGATGTTTTCGTTTGCTCCCCATTGTGTTCCAGCCAGCTTCCGCATGATGTTGAGCTTTCTCCGGGCTTTTGCTTCTGCTGTCTGAATATGTGCATTCCATGTGAGCCTTTTGTCGAAAGTTACTCCCAGGTATGTTTGTTGGTTTTCAAACCGCAGTGGAGTGCCTCCGAGAGTCAGTCTATGCATCTTGGCTTTGGTGGAGAGGGAGAACAGGGTGGCCTCAGACTTGTCTTTGTTGATGGTGATACACCAGGTGTTGGCCCAATCTGCGAGTCCGTCCAGGGCGAGCTGCATTCGGTAGGTAGCGGTCGTAGCATGCTCTTCAGTGCTCCAAAGTACCAGATCATCGGCGTACAGGGCGGCATGGACACCCTTTGGGAGCTCTGCAGTCAGGTCGTTGATGAAGAGGATGAAGAGCGTCGGAGACAAGACTCCTCCCTGTGGTACTCCGTGTCTCAGTAGCACTCTTCGGCCTTTGTACCCGTCCACAACAACTCTTGCTCGTCGGTTGTGGAGATAGGACTTCGTCCATTGGTACATGTTCCCGTGTATGCCACTTCGGAGCAGTTTGACCAGGAGGCCATCCTTCCAAACTTTGTCGAAGGCCCTCTGTAGATCAATGAAGGCTGACAGGACAACCCTTTGACCTTGGAAGGCATCTTCGATCACCTGGGCAAGATGGGTAGTCTGATCCTCGGTGCTCCTGTACCTCCGGAATCCTGCTTGTTCTGGGACAATGATGCTGTTTGTCTCAAGGTACCACTGCAGGCGCTGATTGATGATGCGCTCAATGGTCTTACAGATGCAGCTAGTGAGACTGATAGGGCGGTAGCTTCGGACTTTGTTTTTGTTCTTGCCCTTCTTCAGGATGGGGATCATTTGTGTGTCTCTCCAGCATTGTGGTACCTCTCCTGTGCGCCAGCTGAGGTTGAAAATGTCCAGAAGTTTCTTCATGGCAGTGTTCCCCAGGTGTTGAAGCATTTCATTTGTAATGCCGTCGGGGCCCGGCGATTTTTTCTTCTTCAACTTTTGGATGGCTGTTCTCAGTTCCTCCAGCGTGAGTTCTTTTGTCATAGCAGGATGGGTGGTGTTGCTTTCTGCTCTGTCTTTCTGTTCTTGTCTTGACTCTTTTTGGGCTTGTGGTTGTATCTCAAGATCACTTTCTTTAGCATATGAGCTTACAAATGCGTTGGCTGCTCTTTTGCCTGTGAGAATTTCCCCATCTTCTTCTAGAGTGATCTTCTGCCCTCTGCTATCTTCTTCATTTAGAGCCCTGGTCAGTCTCCACAGCTTTGTGGTGTCCTTCTCCATATTCAGGTTTGCTGTCTTTTGCCTCCAGCTCTTTCTCTTGTTTTCAAGTTTGGTTCTGAGGTACTTGGCCTTGGTTTCTTGTAGCCTCAGGTGGTTTTCTTGGGATGGAGTTTGCTCTGCTTTTTCCCTCGCCCAGTTGAGCTTTTCTTCCGCTGTCTGAAGTTCTTCGTTCCAGAACGGGGTGTAGTTTTTTTGGACTCCTTTTGGGATGGTTTCCTTGGCAGCTTTGATGATACATGCATTGAAGTCCTTGACAACATTGTTGATGTTTCTGTTATTTGTCTCTATTTCTCCAGCACGTTCGTTGGTGCGAATGCTGAATGCGCTCCACTTGGCTTTTTTGTAGTTCCATCTTGGATGTTGTGGAGAGGCGGATGGCGGGTCTTGATCTAGGGAGAGCAGGACAGGGCGATGGTCACTTCCTCCGAGCTGAGGTCCCACTGTTCTGGTGATGTTCTTGTGTACATCATCTGTGCACAGTGCCAGGTCCGGTGTTGTTGTGGAATGCCAGCGGCGAGAGTAGAAGGTGGGATGGTCGTTTGGGTCGTTTACAAGGATGAGGTGGTTTTCATCCTACCATGCCTCTATTTCCTCTCCCCTCTTGTCTATGGTGTTATAACCCCAACTCTGGGACTGGCTGTTAAAATCTCCAGTGATGAGGAAGCCGCTGCCAGGTACTGCGATGGTGTCCAAGGAAAGTGCCTTGTTGTTCGGGCAGTAATAGTTGACCACCTCTAGTGTGGTGTCTTTCAGGGTGATCTTCACCTGGATGTATTCAGCTTCATCCATGTACCTCTTGGTTTCACTAGCGGTGAGGTTGTTTCGCACTAGTGTCATGACTCCTCCTTTCGTCTTGCCCCTGCGGCCACTTTGGAGGATTTGGTAGCCCCTGACCTTGAACTCTCTTGTTTTTGTTCTGTCGTTCTCTTCCCTTTCCTGCAGATGGGTCTCCTGTAAGCAACAGATGTGGATGTTGTTTTCATGCAGGAAGTGTTCAAGCTCGGTCTTCTTAGTGTTAATGCCTTCTGCATTCCAGTGCATGATGTTAAGACTGGTCTCTTCTTTTCGTCTTGTTCTGGTGTTGTGGTGGCCAGTCGCATTTCTCCGCCGTCCCCTGGCTCCACAGGACGGACTGGGAGGACCGCCAGTCGCTGGGGGTGGACTCCGTTGAGGCTCGAAGTCCGGTGCTGCTCCTGCCTGGCGGGACCTCACAGGGCGAGCACCATTTCGTTGATATCTATCTCCACGTCTCATATGGCTGTGTGCGTGTGATGTCATGGTCCGTTGAAGTGCGCCGTCTGGCCTGGCATCTCCGTCTTCAGCACTTGAGGTTTTTCGTCGGGGTTACCCCGCCCTTAGCTCCTGGTCCGTACGCCCTGCCCTGGGAGCACAGGGGGGTTTGATGACGGGGATCCCACCCCGGGCTAGGGGTTATGATGCGCCCCTTACTCGCATGATGTTCCCGTCCTTGGGCACATGAGGCATTTTATAAGGACAACAGTGCCGCCTGTTGACCCACCCCGCCCTGGTAGGAACACCGCCAGTTGGTCCGGGGCTGCTTTCGCAGCTAACCTCCATATCTGGAGGCCGTCCCACTATCCGCCACCTGTGGACCCGCTGGGTTGGGGATGGTCGCCCCACTACCGAATTGGTGGTAGCCTGTCCCAGGAGGTGTCAGTCATTGCTGAGTTTTCTAGGTCAGTTCTTTTGTTTGTTTGTTTGTTTGTTTGTTTTTGTTATATTAAACGTTGCAGTAAAACAGATCATTTTCTTTGTTTGTTTTCAAACTGTTTTTAACTGTCTCCTTGATCTCCTCATTTCCGTGTTTGTTACACCAAGCGTTGAAGTCAACATCAGATGAAAACTTAAAAAAAAAAAATTTTTTTAAAAAACAAACGCAACTGAACTTTCTGTTTGGCATTGTAGGGGTGCTTTCGGAAATGTTGCACTATATGAATCCTCCTCCTCCTCATTATAATAATAATGTTAATAATAATAATAAGAAAAAAATGAAAATGACGACGACGACGACGACGACGACGATGATGATGATGATGATGATGATGATGATGATGATGATGATGTGATGATGATGATGATGAACAACGCTTCTTGCTTTGACCATCTGGGTGGATTATGGCTGCTTCCTAGATCCATGCCTTGTTCTGCTTGGTGATTGATGTTATGGGTGCCGTGTGCTTCCTAAAGACCCGAAATAAACTGAGGTGGCTGGTTCTACGGGTGGCCCTGTGTTTCTTAAAGACCCCGAATATGTATGTATGTATTTATGTATGTATGTATGTATGTATGTACATATACATATACAAATACATTATATACATACATGGTGATTTGTGAAATAATGGCCCTGTGTTGCTTAAAAGCCCATATTGAATTAGGGTGATTTGTGATATGGTGATTCTGAGCTTCGCAAAAACCCCTTGCTCCAACCTCTATGACGAGAACCTTGGCTTGGAAGCCACATTTCCTCAAATACTTGCTAGACTGACATACTTTTCAATCTTGCAGATATGGGCTTCCTCCATTCTACTTAAAGACGCGTAATAAACGCAGAGTGACTCGTGCTATGATAACTCTGTGTTTCCTATTACACATAATAGATGTAAAGCGATAATGCTGTTTGATATGAAGTTGAACCAGTGTGTAAAAGCTAGTCTGCACAGGAAGAGATATGCGTTGTATGCCCAGTGAAGGATTCCAAGGAAGAGAACGACAAACAGAGAAAGAGAATTCTGTGTCATAGATCCTGACAGGAAAGCTGGAGAGAAAGAGAACACCAGGTAGACCGAGGGAGAAAATATTGGACGGACTTGCAGGTTGGCTGAGGACAGAGAGGGTGGAAGATGTACTTGCAGCGACAAGGGATAGATACATAAGGAGGGCCATGATCGCCAACGCCGTGCAGCGGGGTACTTGATGATGATGATGAGGAGGTCCTGTTGAAGAAAACGTTTGGGGTTCACCAGCACCTTCAGAACTTGTGTACTGTATCAGAAGGATCCAGTGCTCAAGTACAGTGTGATCAGTAGATTTGAATGTTGTGGTCTTTTAAGCGTTGTGATTATCTGGGATACGAGTGTACATGTTAATTTGCCCACACTGTGGAGGTGGTATGTTGCTGCGCAGTCTGCTTGCTCCATCTTCGGTGGGAGTGCATGCTGGGTGTTTTCATGTTTCCATAATCCAACAGACATTGCCACGACTTACAGGATCTTTAACGTGAACATTTAATGTCCTGAGTGTGTCTACATCAGAAGGAGATTCAGGTACCAGCAGGTCCACACATATGTTGATCTGGGAAATCTGAAAAATCCCCACCCCGTTTACCCACGAGGTGGGAGGTACCCTGGCGGGATGGAACCCAGTCTTTCCAGTTGGAAGTTCACTTTCTTGTCCCCTTGACTGTGGCGCCCGTCAGTTTGAATGCGAATGATGGACAGAGAAAGTCAAGGACTTCCATGTCATGTAAGCTGTAATCGAAACGGTTTCTTTACCAAATGCTTTTGAACTCACAGCAGGATGAGTCTATCACTTGATGCGCGAATTAAAGTATAGCGTGATTTATTTGTGTGTGTGTTTTAGAAGTTCATTTAGGTAATGTAGACTGTCTTCAAACTCTGCAAAACACACACATAAACACACACACATACACACATACACACATACACACACACACACATACACACACACACACACACACACACACACACACCACACACACACACACACACACACACACACACTCTCTCTCTCTCTCTCTCTCTCTCTCTCTCTCTCTCTCTCTCTTCAGTTTTTGTATGGAATACGACTAAATACGGGAAGTCTGTGGAGAGAGTAAAAGAGTGGTATAACATGATTTTGTGTGAGAGCGTTCGTTTTTTCGTTTGTGTTCAGCTTTATAGCTCATTCAGTTCTGCTGCGTATTTTTCAGTCTTCCCAACGACTGTTATGAAAAAAAAAAACTGTACGTTTCAGCTTTTCGTGTTCTTCAGAATTAATCAATTTTAATGACTGTACTATGTCTGCTGGTCAGGGAAATGACTCTCCAGAGATGTTGGCTCTGCATTTCAGATGAAGCAGCATTAAATCGGTACTAAAGCCGATGGTCTAGGAAATGACTGTAGACCGTGCCATTTGTCTGTGGAGGTTGGTTAAATAGCCTCCTGAGTGTACCATTTGTCTGGAGGAATTGGTTCACTCGACAGACCATGTGATTTGTGTGTAAGGACTGGTTAACTTAAAATAAAAGAGTGAGGGGGGAGCCGGGTGGGTAGTGTGATGATGTAGGATCGTAATGGAGGTCTTTCGACTTGTCTACCGATGTCCATTCGTTAGGTCTTGTCCCCTCAGTTCTAGAGATACAACTAGGAGAGTGTTTCGAAATGTCTGGTGTCTTCCATGCTGAGGTATGGTGGAGTCTAGACCTTTTTTCTTTTTTAAGAGAATATTATTCTTGGACAGTTCTAGATGCCAGCCACTCAAATCTGTTCAAATCAGCAGTTTTCTGACACTCTTAAGCCCACACACAAAATCGTAAGCGCTTACAAGATCTTGAAATGAGAAAGGAAATGGGACCTATGAAATGGTGACAGCACCAACATGATTGGAGCATTAACTTGGCACTGTGTCCAAACAGATGTGAAAAATACCTCCGATTGTGAGCCTCACTCGTCATTGACAGCTGAGGATAAAGGAAGTAATGCATAAAAATACTGTTGACAATCAGACAAGATAACGATGCCGCTGACAACAAAACAAGAAAACGATCTACTTCACAAGACGAGGAATAATACAGGTGATGGTGATGGTGATGATAGAAAATGATGTTGTCCATGAAGTAGAGTAAAAAAAAAAGTAATAATAAAAGGCGATAATGAGAGAAACAACGATGTAGCCGACTACAAAACAAGAATGTGATGTGCTTGTCAGGCACACAAAACTCGGATGATAATGATAGAAAATGATGTCGTTAAAAAGGGGGAAAGAGAAATAACAATGGTATAGGTGATAATGAGAGAGGGAACTAATGGAGTCGGTGACAAGAAAATAAAATAAAACTACAGCTGAAAATGATCCGATAAAACTGTGACGTGCTAGAAGGTGGCCAAGAGGGATTTGTGGGAAGGGGAGGGGGGGGGAAGGAGATAGAGTCTAAATATTTTTCAAGAAGGATTCATGGCATTTGGACAATTCCATATGCGCGCCATCCAAATCTTCTACCAGTTATCTGACAGATTCTTTGAGCCTGCGCAGAACCCTATGCGCCGGCGAGGTCTTGAAATGGGGAGGCGAATCGAATCTATGAAACACCTGACACCACCAGAATGATTAGGAGCATTAAGGTGGGCAATTTGCAAGCGAATAAGCTGGCTTTGATGTTGCGGGGTGAGATTAATTAAACTCGAGATATAAGATTTTGAGTCCTCAGCTATCAGAAGAGCTAGGCAACCGTAGTAAAAAAAAAAATTTTAAAAAAAGAAAGAAAAAAGGTGACGCCTGCATTACCAGGTAGAAAGAAACTCTAGGGAGAGCTAGACAACAGAAGGTCTTCAGAGAAGTAACCCCCTTTAGACAAGTGTTTCGGCCCTGAATTCCTTACACTCTCGGGGGGCCGGGCCACATCCAGGTCATGACTCCTGGATGCCCTTCTGCTGTTGTCTATTTTTTTTTTTTTTTCACGCCGGGGAGCGAACCTGGGCGATTCTGCGCTTCAGAACTGCGGTACGCGGTTTTACCAATGTGCTAACGGGGCACACATCATCTGTAGGGAATTTAATCCTTATGAAGTTCACTTTTGGTTCCTTCTTGCCCAGATCCAGCTTGAGCTCCTTTCTGCTGCCTCTGCCATCGCTTTAAGGGCTCTAGTCCTCTTCTTCCCAGAAATGGCGAGTTGTTTCATGAGATCATAAGCGGAGGTGCCCACAAACCCTCTTGCCCCGACCTCTATGGCGAAGATTTTGACCCGCAGCCCTGCTTTCTTCAGGGTGCTGGCAAGACCGGCGTATTTTTCGGTCTTGTAGATATGTGCTTCTTCCATTCTGCTTTCGTATGGCACAGTGAGTTCTATCAGAATCATTTGTTTCGAGGAGTCAGAGTGGAGAGCGATGTCTGGTCTCATGCCTGTCTTGCTGATGACATCTGGGTAATTTCTCCACTCTGGGAGGTCTGCTGTACACTCCCAGTCGACTGCTCCATCCAGAAGACCCTTTGGCAATGTGCTGGTTGTCATAGCACTTTCTGGCCAGACCTGCTTCCCTCCTGCTTTGTAGAATGTTGTCATAGCAATTGGTGCGTTTGGGGTCATGGTTTTTTCGCTAACCACGTCTGTGATCACTTTCAGAACTTGGTTGTGCCTCCATGTATACCTTCCTTGGGCTAGCGCTACTTTGCAAGGGCTTAGGACATGTTCCACTGTTTGTTTCTTCTGACAGAGCGGACATGCTGGGTCGTCTGATTTCCCCCATTTCACTAAGTTTGCATTCGAGGGGAGCAGGTCATATACAGATCTGAGGAGGAAGCTTATCCTTAGAGGAGCCATGTGCCACATATCGTTCCAGCTGAGACTTCTTTGGAGTGCACTGTCCCATGTTGTCCATTGCCCCTGTTGACCTTGCTGGACTGCCTTCTGCACTCTTTTGACATCTTCTTCTTCCTTCAACTCCTGTATGATCATGTCTCTTTTTTCCTTCCCTTTGGCTTTGGACCACCACTGCATTTTTGTTGCTCCCAGTCCCTGTCTGTTGGTTTGCGTGTGTCCAATTATTTCTTTGATGCTGAGGTTTCTCTTGGCATTGTTTACAGCCTCTTGGACTTTCCACTTTCTGCCAGTTCTCAGCTTTGGATGAACTGATCTCACGATATTGTCTTCCGATTCCTCCAGCATGCTCAACAGTCTTGCTTTTCCAACATTGTATTCCTCCACTATGGATTTGAGAGGTAGCTTCAGCATTGCTTGACGACAGTAGAATGCAACATCAGTGAGACCAGGTGGGACACCGAGCCATTTTCTTGTGTATTTGTTGATTTTGGCTTCCATTGCTTCGACTGTGCTGGTGCAAATGTCATAGATTAGCAGTGGCCACAGCAGCTTTGGTATCAGCATGAACTGTAGACACCAGACTTGCTGCTTTGACTAACAGAGCTTACGGTGTCACACAATACAAAAGAAATCCAAACCTTATGAGCCGCCTGCCCGAGGTTCGAATCCACGAGCGCCGCTTTATCAGACTCGTGCTCTCACCATGAGAGATAATGTGAAAATGTGTGGGGAGAGGGGTTGGGGTTGAGAGAGAGGGCG